>CM046444.1:112096127-112191051 GCA_025506515.1 Flaveria trinervia | reverse complement strand
TTTTCGGTTTTTGTTACAAGCAAAACCAAACCAAACCAAAAAATTCGATTTTAAAAAATCATTAAACCAAACCGTCGGTTTTCTAGCGGTTTCGGTTTTATCGGTTCGGTTGCGTTGGTTATTTTGGTTACGGTTCGGTTATTTTGGTTTTTTGCTCACCCCTAAATTGGGGCGTATAGCTCTCTGACAGCCTCTTAAATTCTCCTCATTTTTAGTGTATTCGACCATATACGACGTGTATAGACCCATATGCGACGTATGGGGGGTGTCGATTTATATGAGTGAGTGTCTCTATATTAGGACCTTTAATTTATTAAGAAGCTTGGGTTGTTAGGCTAAATTTGTACTTTCGAGAAAAGAGAGTGATTGACATAATGGTAGGGTTATAAATGAATCGAATGTTTGGTGGAAAGTTCGTTTATGTTTTTTCGTTTAATAAATGAATGAATGCGAACATGAACAAGAAAATTTCGTTCATTTAGTTAAATGAAACAAACATGAACAGAGGTTGTGTCCATTATGTTCGTGAACATTTAATAATATGCTCATTAGCATTCGTTTATATTCGTTCAATTTAAAGTTATGTTTGAGAAAATTATGTTAAGTACTTATTTATTTTTATGGATATTACATAATGTTTGTGGTTTGAATTATAAAATCAACATATTATGATTTGTATTTGTTTGTTTTATAAAATTTCGTTTGTGCTCTTTAATGATCATGAATATTTGTTTGTATTTGATTGTCATCATTTGCCTTCGTGTATGTTCGTGAATAATTCAAGAACATATTCATTTTTATAATGAACGAACACGAAAAATGCATCTCGTTCTGTAAGCATTTGTGAATAGTTCATAAACAAGTTATTTTTTTAATGAACGAACACGAACAATGCCTTGTTCGTATTCGTTTGGTTTGTTTGCGGCACTCTTAACAAGGGTGGTTATTAAGACATACAAAAGGGAGTGAATGAAAAGATTATAATTTTGAAAGGGTTAGAAATTAACATATATTGGTGACACGTATAAATCATGTGTATGATTGAAATCAGTACAGTCAAATTAAGAATAATATTGTCTGTTATTATTGTGTCTACAGTCTCTTTTAACTATTGTAGAGTCGTGCATCTTTCTAGAAGCAGTCTATCTATTCGTTGTGGTAAGTTTTGCTTATATCCCACCTAACCACCCTTCCTAGAGCTCGTTAATAGCCTGGCTATTGATGAGAGTTACTGAGTTTGGTTATGGTTATGGTTTAGGGTTGAGGGATCACTCATGTATCGAATCCAAAATTTATTTCCAGTGGAGGTCAAATTGAATTAGAATGGTTAAGATAAAAATAGGTCAGTCAAAAGACTAAAGTTAAAATTAAAATATGCGTTTAATGGTTGTTTGATCATTATTGATTTTATCTCTATATTATTTTCTTTTACCTTTATAATAAATTCAAACTTCAAATTATAATTGTGAAACAAATAGCTATCAAATAGATTGAATGTGTTACAATTAAAAAACAAATGAAATCAAGAAACTGTTTAGAAAAGTACCTGCTTAAAATATATGGGGTCTTGCTATACAACACTGACGGAAGTCTAACTTAATTTATCAAGAAGTTTAAGTTTGCATATTAGTCTTAAGTGGAGTTTTTTTTTCTTTCTCAAATTGGTGTCTTAATTAGGGCCTACCCCGTAACCCCAATGCTTTAAATGTTATGTGACAATACATTCCCAACTCTTTTAACCCTCAATCCCATCCAATTACAACTTGTCAAGCATTTGAACTCTTTTATTACATTCAAGCGTTGCACTCTCTCCATTAGCAACCTTCATAGCCATCAATCTTTCTTAAATAACAACTTAATTATACATTTAAAAACATTAAAATACTAAATATAAAATCGTTATTATCACCACCAATACCCAAAACCTAAAAACATGTTCCGGTTAAAAACCCATCAATGGTGTAACACCCCACCCGCAGAGGTCAACTGAAACACACAATTGTAGAAGAATAGACTGAAGCACTAGAGCTCAAAGATCATTTCATTGTGTATTTGATGATTCGAGATAATCATGAGATGATTTTTATTTCGCTGTTACTTTTTATTTATTTTATTGTATGAGTTGACACTACTATTAGTGTACTGAAAACTAGATTATTGAATTTGAGTATTTTTTTTCATATTATTTGTGATTACATTGATTGAATTGGATTCAATTGTGCTTTGAATATCTTATAACAAACAAGAAACAGGTGACACTTGGAATTTAGATGTGTTGATACATGGTGGCTTTATAAATTGTTTATAAGGCGTGCTTTGTAAATAAGAAAATATATGGAAATCGTGTCTTAAAAAAAGCAAAAGGGTACAATAACCACTCACACTTATTAGAGAAGGTTTAAATTGTTACACTAAATCATCTAGTAATGAAAAAACATAAACTTATATAATATGATTGAACTAGTGTAGATGTAAGTTAAAATCTAAAATGGGGAAAAAACAAACATAACAAAAACACTTAAAATCGTCTTATATGCTTCTTCTAAGAGTAGACACTAATCACAAGCTTAATGAAATATTGAAACATCTTTGTGACATCAAATGTAATCATTTAAGATAATGAATAAGGAATTATTTATGTTGAACTAGATGGATAATATTAATAATCAAGATCTATATAACGGATTACATATCAAGTGATAAGATGAAAAATTAAGAGTTTTTCATAATGTAACATCCAAACACATAAAAAATATTTCTGCAGGATCGTTGAAGGGTTAGTTACAACACAACAACACAAAGAGAAGATTAACTAAACTTTAATCAAACAGTAAATTGGATTAACCAAGTGTTGAGATACTAAGAACACAAGTAATGCAGTATATTGCCTTCTCTATGTTCTATTACAAGTGTTACAAAGCATATTCGAAAGATACAAGAACATGAAATACTTATACTACATCCTACAGCCGGCTATACTTTGAAAGCCAGCTGGATACAATTGACTAGACACAAACAAAACCAATTGTAGAGTCAAAAGGCAGATTGTCTTTTGACTTGTGACTATGAGATGCCATAGCTCACATCCTTATCTATTACAAAAAGGATAAAGTACATAAAGTAAAAAGTTACAGACTCAAGATCTCAATGTACAGTTACCAAAAGCATGGACCTTTTCACCAACCCATGTAAGTTGGTGATTTGCAGAGGCACAGCGGAAAGGTGTCCAGCTTTATGGAACAGTACATCAGATAAAGCATGTTACTAAAAGTCTTCGGAAGAAGTCTGTCTTCATGAGTTGAAGCTTCGGAAGACTTTGTCTCTGAGGCTTCAGAAGACTTCATGTTTGACTTCGGAAGATATTGGTCTTGGCTTCGGAAGATTTCACACTTAGAGTATTTTCTGTTTCATGTGTGAAACTTCCTAAGCTTCTTCTTTAATGCACTTGTGCAGCATGCAGGAAAGACTAAAGATGTTTAGGTTGCATCAACCTCTTCATTAATCTCTACAAACTCCCCCTAGGCTGATGCTACCAAAACACTTTGAAAACTTCAGATATTACAGTCCTCATTAGGATGATCACCATTCCTTTCTTCATAAGATGATCAGGATCCTTCAGGCTGTCAAAGTGTCTTCTCATGTCAAAGAGGTCATGCAGAGGCAACTAAAACATATCTTGCCATGTATAAATGTCTTCAATGCCTTGATCTCTAATAACATGCCATCTTTCTGGATTTGTGGTGTATGTCCAAGACAAGATGTGTCTTCCTATTGCTAGAGGAGCTAATTGAATTGGAGTTGGTGTAGCTTTCTCTGGTTGCACATCCTCGGGCTATTCTAATTCATCCTGAGGTTTAGAAGGGAATGTAGGCTTCTTCTTCTTCTTAGGCTTTGGTCTAGAAGCCATCCTCTTCTTTCTCTTTCCAAATTTTAACTGAGAAGACTGGCCTGTAGCATCAGATTGATCTTCACTGTCTTTCTCAGTTGGGACTTCCTCTCTCTCAGGTTCAGATGGAGAGGGAGGTTGACCCTGCTGTGGATCAGAAGATGAAGCTTGCTGAGCATTAGCAGGAGGTCCGGGTTGTGTTGTCTTTGGTTGTTCAACCTTAACCTCCACTTCAGGTGGAGCCTGACTTGGAGTGGAGTGTAAGTCAGTGAGCTCTCCATTCTTAATCTTCTGCTTGATTACCCTTATATGCTCACATAGTGGATAGAGACATGGGTCCAAGTCTCCTTCCAGAGAATCCATACAGCTTCAAGAAGCTCATCATCCTCTACCTATCTGCAGACTTCTTCATGCTCTTTTGGATGATGGCTCTTGATTTTGCAGCTTCTTCCCTTAGCTTCTTCTTTGTTGTCTTTCTTTCCTTGACTAACTCAAGCTCAAGTTGTTTTAAGTACTCAAACTCAATATAGTCATAAGATAAGGGAAGGAGTGCATCTGCCTGATAGAAGCTGTGGCACTTAGGTAGTTAATCATCTTGATTCTGTCTTCTTCTTTATCTACCTGAGGTTCTTGTTGAACCACATCCTCTTGTTCAGGACTTTCTTAACTGGGGAGAGAGTAGGCATACCTTTGTACAGTCTTTTTCTTCTTCTCTCTTCTTTGACTTGTACTAGGAGTTCTGCATCTTCTGCCTCCTTCTTCTCTCTTCACCTTTCCAGGTCAACCAGTTCATTCAACTCATCCAAGGGAAGAGAAATGACACTATCTATGTCATAGTTCCTAGTCTGCAGATAGTTAATCCTGACTGCCATTAACTCATCATTCTGAGTATCTGGTCTGGGGGCAGCCCTGATTGTAGACTCCATGAGTCTTGGAGACTCAACAGAGGAACTTTCTCCCCTTAGCCTCCTTTTCCTCTCTCTCTCCTCCTCCTCAATCTCCTCAGATGTCATCTTTCTTTTCCCTTTGTCACTCACAGACCTTTGTGACTCAGGGTGGAGAGAACTTTGGCCTTCATTGCTTGTTGCAGCATCTGAGCTCAGGCCAGAGAGAGGTTGAGAAGCACCTTCACCAGCAGGTGTCTCAGAAGGAATATGGATCTCTGCAGTAGTTGGAGATGATGAGACAGGGCTCTCAGGTTCTGTCACTGGGCCTTCAGTCAAGGTTTCCCCTATGAAGCTAATCTTAGGGTCTGTCTCAACATCCAGTTGACCGATGACATTGCCTGATTGCCTAAGTCTCTTTCTTAAGCTGAACTCTGTAGTGATCCTGTCTTGGATTCTTTTAGCCAGTCTGTCAACTTGTCTTGATTGGCTTGGGTTGACAAGTGGCATGTTGACTAGATCCAGACCTTCATAATAGTCCAAGGTCTGAAAATTGAAGACTTCTTGATGTCCTTGAACTCTTATGATGATTAGGGTCTTCCTGTTGTTATCATACCTCCACCCAATGATGTGATTGGAAAATGGTAAAGGTGACATAACCCTTGGTATCCCATCCTCAAACAGACTCTGTATGAAGGAGTCTGTGTAGTCCACATCAATGTAAACTAGAGGAGGTTGCTGAGAATGCACAGTTGCAAGTGACGATGGTGAGTCCTCAATGTCCATTCTCTCTGAAGAACTCCCAGGTTTTGTGACTGTAATGACCACTTTCTCCCCCTTTTTGGTAGCATCACCCACTTGCATAGGTGAGTTGGAAGATAGGTCAATCACATCCACAGGTTCTTGTGTTCCTGGTTGAGCTCTCCTTAAGGGTCTCCCAGCTAGTTTTTCCTTAAGATATGAAATCTCAAGTTGCTGATCATTGATCCTATTGTGTAAGGTAGTCACCTGAGATTTAAGGTGACTGACCTTTGAGACTAAATAAGTGCATGTTTTAGACAATTTTTGCACCAGTAGTCTCAAATTCCCCTCATCTTCATCAGAAGATTCATTGGGGGATGAGATGATTGGACCAGAGTCCTCTCTCTCACCACCAGCTTGAGGTTTTTGGCTGCTGGTTTTCCTCTGCTCACTGGCAATCTCAGTTGAGATGTTATGGGCTGAGTTGCCATGGTTGAGGTCTTAATGATGTAATCACTTTCAGAAGTGAGAGCCTCTTCCATATGGACATCCTGAACTGTTCAGGAGTGTCCACCTCAGTTCTAAGTGACTGATATGGGATAGATGTAAGAGACTCAGGAGTACTCATCTCTCTTTGAGTAGATGGAAAGAAGAGAGATTCATTATACTCACTGAAACCTATATCTTCATCAGTATAGAAGTCAAGGTTAGGAATTAGTTGGTTGAGATCTATAGGTTGGGGATGGTAACTGTCCCCTGAAGGTTGATCACTTGAGTGTTGAGACTCAGAGTGATGGCTTAAGGCAGTAGGGCTAATGAGCTCATCAGGTTGAGCATGAGGAACCTCAGCACTGATTCTTGAAGAGATATGAGTGGTCTGCTCCTCAGGAGAAATGGGAGCTCTAGTGTCCACTTCTTCCTGTATGGGTGAGTATATGGGGGCCTCCACAGACTGAATAGTCTAAGCAGGGTTCGTTTGGATTTTCTTTGGTAGGTGATGGAGATTTGAGGTTTTGTGGGTGGTTGGGAAGTAACAGGTGTGGGTTCAACACTAGCTTGTGCTGCTAGGTTGTCACCTTGAGCAATGAGCTCTAACATTTTTGGGACTAGGGCCGTTCTACCCCAGAGAATCCAACAGTGGGCTTTCTCAGTATTTTAAAGATGCCACGCTTCATATGTCCCAATTTAAGAATGTTACCTGTTTCCCTCAACTATGAGCCCAGTTCACAGTTAAGAATGTACTGGACATATCTAGGAAACATGTAATACTCTAAGGACTCTAAATTAGCAAGCAAATTTGTATAAACAAACTGTGAATACCTGAATTTGACCCCCTGAACCATTCTATGGATATGAAGGAGAGATCCTCAGGAATCTGGTCCCATCCACCATGCTTGTTTGATAAGCTGTGGATGACCACATGGAGTAGGAATCTCCATTGGGATGAGACCTTCCCTTTCCTAAAGGTCTTTACAGAGAAATCTCCCTCATATCCCATCTGCTCAAAAGAATGATTGACAACTTCCTTTGGAAAAAAACACCTCACCTTCTTCATCATCCAGCTGAAGATGTCTGTTGATGATGGCCGGAGTGATGAAGATTGTTCTTCCCTGCTCCCCATCCATAATGACCTCTTGGTAGGTCTTCCAGAATTCAAGCAACTGATCCTCATGAAGTGAAGGATCAATGGTTAGGGAGGTGAAGTAGTTTGACAGAGTTAGGAAAGGCAAACCTCTGAGAATGAGGATCTTTCTAAGAGCTTAACAGAGCAACCTGATTGTGTGTCTGTGTAGCTGCATGGTAAAGTTGGGATCATTTTTGTGAGCAAGGTTGGCCATTTTGAAGTAGCCTAAGGACGAAGAAAGAAGAAAGAAAGAAATTTCAGAGAGAAATTTAGGGTTTTAGGTTTGGAGGAAGAACAGATGATAGAAAGAGGGGGAAACCATTAGGTTTATATATGAGAAGGATTTCAGATAAAGTTTAATGAAAGAGGATAAACTTTGAAATCTGGATGTGGGTCCCACCTCTGAAAAAGTAGTTTACTTTTGCTCAAAAAGTAGTTTTCTTGGAAGTCAAAAAGCTTCCAAAGGTTAATTATCTTCGGAAGTTTTAATTAAAAAGCTTCCGAAGCTAAAATGACTTCGGAAGAATTTCCTGAGAGTTTTGAGAATTTTGCTTCGGAAGAAAAATTAAAACTTGAGTGCTTTGTATATAAACTAACAAAGCTTCCGAGAGTTAATTTTGCTTCGGAAGTAAATGGTCCTTGAAAATAAGTAAGTGTTTGAGACAAATATTTAAGCTTCGGAAGATAAATTTGAAGATACTTTCGAAGGTAAATATCTTAGACAGTTATTTATTTGGAAGACATGATTTACTTCCGAAGTTAAAAGCATAACTTCCGAAGTATCAGAAATTTTCAAAAGTCTAAGGAAAGTCTTCAAAAAGAAATTTTCATCCAAAGAAAACATGAGCTTATGAAAGTGATGAACAGCCAACTTAGGACACACATAAATTTTAAAGAAATAATAAGAATTAGTTTCAAGAAAAGCTTACTCAAAGTTTATGATCCCAATAGCTGATATTAGATATTTAAATCTCTATTCATCAAAGGCCTTTGTAAACAGATCAGCATATTGTTTATCTGTGTGAACTTTGACTAGTTTAATTAATCTTTTTTTATAGTTATCTCTTACTAATGAGACCTGATATGATGTGCTTTGTCCTTGAGTGCTGCACAGGGTTCTCTGTGATTGAGATAGCACTGTTGTTGTCTATGTGAATAGGAGTCTTCTTGAAGTTTAACCCATAGTCCAGCATTTGATTTTGAATCCAAAGTACTTGAGCATAGAAGCTTGCAACAGCAATGTATTCAGCTTCAGCGTTGATACAGAGACACAGGATTGTTTCTTGCATTGCCATAAGACAATCCTTCCATCAAGAAATTGACATCCCCCAGATGTAGACTTTGCAGTCATGTTGCAACCACCATAATCACTATCTGTATAGGCATACAGATTGAATTCAGAATTCTTAGGATACCATAGTCCAAGTGTTGATGCACCTTGAGGTATCTTAGAATCCTCTTGACGGTGATAAGGTGAGACATCTTAGGGTTGGCTTGATATCTTGCACAAATACATGTAGCAAACATGATATCAGGCCTGCTAGCAGTAAGATACATAAGAGACCCAATCATAGCCCTATATAAGTGCTCATCTACACACTCCCCCTTAAGATCAGGACCGAGAGAGTGGTTTCTAGCTATGGGTGTCTTAACAATCTTACAGTCAGACATATTGAACCTCTTAAGTATGTCCTGAACATACTTTGATTGACTTATAAAGATGCCATCTTCAACTTGCTTCACTTGAATTCCCAGAAAGAAATTGAGTTCCCCATGGCACTCATTTCAAATCTGTCTTTCATTAGCTTCTCAAAGTCTTTGCAGAGCTTTGGATTAGTTGAACCAAAGATGATGTCATCCACATATACCTAAACTAGCAATATATCTTTTCTTTGTTCTTTGATGAAGAGAGTTCCATCTATAGTACCTCTCCTGTATCCATGTTTACAAAGATACTCAGATAGTGTCTCATACCATTTCCTGGGTGCCTGATGCAGCCCATAAAGAGCTTTGTCAAGCTTGCAGACATAATTAGAATGATTAGGATCTACAAAACCAGGTGGTTGTTTGACATAACCTCTTCATCTATCACTCCATACAAAAAGGCACACTTCACATCAAGTTGAAAGACCTTGAAGTTCTTGGATGCAGCAAATGCCAGGAATATCCTAACATCTTCTAATCTTGCCATTGGAGCAAAGACATCAGTGTAGTCAATCCTTTCTTCTTGTGTGTATCCTTGAACAACTAGTCTAGCTTTGTTCTTGATGATGATTGATGCCTTTATCATCTTTCTTATTCCTAAACATCCATTTGGTTCCAATGGTAGTCTTCCCAGAAGGAAGAGGACAAAGGTTCCAAACTTTTTGCCTTTTGAATTGAAGCAGCTCTTGTTGCATAGCTTCAACCCAAATTCCATCCTTTAGAGCTTCATCAACTTTCTTTGGCTCTATCTGGGATAGAAAACAAGAGTGAAGACAAACATTTGCTTCATGGGTTTGTCCTTTTGTCTTTACCCCTGAGACAACATCTCCAATGATGTTTATGGTAGGGTGAGACTTGTGGATCCTAAGCTGAGGGATCACAGCAAGTTGTTGAGAAAGATCTAAATTAGAGAAATTTAGATCTGGCATGGATGTTTCTCCCACCACATCAGCACACTTTTCAAGTGAAACTTGATCCAAGCAGTGTGTGACATCATTGATGTTCTCATCAATAGTGTGGTTAGTGGCATCAAGAAATTCTTGGTCACTATCACCACCACCATTGTTGTCTTCCACAGTTGAGGTGTTCTTATCTGGTTGTAGAGCCTCTGAGCTGGAATTTGAAGGCATACCAGATGTATCAGCTGAGTTTGTCATTGTTGTACTGACAGAAACCTCATTTGCAGAAGTGGTTCCAACTGGAGCTGAAGATATATGTCTTGAGGATCTTCCTAGCTCAAATCTTGGATCAGGATCATCTGTATTTAAATTTACTGCAGATCCTAAAACATTCTCACAAGATTTGTTAAAACAGTTGGTAACCAAATCAAGATCAAACAACCAATCCGGACCAGAACCAGCAACACAAGGTGTGTGTTCATTGAAAGTCACATTGGCTGACTCCTCAACAATTCTAGTTCTAAGATTGTACACTCTATAAGCCTTAGCTTGGGAAGAGTATCCAATAAAGTGTCCATCATCTGATTTCTCGGCAAACTTGGCAATTTGATCTTTTAGTATTCAAGATGGTGCAGGGACATCCAAATGACCTGAGAAAACCAATGAAAGGTTTCCTCTTATGCCAAAGTTCATAAGGAGTCTTACCATGAGTCTTAACTACTAAAACTCTGTTCTGCACATAGCAGGCAGTGTTGACTGCCTCTGCCCAAAAGGTGATAGGCAGTTTAGAGTCAGACATCATGGTTCTTGCAGCTTCAATCAGTGTCATGTTTCTCCTCTCAGCAACACCATTTTGCTGAGGAGTCCTGGGAGCACTGAATTGTCTTGTAATACCCTTTTCATCACAAAATGTATCAAGGATATGGTTTTTAAATTTGGTTCCTTGATCACATCTTATGATCTTGACCTTGTGATCAGACTGATTCTCAATCTTTAAGATGAAATTCTTCAGAATCTCAGGAGTCTCATCCTTAGTTCTAAGGAAGAAAACCCAAGTGAATCTTGTAAAGTCATTTGTGATCACTAGACAGTATAAGGTCCTTCCTAAGCTCATTACACTGGTGGGGCCAAAGTGATCCATATGTAACAAGTGTAGGGGTGTAGTGATGGAGTTCTTTTCCTTAGGCTTGTGAGATACCTTATGTTGCTTCCCTTTCAGGCATGCAACACAGTGGTCATCACTTGTAAACTCTCTCTTTGGCATTCCAGTTACCAAATCATGCTTAATTAATTTATTCATGTTCTTAAAGTTTACATGGCACATTCTTTTATGCCATAGGAAAGACTCATCACTATTGGCTTTAGACAGAAAGCATGAAACTTCTCCAGAGGGAGAGGTTTCTTGCAAATCCATCTTGTACATGTTTCCTTTCCTGGGGGCTCTAAGCAGATATGCTCATGAGGAATGACCATACCAGGCTTAAGAACAATGCACTCATGCTCAGTAAAGAGCATGTTATGACTCTGATCATAAAATTGAGATACATTCGGAAGATTGTATCCTAGCTCCTTAACAAAGTTTACCTTTTCTATGCTGAGCTTACCATTTGTGACCTTGCCCCTTCCAGAAATGTAGCCACCTTCATCTCCTCCAAAAGCAACTAGTCCTCCATCAATCCTTTCAAAGTTCTGGAGTAGTGACCTATTGCCTGTCATGTGCCTGGAGCAGCCACTGTCTATGATCCAGACATTTCTGTCTGTCTTCAGCTGTCCCTGCACAAAGAGAATGGTTAGTTACATTTGAAACCCAAGCCTTGCTTGTCTTGGGCTTATATGCAGAAGGTAATTCAACAGTAATAGATCCTATGATTGTACTGAGAGGATCTTGAGCTGTTATTGATGGAGAAATCTCAGTCACTTGGTCTTTCTTAGACATCCACACCACCTTTGGAGTCTTGAACTTGACCTTCAAAACTTTAGAAGCTTTAAGAACTTTAGAAGTTTTGATGACTGAATCTTCGGAAGATTCTGCAGACACTGCAGCAGACTTCAGTGCTTCAGAAGAACTCCTTTCTTTCGAGACCAAATTTTCTTCCGAGGGTAATTTTCCACTTGCCTTCTTGTTAAATTTTCAGCTTCCGAAAGAAACAGGTTTTCCTTCTGAAGCTTAAATCTTCTTAGAACTCTTCGAAGCCTTTGTTTTGGTCATATGGACAGTGCCTTTAGGATTGAAGGGACAATCCTTGGCAATATGAGTGGTACTTTTACACATGACACAATTTATTTTCTTCTTCACAAGAGCCTTTTCTTTGGAATAGGACTGTCTTTGGTCACATCCCTTCTCCACCTTCATCTTTGCAGATGATGAGACAATCCTCTTAGGCTGAGGACTATGCTTGGAGTTTGATGGTCCAGGCTGTGCAGCAGTGGTACACAGCAGATCAGTCTTCTTCTTGCTGCTGAGATGAGTTGAACAAGAACCAGAACTCTTAGCAGAAGAGTTTTGGTTGATGTCTTTAGTCCCTACCATTTTAAGAACTGCAGAGATAAAAACTTATTTCTGTTTAGAGTCAAAAGTAGTCTTGATCTCTTGAGCCTTCCTTGCCTTTCTTTTTCTCTTTCTGATCAAGTTCTTTCTTATGGACTTGGTCATCATAGTCTTTACTTTCTCCTCAGAAGGATAATGGCCCTTCTTGGAATCCTCCTCTTCACTCTTTTTAGAGGGATTCTTCACTATCTCTTCTTCATCCACTTCACTCATAGGATCTATGAGAGGAAGCTCATCTTCACAAGTTCCACACCTAGGAGATCTTACTGACAAGATTGTGTGTGGAGGAGCTATCTCACTGGATCCTAGTCCCTGCCTGTTTTGATAGCACACTTTGTTGTGCAGGGATGAGGATATCATGTTCTTGAAGGTCTCCTCTTCAAGAACACTCTTTTCTGCCCTGACTTTGCTAATCACAAGCTCAGCCTGGCACTCAGTTAACTTGGTTATGAGATCTTTGATTTGAGTCCTAAAATCTATGTGTTCATGTTTTAGAACTGAAATGGTTTTCTCTAAGTCCTCTATTTTCAGCTTATAATCATTTTCAGACTTTCTAAAATCAGATTTTAAAATGTTTAAGGACTCAAGGTCAGATCTCAGTTCTAAGTTGTAGGACTTGTACCTGTTAACTTTAGCAATGCATTCAGGAGTACAGAGATGTTCTAATACCTTGGCTTCATCATGATAAGCCATTAGTGCTTGGTTTGGAGAAGCATCTTCCACCTGAAAGCTCCAGTCAAAGCCTCTTTCTTCAAAAGCAACAGCAGCTTGCTGCTTTGACTTTTCATTATAGAGAGCTTTATCAGTGTAGTTTGGTCTAGATTGTATTTGGCCACCATTTGTTCTAGGTGCCTTACACTCTCTGGCAAAGTGGCCCATCAAGTTACAGTTGTAACACTTGACTTTGCCTTTGTCCAGTCCAAACTTTCCACTGGTTGCATTGCTTGGAAACTTCCTTCTAGTCCTCTTGTAGAGCTTCTTGGCTCTATGAGTGAGAAGAGCCATCTGCTGGACTATTTCCATATATTCCAGATCATCTGGATGGATACAGTCTAGGTCTTCAAGAGTGAAAAGAGAGTTGCCACAACTTTCATCAGAAGACATAAAGCTTGAGAAGAGCTTGTCTCTTGGAAGGGCTTCCTTGAGTGTAGTTCTCCTTTGTGTCTCTAGGAAGGTGATGAAAGGACCTTTGGTGAGTTGTCAAGGTAGCATAAGAGATGATGTTTGGGTTCTATGCTATCCCTTTCAATCACATGTAGGGTTGAACCCATCTGATTGTTGGAGTTGCCAGATGAACCTTGCATGTTCATCTCCATCTGGTAGCCACTGAGAATCCCATATAACTCTGTCAGAGTAAGAGTTTTGAGATTTTCAGTTCTCTTGATCACCACATAGTAGTGTGTCCATTGCCTAGGAAGTGAGGACATAAACTTCCTTACAATATCTCTGTTTTCAAGAGAAACTTCTCCATCCACTAGGGTATCCACAATCTCAACATACCTGAAATACTGCTGAGTCATGGTTTCACTTGTTGAAGGTGAAGTTTTCAAACTGCTGCTTCAGGAGATCCTTCTTGTTCTCCTTGGCTTCAGAAGAACCCTCATACATCAGTTTCAGTGCATCCCATAGCTGCTTGGCTATTTTGCACTTCTTGAAACCTTTGTATACAGAGTTTGGAAGGGCAGTTTGAAGAGCTGTCATGGCTTTTCTGTCTATCTCTACTCTTTTCCTATCTTCATCAGAGTAGTTAGCCACATCTTTGGGAATCATACCAGCACCAGTAGCAGAAGGGGTGTTGGGTATGAAAGGTCCATTCTCAATAGACTCCCACATTCTTGAATCAAGAGACCTGATGAAACCTTCCATTCTTAAACACCAGGTATCAAGCTCATCAAGAGTGATCAGTGGGTACTTGTTCATGGTTCTAGTTTCCATATCAGTTTTGGAAATGGCTGCCATTTGAAAAGTTATAGTATTTGTGTGTGTAAGGGATCTTAAGATGGTGACATCTTATATCAAGAACCTGAAATGCTCTGATATCAAATACAGGATCGTTGAAGGGTTAGTTACAACACAACAACACAAAGATGAGATTAACTAAATTTAATTAAACAGTAAACTGGATTAACCAAGTGTTAAGATACTAAGAACACAAGTAATGCAAGAGACAGAACACAAGTATTTGGTTTTCAAGAATGCAGTATATTGCCTTCTCTATGTTCTATTACAAGTGTTACAAAGCATATTCAAAAGATACAAGAACATGAAATACTTATACTACATCCTACAGCCGACTATATTTTGAAAGCCAGCTGGATACAATTGACTAGACACAAACAAAATCAATTATAGAGTCAAAAGGCAGATTGCCTTTTGACTTGTGACTATAAGATGCCATAGTTCACATCCTTATCTATTACAAAAAGGATAAAGTACATAAAGTAGAAAGTTACAAACTCAATACCTCAATGTACAGTTACCAAAAGCATGGACCTTTTCACCAACCCATGTAAGTTGGTGACTTGCAGAGGCACAGCGGAAAGGTGTCCAACTTTATGGAACAATACATCAGATAAAGCATGTTACTAAAAGTCTTCGGAAGAAATCTGTCTTCATGAGTTGAAGCTTCGGAAGACTTTGTCTCTAAGGCTTCGGAAGACTTCATGTTTGGCCTCAGAAGATATTGGGCTTGGCTTCGGAAGATTTCACACTTAGAGTATTTTCTGTTTCATGTGTGAAACTTCCTAAGCTTCTTCTTTAATGCACTTGTGCAGCATGCAGGAAAGACTAAAGATGTTTAGGCTGCATCAACCTCTTTATTAATCTCTACAATCGTATATACTTTTAAACTTTGTAGCTACCATGTAATGTTGAATATATGTACAATCATTAACTATCGCTAGCCTAGCGAAGTCATAGATCTATGGGCCAGACAAGCCTGCTTGGTTGATCCAAGTACACTTAGCTAATTGTATATACTTTTAAACGTTTGAGACTTGTAAAACTTTGTCGAGGTTTGATTGTGCATTTCTATCTTACACCCCTAGTTTACTTTGTTCTCTAATTTACAACATGAATTGCCATCTTTTATATACTTATGTATTACAAACTATGAAAATCTCACCAACATTATTGTTGACCTTTTATTTTTAACATGTTTCAGGAAATACTCAAGCTTGATTTCTACTCTTTGAAGCATACACATATAGGAATGGACCTAGATAAATAAATGAAATAAAATGACTTGTTATGTTTATTTTAATTTCTTTGAGACTTATGATTGTAATGATACAATTGGAATTTATGATTAATATATATATTTGGGATTATTAATAGCGTTATGTGGCTGTGAACGATCTTAACTCTCATTCCTCGACGTTTCCGTCGTCAAGGTTGGGGTGTGACATATAGGTATCAGAGCCCATAACTATAGGGATCTAGGTTATTAGAAACGGTGACCTAGACTATAGTGTGCATGAACCTTATAGAATTATAATTCTATCTTGTAAATTATATAGTTTGCATGCTACATAATGCTATGCCTTCTTATGTGCAATTTGATGCCTTAGAATAGGATTGCCTAAACATTATTACTTGTCTCCCTAAACTTACTTGACTCTTTGACTCTCCCCGAACATGAAACTTCTTAATCTTATTCTCGACGACACGTGGAATCTTATGCCTATGCTTATGACTTGGATCTTTAGACGTTATGTCTAATCTATATGAATCTCATCAAGGTTTTGATTCCATGAACCTAAGAAATATTGTGTGACACATAGACACCTGTATCCTGGATTTCCTGGCAAAAGGCCTTCGGGCTAAGGCAAGCATTTCGCATAAATCCTACGGGACTAGTCATGCTTACCTAGGGATTTCTAGGATGAGTGATAAACTATGGTCAATATACACAAGTTTATAAGGCAATTGGGTCAAGTCACCTTGACATGTCAACGTTTCCAAATGGTAATGCGTTACCAAATGGAATCATTCCGTGTGCCTTACAACCCTTAGCTTGTCCTTGTCTAAACTATTATCCTTTGTTATCCTCATTCTCGTAACTACTCATTTTTGTATATCCAGCATGTCTCGTCACCATGGAAAGCGTGGAAGTTCCGACCGTAAACTAGCTGCAATGATCGCCCGCAAATGGCTGTCGTCATCCCAACCATGGTTGCTGAACTTAATAGCACCCTAATGGCTAATAGCAACAACACCAATGGGAACAATAGCGGTGCTCATGGAGAGAATAACAACAACCAAAACGGGAACAATCGTACTTGCACTTTCAAACACTTCAACTCGTGCAAGCCCACTAGCTTTAGTGGAAAAGAAGGAGCCACTGGACTTCTCAAGTGGTTTGAAAGTATGGAGAACACATTCATTGTTAGCGAGTGCCCCGACGAGTTCAAGGTTCGCTATGCCACAAGTGTTCTTCAACAACGAGCATTAACATGGTGGAATAGTGAAAAGAGAAACCGTGGAACTGAGGTTGCAATGGCGTTGCCTTGGGAAGAATTTAAGGATATCATGATCCAGAAGTTCTGCCCGAGAAGCGAGTTGCAAAAGCTAGAGGAGGAGTTCTGGAACCTCAAACAAGATGGTGGGAATCACTTGGCTTATTCCACCTGGCATCATGAGTTAAGTATGCTCCTACCACACATGGTGGACACCGTGCCTCGCAACATTGAGAAATTTATCAAGGGGGTGCCACCTCAAATTCAAGATGTCGTGATGGGTAGTAGGCCCACAACTTTGGAGGAGGTGATTACTATCACTGCACAGCTCACCGAGAATCATATAAGAGTTAGCACTATGTCGGCAAAGGGTTCCAAGTCTACTACGAAGGTGACACCCGAGGCAACAAAGGAGGTAAGGGCCGAGTCATCTTTTCAAAACAAGAAGCGTAAGTTCACCCCGACGCGCAACTACGCTGTGACCGCCCCAATGCTCCTAAAAACCAAATGGTGGTTGCAAATCAAGCCCCTGTGGCTAGAGCTTATGTTGGTCCATACCCCATGTGTAACACGTGCAAGTACCACCATGCGAGCAACATCCCATGTCGAGTCTGCTCGTTGTGTGGGAAGTATGGTCATTTGTTGGCTACATGTCTTCGTGCACCAAACAACACTACCATGCTTACCAACCGAACCTGCTATAACTATGGCGAGCCTGGTCATATTCGTCCACAATGTCCTCGAATGTGGGAACTGTGCCACCAGCTCGTGGAAGGGCTTTCAACATCAACACCAATCAAGCCCAAGCCAACAACGATGTGGTGAATGGTACGTCGTTGAAATTCTTTTAATCGTTCCTTGTCTTATAAAAATTTCTTTATGTGTTCATCATATCAATAATAGGTTATTACCAAACAGGTATGTATCTTGTAAATAATCATTATGCATCTGTATTGTTTGATTCGGGTGCGGATAGGAGTTTCGTGTCCTTGGAATTCGAGCCTTTACTTTCTAAACCGCGTGTTAACCTGGAAAGATCTTTCATGGTAGAAGTCGCCGATGGAAAATCTATTGTCGTTGATGACGTAATACGCGATTGCACCTTAAGCCTTAACGAACACGAGTTCTTCGTCGACCTTATTCCTATGCAATTGGGAAGCTTTGATGTTATCATTGGTATGGATTGGTTAGCCAAGCATCGTGCGGAAATTCTATGTTTCGAGAAGTGTATCCGAATTCCTTTACCGACTGGTGATACTTTAAATTTGGGGAGAAATCATCACAAAGACTCAAACTCATGTCTTGCATCAAGGCCCGCAAATACTTAAGTAAAAACTACATGGCTTTCATGGCATATGTAGTTAATACGAAAGCCAAGGGTAAGGAGTTGAAACACATTCCTGTTGTGCGGGACTTTCCCGAGGTTTTTCCCGAGGATCTTAAAGGGTTACCTCCCGTGCGAGAGGTTGAGTTCAAGATTGACTTAATCCCTGGTGCGAACCCTGTGGCTAAATCCCCTTATCATCTTGCACCGTCTGAAATGCAAGAACTAGCTAGTCAATTGCAAGAGTTGACCGATAAGGGTTTTATTCGCCCTAGTTCATCACCGTGGGGTGCACATGTACTGTTTGTGAACAAGAAGGATGGTTCATTTCGTATGTGCATCGATTACCGAGAACTCCACAAGCTTACTATTAAAAACCGATACCCTCTTCCTCCAATCGATGATCTCTTCGATCAACTTCAAGGAGCAACTCAATTCTCAAAGATCGATTTACGTTCTGGTATCATCAACTACGTGTTCATGATGATATTCCAAAGACCGCCTTCCGTACTCGATATGGACACTACGAGTTCATGGTTATGCCTTTTGGCTTGACCAATACACCTGCCGTGTTCATGGATCTTGTGAATCGAGTATGTAAACCATATGTGGATAAGTTCGTGATCGTGTTTATAGATGACATTCTTATTTATTCCAAGACGAAAATCGATCACGAGACGCACTTGCGACAAGTTCTTGGACTTTTGAAGAAGGAGCAATTATACGCCAAGTTTTCCAAGTGTGAATTTTGGTTGGAGGAGGTTCAATTCTTAGGGCATGTGGTGAATAGCCAAGGAATTCACGTTGATCCTGCTAAAATTGAAGCCGTGAAGAATTGGTGTGTTCCCACAACCCCAACCGAGGTTCGTTCTTTTCTGGGCTTAGCGGGATATTACCATAGGTTCATAGCAAATTTCTCGAGAATTTCTAAACCATTAACGGCGCTAACCCAAAAGATCTACTTTTTGAATGGGGACCCGGGCAAGAAGAGGCTTTCGAGACATTAAAACGCAAGTTGTGTAACGCTCCTATTCTCACACTTCCCGATGGAAACGATGAATTTACCATGTATTGCGATGCTTCTAGTCAAGGTCTTGGTTGTGTTCTCATAAAACGGGCTAACTTATAGCATACGCGTCGAGGCAATTGAGGTTCATGAGGTGACTACACGACTCACGATCTTGAACTTGGTGCTGTAGTTTTTGCATTGAAGATTTGGCGACACTATCTATAGGGACGCAATGCATAGTCTACACCGACCATAAGAGTCTCCAACACGTGTTCAACAAAGGATCTCAACATGAGACAAAGACGTTGGATCGAGTTGATTAGCGACTATGACTGCGACATTCGCTACCATTCTAGAAGGCGAATGTTGTAGCCGACGCGCTAAGTCGCAAGGTCCACAACAAGACTGTCTCGCTCCAAGAAATTCGAGATCGAAGGCAATGGTTTGATATGCTAGGAGAATTTGATACTGAGATTCATGTGGAAGTCAACGAGGCTACTATCATGCTTCAAAACATAAGGATCGATAGTGACCTTGAGTTATGCATTCGCGAGGCTGAACAAGTGGCACTAACCGACGAAGGGAAAGATGAAGATTTGATGCCTAACGTTCGGTCACAACTGGAGACAAAATCGAATGGTATGTGGTATTTCTTGAACCGACTTTGGATCCCGAATCGTGATAACCTTCGACATTTCATTATGGACGAAGCTCATCAAACCCGATATTCCATTCATCCTGGCTTGATAAGATGTACATGACCTGCGTGGTCAATATTGGTGGCCTGGAATGAAGAAGGATATCACGTCTTATGTTTCCAAGTGTCTCACGTGTGCAAGAGTCAAGGCCGAGCATCACGACCAAGTGGTTTACATGAGCAACCTGCAATCCCTATGTGGAAATGGGAACATATATCCATGGATTTCATAACCAAGTTACCTCGTACACCTCGTGGTCATGATAGTATATGGGTCATTGTTGACCGTTTGACCAAGACATCACATTTCATACCCATACGAGATACGTACAAGGTTTCAAGGCTGGCTCGAATCTACATTGACGAAGTTGTGAGTCGTCATGGCGTGCCTTTACACATTATTTCCGATCGAGATGTTCATTTCACTTCGCACTTTTGGTCGTCTATGCAAGAACTTTTGGGTACTCAATTGGATTTAAGTACGGCTTACCATCCTCAAACTGATGGTCAAACCGAACGAACAATTCAAACCCTCGAGGATTTGCTACGACTATGTGTCCTTGACTTTGGTGGTGATTGGGATACCAATTTACCGCTCGCGAGAAATTTTCGTATAACAATATTTATCACTCAAGTATCAAGATGGCACCATTCGAGGCTTTGTATGGTCGAAAATGCCGATCACTGATCTATTGGACCGACGTTGTGTGATAATCATTATCCACGGTCCTAAACTTATACCGAAACAACCGATAAAGTCTCCACAATCCGCAAGAACCTTGAAGTGGCTAGAAGTCGACAAAAGAGTACACCAATAAGCGTCGTAAGCCATTGGAGTTCCAAGTGGTGACTGTTCTTCTTAAGGTGTCACCATGGAAAGGTGTTGTTCGCTTTGAAAAGAAGGGTAAACTAGCTCCAAGATTTGTAGACCTTTCAAAATTCTAAGAAGGGTTGGGAAGGTGGCTTATAAACTGGAACTACCTTCCGACCTTAGTGGAGTTCATCCTGTATTCCATGTTTTAATTTTGAGAAAGTATTTGGCCGACGAGAGTCTGCATGTCCCAATGCCCGACATCTAACACGAGAGACAGTTCATGTCACTTGACTTGACACAATCCGTTTGTATGCATGTCAATTAAGATGATCGAGAGTTTGCACTTGAGAAACTGAAGGATCGCAGAAGCAAACGAGAACCACACTACTCCAATCGTTAAGGTTCGTTGGGAGAATAAGTGTGGAGCAGAGTTCACTTGGGAGCGTGAGGATCGTATGAAGGAGAGATAACAGCATTAGTTCGCCTAGTTCATTCTTAATTTCCGAACGAAATTCTTTTAAGTTGGGGAGACTATAACTCTTGTATTTTTGTTAATTAATAGTTAACCTCATTTATTTTTGTAAGAACTATTTATGTCTCTTTATGAAATTGTGTGTTATTTATGCTTATTTGTTTGTTGGTCATTAAGTATTTAATATAAAACTTAATAACATAATATTAAATTGAAAAATAATAATTATAATAATAACAACTCTAATAATAATGTCTATAATAATAAATAGTAATAATAATAAAGTTTTATAATAATAATAATAATAATAGAAATAATAACCGATAAATGTTAAATAAATAAAAGTTGTAAAAGAATTAAACTTAAAGATAATTAAGTTAGGGGGTAATTTGTTAATTTTGAAAACTTTAAATGAAAGTTTTAACATGAAATAATAACATTTTGAAGTTGAGGGACCATTTGTGTAAATTACCAAAACCCAACCCCTATCCCTTTTCTCTCTCCCTGCTAATCCGGTCGCCGGCCAGCCAAGCCCGGCGCGGCTCCGGCGACGCCCGAAAACCACTAACCCAACTGATTTTGATCCGAAACTGATCCTAAACATTCCAGAAGGTGATTCGAACCGGTATACGTCATCTAACCACATTTAAACATCGGTTACGAATCCCAATCGAATGGGTAACCGAAGCTTTTAATCATAAGACGTTCGAGTCTTACAAATCATTAATAATGCAATAACTTCACCCGATCGAACGTTTATCTATCTCTAATCTGTACAACTCTCGATTGTTACCTGAATCAAACACAAAACACTCCATTCGATTTCTCTAAGCCGTAACTTGCAGCACTATCAACCTACATCTTCCGACAAAACTAAGCCGAAATTGACAAAGGGCTTTAGTTCTAGTCAGCCATACGAAACTACCCATGAAGTTAATTTGATTTCCATAAGCATTTGCACACGAATTGAGTCCAACCTTCGTCGTGGCTTGTTCTTCATCGTTCTGGACATTTCAAGCTTCGATACCGTGTAATTAAAAACGCACACATACTCGAAATCATGTGGGAAACAAAAGCCCCATGATTCAGATCATTATCAACACTGATTTGAGCTTCAATTTTGGTTCGAATCAACTTATGGTTCATTCGATTTGGGGCTGTTTTGAAACTGGAGTTTTTAAGATTTGGGAACCAACTAAAACCGCGGCTAAGGCCTTGGTTTATTGGTTAATCACCCACCTTGTCAACCTAGAGGTCCCGGGTTCGAACCCGGGCACCCTCTTATTTTTTAAAAAAAGACTTTTTAGCCTTAATTTAATTATAGAAAAATATTATTGAATATAAAAATGGGTTTTATAAACTTCAAATATTTTTAAAGATCATTAAATAATTTCTGTAAATTTTCTAAGTTTAATTAAATAAATATCTTTGTAATAAAACAATTTAACAAAGATTATCTTTGATTAACGTCTCAAAAAATGGATTTTAAATAATAGTTCGTAAATTGTTATTGGTTAAATGTTCTTTTCATTTAATATTGTCTTAAAACATGATTATATCAAATAATTACTCGAATATTATATCTAAATTTTATTAATTATTATAAATGATTTAATTTCACATTCTCTATATTTTAACATATAAAGAATATATATATATATATATATATATATATATATATATATACTTATAAAATGCCCAAATCCACTTAAAACCCTAGCCCTCGTTACTTCACTAAACTTATTACCCTTAAACTTAAACCTTGTAAAATGTGCATACTTAGGTACCTTGTGAAGAACTATGTTGGACGTTGCTTATTATATTTTCTTATTAATCGTTATTCCATACTTATTTGATCAAGTGAGTATTTCTATACCCTTTTTTGTATTTTTACACTTTTGGGGTGAAACATGTTACATTATAAACTTTGCACTTGTAAACACATTTGATTCTTGTAAACTTATGGCATTCCACCTGTATGTTGTAGTTAGTTAAACTTTGTAGCTACCATGTAATGTCGAATATATGTACAATCATTAACTATTGCTAGCCTAGCGAAGTCATAGATCTATGGGCCAGACAAGCCTGCTTGGTTGATCCAAGTACACTTAGCTAATCGTATATACTTTTAAACGTTTGAGACTTGTAAAACTTTGTCGAGGTTTGATTGTGCATTTCTGTCTTACATCCCTAATTTACTTTGTTCTCTAATTTACAACATGAATTGCCATCTTTTATATACTTATGTATTACAAACTATGGAAATCTCACCAACATTATTGTTAACCTTTTATTTTTAACATGTTTCAGGAAATACTCAAGCTTGATTTCTACTCTTTGAAGCATACACATCTAGGAATGGACCTAGATAATAAATGAAATAAAATGACTTGTTATGTTTATTTTAATTTCTTTGAGACTTATGATTGTAATGGTACAATTGGAATTTATGATTAATATATATATTTGGGATTATTAATAGCGTTATGTGGCTATGAACGATCTTAACTCTCACTCCTTGACGTTTCCGCCGTCAAGGTTGGGGTGTGACATATAGGATGGCTAAGCGATACATAATATCAAGCATTGCTAAAGCATTTTTCAGAAACCAATGACAAGACACAAGGTGATGTTCCTCGCAAGCCAACCTGGCAGGTACAGTTAATTTTATAACGATGAATGGATCGTTGACTCAGGATCCACAAAAAATATAGTCCATGAGCATGGCATGCTCGAAAACGCGTCCAGGGCACGTTCTAAAACACTCGTTGTCATTCCCAATAGAGAAAGTATCTCTATGGAAGCCACGGGTGACTTCACTCTAATGGGTGGTGCTAAAATAGGAGGAGTATTATATATTCCCAAATTTAATTGCAATCTTCTTTCTGTAAGCCGATTATCTAGAGAGTTGAACTATGTTGTAAGTTTTTACCTGGATTTTTGTGTTATGCAGGGCTTACACTCGAAGAAGTTGATTGGAGTGGGTAAATACGTGCATGGTCTGTATCGAATGAGTGTACGGGGAGGCGATAGAAGAGTCTGACTTTGAAGACCGATACACAAGTTTGGCATTCTAGATTAGGTCACGCCTCTACCTCGAAACTTAGTCATATTGAGTCTTTGAAAAATGTTTCATTTGGTTTTAAAGATGATGTTTTTCATGCATGTATGAAGGCCAAACACACTTGATCTGCTTTTCCTAAAAGCTTTAATAAATCCAATAAATGTTTTGAGCTTATTCATGTGATATTTGGGGTAAATATAGAAAACCGTCTACTACTCTTGCTAATTATTTCCTTACTATTGTCGACGGTTATAGCCGAGGTGTGTGGGTTTATTTAATTAAACATAAAGATCAAGCAAGTGACTGCTTGATTAGTTTTCATAAAATGATTGAAATTCAATTTAGAAAACGAATAAAAAAATTAGATGTGATAACAAGGAGAGTTCACATCTAACAGAATGTAAACATTTTATTCACAAGAAGGTATATTGCTTGATACAACATGCCCACACACACCCTAACAAAACGGGGTGGTAGAACGTAAACATCACCACTTACTTGAAATGGCCCGAGCCCTCATGTTTCAAGGAAGCCTCCCATATAGATTTTGGGGCGAGTGCATTGAAACGGTTGTTTACATCATCAACGAGTTGCCTTCCAAGGTTATAAACCACAAAACACCCCACGAAAATAATCATGGGTAAAATACTTGATTATGAGGAAATGAGAACTATAAGATGTTTAGTATATTATCATAGTACAGTGACAGAGGGAGACAAATTTGAGCCAAAGGGAAAACCAGGCATTTTTATTTGTTACCCGGTGGGCATAAAGGGATATAAAGTTTTCGACATAGAAGATGGGAAATTCGTGGTCTCACGTGATGTTAGGTTCTTTAAGAAGATATTCCCTTACATGAAGTTAAAAGGGAAAGTGTTGATGAGAGTGCCTTTGAAATTACTACATGGTTGTGGACACTAATGACGAATGGAACAATCCATCAACTCTTATCAAGATGGGTCATCCCAACCTACCACCGAAATCATTAAGCCCAACAGATTTAATGGAAATCCCCATGACACCTCTAAGCCTTCTAGCCCACTCATGCAACCTATTAATGAACAAGAGGAACAAAGTATGTCTATGGAGAATCCATCTATGTGAATCCAAGGATCGCGATAAGGAATTATCGATATTAATTCAAGTCAAGTCAACGTTTGTGGAATCAACGTTAACTTGGTTCAATTGTTTGTATAATTTCAAAATCAATAATTATTAATGAATAGGATGAACACAGTGGATGGAACACAATTAATGATCAGACAAATATTTAATTCAAACGTATTTCATTAAAACATGCTAATGATTACAGTTGAATAAACAATGAATGAATGAATGATATTGATTTGAGTGTTTGATGATGTGACGGCTGCTAGGGTTTTAATTTGTCTGATTTGATATGATGTTTGGTGGTTGTAATGTTGCTTGGATGTTTGCCATTGGAGCCGTCTCCTTCATGTGAAACATAGGATCCATATATATTAGCACGTGTGTGTTCTGTTAAGGAAACATCGGATTTCTTAGGATTCGCACAGCTGTCTGGTTGACTTGTTGACTTGTAACACTTGTATTATTAAATACAAGTATTTGGACTCCGCAGGACTATGGTCTTCTATAGATTTTTGTTCTTCCACAGGAGGCTTGTTCTTCCGAAGCTATCTTGTTCTTCCAAAGCAATCTTGATCTTCCGAAGCAATATTCACTTTCATCCTCAGAGTTGGTTGTTTATCCATAGAAGATCTTCGGATGTATTTTACTTGTAAGAAACATATCTACGGAATAACAAAATATTCATCCGTAGATGTTTCTTACACTTGGTCAATTTCAGAAATTCACCAATTATAATGTTTTACCTGCAAACATACATAAACCAACACACATATATGGGTTAACCTATATATTTAATGCATACATAATAATGAATTACAAGTATTCATTATAAATATTGATTAAAGTTCTAAGCCTATACAAAATGGACTAGATCTATTGACCCAAGATCTAACAATACTCCCCCTTAGGCTTAGATACTTCTAATCAGTTCTGCAAAACTAAAGTTCCTTTAATCTTGACACTATCTTTTTGTTGAAATAAGATACTGCATCCTTTTGATCATCATACTTGTATTTGATCTCCATTCTGCACATCCTTTTAAGAGTATCAAAGCTCAATCCCAGAATGTCTTGTTCTGTAGTCAGAGTTTCCACAACACATTGGTTATTGACAATTTCCAACTCACCTTCTTCTGAGACTCTTAGTTCTGTGACTTCTTCAATGTTAACTCCTTTCAAAAGCCAGCTTCATGTCTTATTCTTTTGTATGCCTTTGTGTGCAATTTGTCAATCACTTGAGTCACATGCACATATAGACATAAGTCATTCTAAGCCCTTTCATCAATTAGCTTTGGGAAGAATTTGTCATGAAGATATGATGCTTAGCTTGGGTGAAGCAATTTGATCTCCACAGTGTCACAAATTCTTATCTTATTAGCTTTCTTCCCTTTAGCATTCCTCAGCAGTAGCAACTCTTTTGTTATCTCAATATAACCCCATTTTGTTATGGGAGATGTATATTGATTTCCATTAAAGCTTTTGATAGATGCTGTATTTCTGTTGTTGTATCCAACCCTTTTTAACATTTCATCATCTACAAGTGAAGATGGCTTAGATGTTGTTCTTTTGATTCCTTGAATTCTCTTTTTGTGCTTAACATCATCTCTCTTAGCCTCCTTGAGCACATCATCTATGAATTTTGTCTTTATCTTTCCCACAGACACAGAAAAATCTCTTCCCCTTGAATGGACTGGATAGTTAGACATGATTAGGTTTTGCAGATCTTTAATATCTCTCTCAGGAAGACTTAGTAATGCTTCGATATCATGGAAGTATTGGATTCTTCTAGATGTTCTTTTAATGATAGCACAATCCTAGTCTGGATCATAATTCCAGGCCATAATCCTATTTTCCTCCAAAGGAGTGGAGTTGTGATGTGGTTATACAGCTCTATCAGTGTAGATTTTTGCTGAGTAATCTCTCTAACTGTTGTGCCTAGAGGCCACACTTTTCCAGGGATAATAGCCATAGGCTCTCTTATTAGCTTATCTTTCCTTTGTGCTTATCTTTAGATACAACAATTATAGGATCCGCTGGGAGTTTGCTTTGTTCCTCAGCAGCAGAATTTGGAGCTTCAGTTCTGAATCTCACCCCTGTGTCAAGCTCAACAGCCACTTGTGAATCCAAAGATCGCAATCAGGAATTATTAATGTTAATTCAAGTCAAGTCAACATTTGCGGAACCAATATTAACTTGGTTCAATTGTTTATTAATTTCAAAATCAATAATTATTAATGAATAGGATGAACACAATGGATGGAACACAATTAATGATCAGACAAATATTCAATTCAAACATATTTCATTAAAACATGCTAATGATTACAATTGAATAAACAATGAATGAATGACTGATATTGATTTGAGTGTTTGATGATGTGACGGCTGCTAGGGTTTTGATTTGTGTGATTTGATGTGATATTTGGTGGTTGTAATGTTGCTTGGATGTTTGCCATCGGAGCCGTTTCCTTCATGTGAAACCAAGGATCCATATATATAGGCACGAGTGTTTCTGTTAAGAAAACACCGGATTTCTTGGGATTCGCACAGCTGTCTGGTTGACGTGTTGACTTGTAACACTTGTATTATTAAATACAAGTGTTTGGACTCCGCAGGACTATAGTCTTCCGTAGATGTTTGTTTTTCCGCAGGAGGCTTGTTCTTCCGAAGCTATCTTGTTCTTCCAAAGCAATCTTGATCTTCGAAGTAATATTCACTTTCATCCTCATAGTTGGTTGTTTTATCCGTAGAAGATCTTCGGATGTATTTTACTTGTAAGAAACATATCTATGGAAGAACATGTTCATCCGTAGATATTTCTTACACTTGGTCAATTTCAGAAATTCACCAATTATAATGTTTTACCTGCAAACATACATAAACCAACACACATATATGGGTTAACCTATATATTTAATACATACATAATAATGAATTACAAGTATTCATTACAAATATTGATTAAGTTCTAAGCCTATACAAAATGGACTAGATCTATTCATCCTAGATCTACCAATCTATTGTTGAACCAATTGCCAATGATGAAGAGCAACCTGTCAGGTCCAACGTGATAAAAGCCAACCAACACGCTTCCGAATTCGATGTTGAGTTGCCTCCTTCGATAGACCACACGCGACCCGACTTCGATCAGTCTTCTTCGATGGTATATCCCTTTGCTAACTATGTTTCATATGATAAATTCTCTGACTCTCACAAAGCTTACTTGGCGGCCATTACTAAAAATAATGAGCCTAAAACTTTTTACCAAGCCATGCAGGATATTGAATGGCAAAATGCCATACAAAGGGAAATTGATGCCCTCGAAGAAAATGACACCTAGTCCTTAGAGGATCTCCCTGAAGGCAAACATGCCATCGACTCCAAGTGGGTCTACAAAATCAAATACAAATCTAACGGAGACATAGAGAGGTGCAAAGCACATTTAGTAGTGAAGTGCTTTACACAAGTTGAAGGTGTCAACTATCATGACACAATTGCCCTAGTTGCCAAACTAGTCACGGTCCGGTGTCTCTTAACTGTAGTTGTTAAAAGAAATTGACTCTTGCATCAGTTAGACGTTAACAAAACATTTTTGCATGGAGACTTGCAAGAGGAAGTCTATATGAAGATTCCCCAAGATTTCTCCAAAAATAACGACACTCGTGTTTGCAAATTGACAAAGTCACTTTACGGTTTGAAACAATCCTCTCATACATGGTACCAAAAATTCACTAATGCCTTGATCCAATTTGGTATAAGTAGTCAAGGGCTGATCACTTACTCTCCACGTTCAAGAGGGAGAGTTATTTGTTGCCATTCTTATCTATGTTGATGATGTTATCCTCACAGGAAATCATCTTTCCAAGATTGATTCTACCAAGCAACATCTCAACAATGTTTTTAGCATTAAAGATTTAGGTCCTCTTAAATATTTCCTTGGATTGAGGTCTCCAAGATGTATGATGGTCTTGTTTTAAGCCAACGAAAATATACTATTGATATTCTACAAGATTGCGGTCTCCTTAGTAGCCGCCCCAATTCTTTCCCAATGGAGCAAAATGCAAAAATTGATAATTTCCGGATAGTCCACGAACTGATGCTACACAATACTGATGAATAATTGGTCATTTGCTTTATCTACAAGCCACTAGACCTGACATTGCATACTCGGTTAACATTTTGAGCCAATTTGTCTCTGATCTTGGAAAAGAAGACATGGAGGCGGTCACCCGAATCCTTAGTTATCTCAAGGCAACACCGGGTCAAGGAATTTTCATTCCAAAGCATGATGATTTTTAGCTTGTTGCTTATTGCCATGCCGATTGGCTTGGCTGTCTTACCACTCGACGGTCACAAACTGGCTACGTTTTGATTTTAAGTGGTTCTCCAGTGTCATGGAATACAAAGAAACAATCGGTTGTTTCCCGTTCTTTAGCGGAAGCAGAATACAGGGCCATGGCTGCCACCGTTAGTGAGGTTTTTTGGCTTCGATGGCTATTACAAGACTTCAATATTCATATTGTTGGTCCTACTCCCATGTTCTGTGATAACCAAGCTGCTCGTCACGGAGCCAACAATCCCGTTTTCCATGAACGCACGAAACATGTTGAGATGGATTGCTACTTTGTCCGTGAACATGTGACCTCTCAAGAAATTCAGCATGTTCATGTTGATTCAAAACTCCAACTTGCTGATCTTCTAACTAAACCTTTGGGAGCTCAACAACTTTAGTTTCTACTTAAAAGCTGGTCATTCGTGATCTTCATACTCCAGCTTGAGGGGAAGTATTGGAATTATCTTTTATTTATTTAGTTTATATTTATCCTCCCTGTCAATTAGGAAGTGATCATGATGTTTATTAGTTTTCTTTTTCTTCTCCTAGCTGATCAAATCTTAAATTGTTACAGCTTTTGATACCAAAGTTTTCAATAATATATTAAAAGGAATGTGGCATACATAACTAACCCAAGACGTATAGGTTAGGTTAAAAGGATGAGAAATTACATAAAAGCTAGTCGAAACATTTGAAAATGTGTGGCATAGAATTAAAGGTATACATCTCAATAAAAAGCAATCTATAGATAGGGGTGTTTATCGAATCGAATCGAGTCGAATTCGAGTTAATCGAATCAAATAAGTCGAATTTTGAAAATTTCAAACTGGATTCGAATTCGATTCGAATTTGGAAAAGATAAATTGAATTCAATTCGAATCGAATCAAATTCGAAACTTTCAAACAAGATTCGAATTTGATTCCTATTCGAAAAAAGTTCGAATTCGAATTGAATTTGAATTTATTCGATTCGTATTTAATAAAAAAATTAATCAAATAGCACTTTCAAAATTCATTCGACAAATCCAATTTCAAAATGCTCAAAATATACGAAAAACGTAACATATGAAAAATATTATTAGTTTCAAATAAGTCGAAATGTATCAATTAGGTTTTAACATTTTAGATTATATATTTTTTAAACTTTTAATTCTTAATTTCTTTATGCATATTATTAAATTTATTATACAAAATAAATAAATGTATGTGTGTATTTGTAATTAGAATTTTGAATCGAATCAAATCGAAAATCACAAATTCGCAATTCGATTCGAATTCGACATCTAGACCTCGAATCGAATTCGATTTTGAAAATTCGAATCGAATTTCGAATCAGTAATTTTCGACTTGAACCGAATCGAATCGAATTTCGAGTTTTTCGAATCTGATTCGAATATTTAACCATATCTATAGAAATTATTTATGAAGCTTTAACAATATAATGATTTATGGAGATAGATAAGAAACATGTTCGTTAGAATAGATACAAATTCTAACAATTATAAAGTGAGATATATAGAAATAGATCAGATTCACGTCAAAGTATCGAGTAACAATACTCAAATTATCTATAGAGATAGATAAAGTTTAAGCCCAACAAGTGAGATCTTTAGAGATAGATCAAGTCACTTTAACAAACTTAAATATATGAAATATTTAAGAGGTTTGACATATGTAAATATCTCAAATCATCTGTATAATTATGATCAGAAATTTTTATTAAATTTTGATACATCATAGATATAATAAATCCTAGTTTGTATGACTCAAGAATTATAAAATGAAATATATAAGAAAGATCGAGATCACTTAGAAAAACATGCATACATACACACACATGAAAGTTCTTAATTAAAGCCTTCATTTTCAAGAAAAACCAAGAAATCTTATCATGATAACTGATCTTGATTAATCAATTGCAGGTATTAAATGATACATTTTACTTATAGGGTTTTATAGGCAAATTGGGAAATCAAAAAATTAATTTCAAAAGTGTCGGTTTTATTTAATCTATTCATTAAAGTCATTCGTTTATCTCTTTTCTCCTAATTTATTGTAAAAATTAAATAAAGAAACATGTATTTACATATATACTTCTTGTTTATATAGCATATTAATACAAAAAAACACTAGAGAACTAAATTTTTAATTTTTATAACTAGTTTACGTAACTAACATATACGTAAAAACTCTAGTTACATATATTTGTTTTGATAATACACATGTAACTTCTATATACGTATCTTTGTGTATATGTAACAATCACAAAAACCACAACTAAAGGTTCACTTGTCATAACTTATGTATGTGAAAACACTAGCTACGTATAGGTATCTTGATCACATAAACATAACTTCCATAAGTATATCTTTCATATATATAAGGTAGCGTTATTTTGATAACCATAATTTTTTTGTAAGAAGTTTAAGAACTAATATAAGTCAGACAATTTACATCTTATACAAATTACATGTCATTTCCACCATTTGTTAAAATGTCCATAATTTTTTTTATGATATTATGTTTTAAAATTTTTTTACCATTAAATTAAGTATTTTTTTAATCTTTACAATGACTACTATATTAATATACTTTTTAAAATAATTATTTGGTCATTATTTACACATGTGTAAATCTGGTTATACACATGTGTAATATCAGATTTACATATGTGTAAATCCAGTATTATACATGTGTAAAATAAATTTCATAAAAATACGAGTTTTTTTACTTTTTAATTTTTTTATATTTTTATGAAAGAGAGAAACACAAAAATATTTTTGTGGTTTTACTTTTTTTATTTTATTTTATTTTTCGTTTTATAATATTTTTGTTAATTATCATTTTGATATTGAAAACTAGTGCTTGAGATTGATTCTTAAAGTTTTAAAAAATGAGTTCTCATTTTTTATATGTATATGCGACAATTACAAAAATAACTATAATTTTGGTGGCTTGACTAGTTTATACAAGTAGCAGTATGTAATAACACACTAATTATATACATGTAACTTAATAAGTACTTGTAAAAAATCATCAACTACCTTTAACTAACTTATGGTCGCCTAAATCTCATTATGTAAGATCTTAATTTCTACGTTAATCTTTAATTTCAAATCAAACCAATGAATCTAGATTTTTAAGTGGAAAATAGGTCCCACTAAAATTTGTTTTTGTATGGATCAACATTAACACGTTTCCATCGATAAGACCTCACTAAATAATTAATTAGTGTCACAATCATCAACAACCAATTCATACACATTGGCTAAGGCCAGTGCGAGGATTTAAGGCCCGGGGAGTTATAAAAATGGGTCCCAAACGAAGAAAAAATATTTTACTGTTTTTTTTATTGTTTTCAGTGAATTTTATATTTTTGTGGGTGATGTGCTAATTAAATGTTAACCAAATGATATTTGGATGAAACTAGAATTAAGTTTATTGAGTTGTCGCGAGAGGCGTAAAACCATGGCAAGTAGCACCAAAGACACACCACCGTTGGCGACCACCAACCGAAACGTAGAATTAATAACACATCACCGTTAAGTTAAACGTAGAATCAAGAACACATCACCATTAAGTTAAACGTAAAACATATAAAACAATAACTAAGCCGATCTTGGACCAGCGTGTTGTGATGAGACAGTTAAACAGGGAAAATAAGCGTAAAAACGTTGAATTACACGCGCAAACTGCCCCGTGTTATCTCGAAAATGTAGACGGAAACGTAAAACAAAAAAAATTAATATGAAAAGTATAGGGACCTAAGTTAAAAGTAAAAAATATTTGAATTAAATTGTAAAATATGTAAAAGTATTGTGTTAAAATGAAAAAGTTAAATTAAAAAGAATAAGAAAAAAGTTAAGTGCAACATTTAAAACATGTTATACAATCCATAATGCATTACAAATTTGATAATTAGTATATATATAATATAATGTGTTACTTTAAAGTGCGTAAGGATCAATTTTATAAAAGATTTTTAATATATATATACATATATAAGATATATAATATTTAAAAAAAATGATGGTCTCTTCGGAAATTGAACCTGTGAGAGGCTCGCATTGGCTTGATAAATCATAACTATTATTTAGTAAGTTGACAATTTTTACTTTTACATGGTATGATCCAACTTTGAGATGTGATGTCTTTGCATCATCATGAGAACTTGATCACCCACCATTTCTAATATATGAATTTTGCTATCTTATGAGATTCGTTCTTCAACTTTTCGTCGGTTCACAAGTCTAACATAAAAGCTTTACGTAAGTCATAATAACACTACAAGTTAGTATTATAACATATAAGAAACATAACTACTCAAAATACATCATATCAAAATGTAACTAATGTGGTGTGTGTATATATATATATAATATTTTTATCATACCATTTGGTTTTAAATTTATAGAAATGATTTTTACCTTAAAACTAAACCACACACAAATATAGAAATTATTTTAAATTTATATAGCAAGCTTTGGTAGAACCAAGTATTGATCCAAGTATACGATAACTACTGTCAAAAAATCTTTGTTATTATTCAACCGATAAATATAGATGATTTGATATTTTTATATTTTTAACTAAATAAACAAATAAATAAGGATATATAGAAATCAAGAAAGATAATCAAGCAACGGTAATGCTCACTTAAACTTTTAATTCTCCTAACCAAATCTATACTTATTAATAAAACAATATCTTTAGTGTTATGTGTAATTTTCTTAGGCATTCATTTATTTGATTTTCCGTTTAAAAATGTATTTATTCTATTATTAATTATGGTTCTTTTGAATAAAATAAACTATTGCTATAATTATAAAAGGAGTTTTTTTAAATAGTGTATACAGAAATCTATGTATCAAAATAGGTGTTTAAGAAAGTGTTTTGTTCTCATTACAATGCTATTGGTTATATTTATTTCACTTGAAAATGATATTATTTAAAAGGAGTCAAGTACTAATGTTAATAAAATTGTAAAATCATTTCATTCATATGTTGTAATTAAAAACAAAAAGTTGTTCTAAAACTTATTTTTGTTTTCTTAATTTACTCAAACTTAATTTTAAATCGTCTTTTTCATATAGAAAAGTTGAATTTTTTTCACTAAATTTTGTTTTCATTTCTCACAAAAGCGGGCACATTTGTTTTTTTATTCTTTTTAAAAATATGTATTTTTTGGAAATGTATATAAATAGCTTAAAATATGTAATAAGAAAATTTATTTTAAACAAAAAATGCATTCTTTAAAATATTTTATATAAATATCATGACAAAACAAAAAAATAATGGTTTATTTTTACTTTATTTTACGAAGTATAAATCTAATCCTCAATTACCGAGGGCATGCATGTTGCTAATAGAATCCCAACAACAATTAGTGGGAAAACGAGTCACGTCGTCTTAAACAAGCTCGAACTCATTTTATGACTCGTTTAATAAATGGTTTTGAGCACGAGATTTATATGTCGAGATCGAGCGGGCTAGCAAGACTAAACTAGTGTCGTATGTATATAATGTTTATTTTATCTTTTATTTATATACTTATATAAATGATTATTACTATATATAAATTTAATTTTATAATAGTTATATAATATATATAGTTATTTTAAAAAACTACATAAACCATTTAATTTAATAAAAAGATATTTTCTACATATGAACACACATTCTATAAAGAGACTTGAAAAAAATAATGTTAAAAGATTATTAATATTTTTGTATGAGAAAACGTAATTGAAAAGGTTTTAAAAAAACATTTATAAAAAGAACTATAAAACATTTTTTAAATCATGACAGTTACTAAATTGGTTTTTATTTTATTGAAATTTCATCATTTTAACTTTACTTAAATAACATTATTGATAACAAAATATTTTTATCCGATCATATTAATTAGTAATATGAAAATTTTACTTTCCACTAAAAATCATTTTGAAAATATTTTTTAAAACACTTATTTTTTAAATTATTTTCTACCAACCCTACTTCGAAAAAACTTATTACAAAGGGCATTTGTGATGGATTCAAAATATAACCATAACATAGATTGCAAGTTATAACTACTTGTTTTTCTCACCTAAGAACAAGTTAACTATATCCCTACTAAACATATAATATAATGAGTTTTTATAGGTTGTAATACATTAAAGTTATGAATTTAAACGTGTTGGATTTTTGCTTATTCAAACAAGCAATTAACATTTTCCTAATACTCGTCCTATGCAATTAGAAGAAAGCCCATACACGTCTTCTATTCCAAAACGATTTTAGATATTTCATCAAATCAATGGTCTTGAATAATCAATTTAGGGTTTCGATTTCCCTAAATCATGAGATAAATTTTTAAATGAAAAGATAAACCATTACATATATTTTTCAATTTAGAAGCATATTATGGTTTTGATTCACCCTAAATCTCGTTATGTTTCAAGTTTAACTCACCGATCCATTTACGTCTTCATTGATCTATTTAATATCATTCACAACCCAAGTTTTAAATCACAACAGCTCTTTTGCAAAGTCTAAACTCAATCCTTATATGTACAAATCTCAATTGCAACAATAGAAATGATTCGTAAGATTCAAGGATTTTGATTTTTTATTTGAAGATAAACTTTAGTATTTTAGTTTTTTACATCAATATGACTGATTTATGTTTTTGTTTATGAAAGCATAAAACTTTAATTTAGTTTTTATTGATATAAGCATGAAACAAATTTATGTTTTTTATCAACAAAAATAGAAAATTACATAATGGCCCATGTGGTTGAATCAAATTGCATGTTTAGTCTTTAAAGATAGTCCAAACTTTTATGTAATTATTACATGTTTGGTCTATGGCATCAATTCAAACTCTATATTGTATTATGTCGGGTGGTTAAAATTAGATATGGATTAAAATTATTGATATCAGACAGTGATGGTAAAATTACAAAAACAACATCAATTTTTGCATACAAAGAAGTTTTCGGATGTTTATGTATGTTCTTATGTTTAATATAATTTGTTTATTACATAAAGTTCTTATTTATAAGTTCATTTCATTTCATATTATACACTATTCATACTTATAAACATTGATAAAGAAAATCTATTAATATTAGATATAGATGAGTTTACAAAATTAAACACAAAAATTAATATACAAAATATTAATAATAATATTATAAATTACGAATGTTTTTAATCAAAACCAATTTTTAATGATTGAATCCGTGTATTACACGAGTCTTTAGTCTAGTAATAATAACATACAAAAAATTATAATGAGAATATTCTATACACATCTAACACGAAAATAAACTAGAACCCCATCAAGGGCTACCTAATTGTAGGACTTTTTGAAAAGTTAAAATGATAACATAGTAACCACCTAAAGTTATTATATGAAGGTACATTGATACAATTATAGTGAATATAAATATAAACTAAACTCCTATCAAAATTATTTAATCCCATAATCTTTGAAAAGACTAATACGATAAATACATACCAACAACCTCAAATCACGTAATGAAAACAACATCATTTAATTTAAATGCTCATATAATAACACCTCATTTCCTATTTGCAATCCACACATCAAAACTAGATTAAATAACATAATAAGTAATACATCACATGTTAATGCTCATATAATAACACCTCATTTCCTATTTGCAAGGTATATATAACAAGTAACAACGTTTAATAGTAGGAATCATTGAAAGTTCATATTATCACTTAAACAACATAAAAATAAAAATGAAAAAACAGTGAGATACTTACCAAGTCTTAGTAAGTCATTTGTGTACAGGTTTGACTCGTTAAACCCATACATGTTCTCAATTACATTTTTATCCCCTTACCAATGAATACAACCTGTAATTCTAACATTTCTAAGATTGACCCATCATCACATCTATCCTATTTACATATAATAAAATTTTATTAGTTCTAAAATGATTTTCTATTTGAAATTACGTATAACTAAGGATTATTAGTAATAAAACAATGATATCAACTTTTTAAACTATTTATGTTTTATAAACAAAAATTAAACATTTTGTTTCAAAACAAACTGTTTTTAAAAAACCATTTTAAAACATTACTTATTTATAAATGACAGTTTTAATAATTTTTTGTTTATAAAAAATTACTATTTAAAAACATCAATTTTTTAAAAAAATTAATACTTTTAGAAAAGATAAAAATTATTTTATAAAAATGTATTTTCAGAAAAAAAACATTAATAGAAAAATCTCTTTATTAACTTATTAAAAAACTATTTTTAGTCTAAAAATAAGTTAAATAATATAATTAGTAATTAATGTAGTTATTAAACAGGATAGAGAAACAAGAAAATTATAATAATTGTGAATATAGTGTTGTCACGTGTACCTTTTAGTTTTTTTATTAGAGTATGAAGATGAATAGAATAAATAGTATTTTTAAAAATAAAGAAAACTAAAAAAATAAGCCTAGACCGGAGCTCGTTTATTTCTCATCTCTATTATAGAAACGTAAGCTAAAAATCGAGCTGAAAACAGTAATAAGTACCGACCTTATTATTTAGAATATTTATAATACATATAAAAACTGAATTTAAACTGTTTTGTGCTTTGTGTAAGTAATCTAACATCCCAGTTTTGTATTATAATTTAGCTCAAAAACACAAAGCGACCGCATAGCGCAGTGGATTAGCGCGTCTGACTTCGGATCAGAAGGTCGTGGGTTCGACTCCCACTGTGGTCGTTTAAATTTTTTCTATAGTTGTCCTCTCCACTTCAGCTATTGTCACCTTTAGGTTTATTTGCACCATTTCCCTTCATATAAAACAATGGGGTTGCATAACGTAATAAAGTCAATGTGTTGTAATGTAATATTAAGTGGTTTTATTCTAACGACCCATGTTTATAAGTTACATAAAAGATTCATAAATAATTGTAAATTTTATAGAAACTAACCGATGAAAAATTATCATGTTACCATCTCTTCATCTTCATTCAGAGTATAAAGTTAATGGATAAACAACATGTCCAAGTGTTTGAGAGGCTTACTTATGTTATCACTGAAATAACTTTTAGTTTTAACACTTTAAACTTAATAGATTAAATTTGAAAAAAGAAAATCTTCATCTTTTAAATTAATACTGAATATACATATAGAGGGACAAAGAGTAATGCTATGTAAAGTCTATGAAATAAGTTTTAGTTCTAACACTTTAAACTTAATGTTATGCAACAGTTACCAAACCTAAGTCTAAAAATATGATTGTGTCACAACGCTCGCTTAAAAACTATAAATATTAGCATAGCACGAAAATGAGTTATCTCTTCCTTACATTCTGACTTTAACTTTACAAAAATACCATCTCATATGAGTCTTGGTTAATTTTTCATTCATGTAATTACACAATATATATGTTAACAATGACGAGCCTTGATGTTTCTAAACTCACTCACATAACACAAAGTTTATCATCAGCTGCCATTAATCAAAGGGTAAATCGGGGGTTCGGGCAATGAACATAGCTTAACACAAAAATTTGATGACATGGTATATAAATATTCGAAGAAGAAAAAGAGCACAAAATTAACTAAAATCATAAAATGAAACTCGTGTATATCACACTCTTAATATATGTATACCATGTTAACATGTTACAGAGCTTTAGTTAAAAATTCTCAATAAGCATTTAAATTCTGTCAAAAATATTGTTAGCCAAATAAAATGAAGAACATATTAAATCTAAACAAAAAATATATTCAATTAGGTACTAACAGCAAATACATGGACAAATGAAATGTCAAAAAGCAACAAATCAACAATTTAGTACATCCATTACTAAGTAATAAGTAAATAAAATATCTATCCCAAATGGAATTTAACAAGTAGAGTCAATCATTTTTAAACTGATACTTCGCCGGGATTTTAATAATCCTAATTTTTTATTTATTGATCAAGATTAATTCAAAGTCAGTAAATGTTTATAATCATTTTTAATTTTAAACTTATTTTCCTTTAATAATTTTTTACTAACGAAAGTTAACCACCAATAGTTTTTTTTATAAAATGAGGTCACCTTTGAATTATTTTTCAACTCTAGCACCGTTTAGTCTTAATTAGATTCATTTTCTATTGTCTCACATCCTCCATCACCTGAAATCTACCTCTAACGAGTTCGGTGGTTCAAATAAGGAGGTGGAGATTGACAGGTTTTTGGGTACGGAAGTTTCAAATTGACGGATCCGATAATAGATTTTAACTTTCTGTTTAGTGTTTTGGCCACAAAAATAGTCCATGTTATAAAAAAACTAATGGAGTTAACTCTCAGTTAGTAGGGGATCGTTGGAGGAAAATAAACTCAAAGTTGAGAGTACCTATAAACATTACGAGTTGTAATAATCCCGGCCAATAAATGAAACTTGAGATTACTTTCAAATTGCTACAAATTCCTAAAGAAGGAGGTGACAAAAAAGAAACCAGACATACGAGATCTTAAAAGAAGAAGGGGTGTCATCACTACTTTCTACTTTCTGTTCGCCTGTTAGGGTTTCAACGTAGTAATCATCATCTTTTCCACCATTCGAAAATGTTAGATTTTATTTTAGGATATAGAAAAAGAAAGATAGAAAGAAATCGAGACCATTTGGTTAACCCCTAACCTATCGGCCAATCCATCTCTCCTCTCTATTCGGATCACTGGGAAATCTTGGGTGTCTATACAAAGGCTCAAGCACCATTTGCATTCCCGAAAATACCCACATACTATTCATTGCCCATGTCAGGTAATTATAGAGTAATTTGCGTTTGTGTTGCTATTTCTTGTGGTTTTCCAATGCATTTGTGTTTAAAGGTTTTCTTGTGGTTTTCCAATGCATTTGTGTTTAAAGGTTTTCTTGTGGTTTTCCAATGCATTTGTGTTTAAAGGTTCAAATAATTTTAGTTATTTGTTAAAGTTTTTTAGGTTATTTGTTAAAGTTCATTGAATAAATTCTTAAATTTGTAATTCTTCGTGGATTTGTTTGAATAACATGGGTTGATCATAATGTTACCTTAAAATTGATTTTTTTTTCTTTTTTCTTTTTGGTATCTTCATATGCGAATATTGGTACTTTGACAAGAATTAAAGTTAGTATATACCTGGTTCATGACTTTATATATAAAATTGTTTTTCTTGGTTTAACATCATTTCATTTGTTATCATACCATATAAATTAGATATACACTTCATGATGTTTTAACTTTATGGGTTGAGTTTTTTTTGCTTTGTATACTTTGTTTTTATGTGTTCTCTAGATCTTTAAGTGGTATTACATTTAATTTACAACTAATATCCCCATGTTGTCCCAGGAGGCATAAAACTTTACTACATAGCACCGATGGCACATCATATTAGTGAGCATGAACACCGAAAATACTCGTATTAAAAAAGTATATAAGATGAAAAAAAAACGAATGAAAGTAGACGTAACACGTTGAACCACGTAAGGGAAACGTAAAAGGTTGATATGCCAAATGATTCAAGGATCGTCGACTACGTATTTTTACCATATTATTCGCCTCTGTCTTTAAGTTTCACTATCTATTCATCTTGTCTTGTGTCAAATTATCTTTGTTCTTGAAATTTTGTTTTGAGTTATAACTCCTAACTCCTAACTCCTAACTCCTGCAAGTCATTTTGTGTTTAGAACATTGTCATTTAAGTATGGTATAATTTTGTGTTTTTGAGATTGACAGAATTTCTATATTTATTTCATTCCATTTTGTTATGACAAATGGTGTATGTGGTGTGCTAGTAGGTATGCCTTTAGGTATCCTGAAGGAATCTCGTACTGGAAAGTACATGGTTTTTGGACCATCTCTTGAGTGCCCTTCCTTCTCACCATCTTCGTCGTCGCACTCATTACTAGAGATGGTGATTTATACGATCTCAAGATTGAGGGTACCATGGTGTAGTAACCTGACGTATTGGGCTTAATAAAATATCAAGCTACACTTGATCGGGTTATATTTTTTTCAACACCCGTGCTTTAAACCATAAAGAGAAAGAGAGAGATAGAAAAGGAACATTCACATATTCCAAATGGAATAATCGCATCTACTAAACGAATATTCTTCGCGGACTATTAAGCCAATCCATAACGGTTTGTGACCGTCTTGGTGGACCGTTGCCTGTTTTCCTTGGCGGTCCAAGATGAAACCCTTATCTTGAACCTTGATCCTTTCCTTATGGAAGACCTTTATGGCTAACTCATAGAACCTATAACGGTCCACTATGGTCCCATAATCCAAAATCCGTTGAGAATTTCCATATTAAATCATTCTATTCACATTCCGACCCGTCTGTATGTGTGACAACCGGTCCATTGGGCTAAAGGTTTACACCTCCCCTTTAAAAGGATTTCGTGTCACACTGGGCCTAGGTAGGGCGGGCGTCACAGACTAGCAACCATATGTAGCGGAAACAAACCATCATAAGAGTACAAAAGGAGAGAACATCACATGACATTTAATATTTAAATGAAATCAGGACTAGAAACAGATCTAGCCCCCAATTAAGTTGTACATACAACATAAGGACAAAGTGTAAATATTACAATAATTATAAAATGTTCAAATTGTTTTTTAAATCGGATGAGCTAATGCCATGGTCACGGTGCTAGGTCAATGTCTTCAACAATAGCCATGGTCCCTTCATGGATTACCTGAAACATGCTCAAACAAAAATTGTGTCAACTAAAAAGTTGGTGAAATCAAGTGCTTAAAGTTTAAAAACGAAATGATTCATTAGAATCCATATTTGATTTAAAGGAATAAAAGATTCACTGTTGTGGGGGATCTCAATCAGCCCTGCACTCAGTCTTGGCTAGCATCTTCAAAAGTTATGTTATACCGGTTAATCTCGAAGGAAGAACTGAGTCTCAAAACAGTGTACCATACCTGTCGGATGGTTCACCATAGTATCTTATAAAAATTGTCACATGCCACAAAGAACCCCACAAGATCTCAGTGTGGCACCTTTCCGGTTCATCACGGAAGGCACTGTGTGTGGGGGATTCCCCAAGTAGATCTACCCATATAAAACAAGCGGTTTACACAAGAATTAATAATCGTGATACAAATAAACACAGGTTCTAACAATAATCCAACATTCAAGTATCATACAATAGCTTATAAAATGTTTCAATTCAAGTATAGCATGTTTCATCTCAAAAACAGTAGTAAAAAGGGAACACTAGAACTCACTTTAAAATTCAAGTAAAGGATCCTTCGTGTACCGGGAAAAAAGTCTCAAGTCTAGCACCCTACCATCAAGATTTAAGTGTAAATCCACTAATTATAGGGTTATGGAGATGCTCTAGGCATGTCATGAGATTAATGTCTTACTAGATTTTGATTTGCTAAGTCTTTATGCAAAATGTTTTCTTTTATAGAAAGATAGGATTTCTTAGGAAATAATATATGATTTACCATGTTAGATCATCAATAAAAGTTAGTTTGAGTCTTCTAAATGATTATTGTAACATCTGTATTTTTGTTAACTAAAAGTTAATTTTGTTAGTTCTTGTAAGGGCCATTTATGCTATTTATGAAACTTGGTGGGCTATTTATGTATGATTTCTTATTAATTAAAGTTTATAAGTTAATTAAATAATAATATTAATAACAATAATAAAAATAAATAAATGAATAATATTCATAAGTGTAATAATAATAATAATCATGATAATAATAATAATAATAACAATTTATAAAAAAATATATAAAACTTAAAGAGGTTTGAATTTAAAAGTTAAGGGACTAATTTGCTAAATCTTGAAACTTTGAACTAAATGTTTTGACATAAAATACAAAGGTTGAAACTTCAGGGACCATTTCTGTAAATTATTAAAACCCACCCCATTTCAGTCCGAAACTCCGGCCATCGTCGGCCGCCGCGACCACTCCTCCGGCAACCCATAAATCGGAAATAAAAACACTCGATTTGAATGCTTAAACCGTTTCCAATCGCTTCGTGGGGAAGTTTCGAACCTTAAACACACTTTAATTCGAGTTTAAGGCCGGTATTGGGTGTCGTTTGGGCTTGATAACCGTCGAGCAGCAAGAGTAAACCATTGTACCATTAAACCTTAATAATACTCAAATTAAATGAACCTAAACAACCATCTAGTTAACTAATCTTTTACAGTCCTCAATTACATCTGGAAAACACAAAGTTTACACCTCGATTACCTCTTTCCTTCGCGCACTGCAACTAGATCAAAACCTACCTTCCGAGCTTCATAAACGAAAATTGATTGAAGGTTTTTCATCTTCAAGACCATCAGAAGCTTAATATTCAACGAATTTTCTTCATCATCGTTTGAACATCCATCAAGGTTGAGCGTGGCCGCGACTTGTTCATCGCTCGATTTGGTGTTAACACTTTGAAATCGGGTAATTTATTTCACCTACACACTCGATTTTGCATAGGGATTAAAAGCCCTAACATTAATTTGGTTATCATACACGAATTGTTCCTCAATTTTGGGTCCGATCGTTCTAGGGTTCTTAAGATTTGGGAATTTCTCTTTAAATGGGTTTTTTAATAATTAGGAACCAATATGAACCGCGGCTGAGGCCTTGGTTCATTGGTTAAGTCATTACACATCTCAACAGGGGGTCCCGGGTTCGAACCCGGGCACCTGCAGTTTATGTTTTTTTGGCTTTTTCAGCCTTAAAAAAATATAGAAAAATCTTAAAAATTATAAAAAAATATTTATAAACTTAGTTCATTTTTTTAATTAATTACTTAAATTTCTGCTGCAAATTTATTTTTAAAAATATATTAATATAAATTAATTGTTTTCTTTAAAAATTAGATCATTTTTGTAAATATAACTTTAGATAATAGCTTTAAACTATTAAAATTATTAATATAGCAAAAGTCACTTCTAAACTAATAATCAAGAGTATTTCAAATAATTACAAAAGTTTATTTTTTTTATTTTTTTTTAGTTTATTACTTCTTTAAATTAGTTACCCAAATATTACATATATTATGCTTTTTAAATATATGGGTTGCTACAATTAAAATGCATAATATATCTATAAGAACCCCAAAATTTTACCTAAAACCCTAATTCTCCTTAAAACGTAAGCTTATTAAACGTAAATATTGTAAAACTATCATATTTAGGTACCTTGTGAAGGAGTACTTGGAACGGTGATTATATTTGATCTTTTATCTTCATATTACATACTTATTGATCAAGTGAGTTTTCCTTGCCCCATTTTATTTTATTTCACACTACTTTGGGGTGAAACATGATTATCTATACATTGTACACTTAAACGTTTGAGACTTATAAGCACATGCAATTCATCTTATTATTATGTCATGGTTATTTGTGTATTGTAAGTGTTTATATGAGATACATAGTTTGTTTACAATCATTAACTATTGCTAGCCTGGCGACGTCTTAGATCTTGGGCCTGACAAGCCTATTTGGTGCTCAAAGCCGAGGTATTGCCGGCTCCTGATGACGTATGCTTGTTCATCATGGGAAAAATACACATAGCCAATCTTTTATACTTGTAATCAAGTCGAGGTTTGGTTGTGACGATATGTGTTCTATAACCTTACTTGCTTATGACCTATGACATGAATTGCTACTTGTAACTTTATCATATTATGTATAAAACCTTGGAAACTCACCAACTATTTATAGTTGACCCTTTTATTTTTATCAGGTTTCAGGAAATCCCCAAGTTTAAAGTGGACTTTTGAAGCTTGGAAATAAAACTAGGACTTGGACCTAGTTAAATAAATAAATATTATGCTATGTTTTGTTTATTTGGGATTATTTCATGTTGTGACTTATGTTTGTAATGACTTTTGAAACTTATAATTTAATATTTACACTTAAATATAGCGTTATGTGGCTGTGAACAATCTTAACCTCACATCTCGACGATTCCGTGTCAAGGTTGGGGTGTGACAGATTGGTATCAGAGCCCATAACTATAGGGATTTAGGTTATTAGTAATGGTGACCTAGACTATAGCTATGCATGAACCTCATAGGATAATATTTATATTCTTGAAAATATATATATTGTTACATGCACCAATGCTATACTTTATGTGCAATTTGATGCCTTAGCATAGGTTGCCTGTAATTGCCTAAACTTTGTTACTTGTCTCCCTAAACTTAATTTTGACTCATTAACCTCCCCGACAAATGAAACTTCCTAATCTTATTCTCGTCAACACGTGGAATTGTATACTTATGCTTAAGAATTGAATCTTTAGACTTATGTCTAATCTATGTAAATCTCATCATGGTTTTGATTTCATGAACCTAAGATATTTGTGTGACACATGGACACCTGTATTCTAGATTTCCTGGCAAAAGGCCCTCGGGCTAAGGCAAGCATATCGCATAAATCCTACGGGACTAGTTATGCTTACCTGGGGATTTCTGGGATGAGTGATAAACCATGGTCAACATGCACAAATTTCTAAGGCGAATGGGTCAACTTACCTTGACGTGTCAATGTTTCCAAACGGTAATGCGTTACCAAATGGAACCATTCCATGTGCCTTACAACTTTTTGCCTTATCCTTGTTGAACATTAATCCTTGTTATTCCAATTCTCATATCTAACTCATTTGTATATTCCAGCATGTCTCGTCATCATGGAAAGCGTGGAAGTTCCGATCGTAAGTTAGCTGCCATGATTGCTCGACAAATGGCTGCTGTCATTCCCAACCATGGTTGCTGAACTTAATAGCACCTTAATGACCAACGCTAGCAACAATGGAAATGGTCATGGAGAGAATAGCAACAATCAAAACGGGAACAATCAACACGGGAATAATCAAAACTGCACCTTCAAACACTTCAGCTCTTGCAAGCCCACTAGTTTTAGTGGCAAGGAAGGAGCCACTGGCCTTCTTGAGTGGTTCGAAGGCATGGAGAATACCTTTATCAATTGTGAGTGTCCCGATGCACTCAAGGTTCGTTATGCCACTAGTATGTTCCAACAAAGGGCTCTTACCTGGTGGAATAGCGAGAAGAGGAATCGTGGACCCGATGCCATTCTAGCACTTAGATGGAAGAGTTCAAGAACATCGCCATTGCGAAGTTCTGCCCAAGAAGTGAATTGCAAAAGTTGGAAGAAGAGTTTGGAATTTGAAACAAAATGATGGTGATCATTTGGCCTACTCAACTAGGCATCATGAGTTGAGTATACTGCTGCCCCATATGGTCGACACTGTTCCCCGCAACATCGAGAAGTTCATTAAGGGTGTACCACCCCAAATTCAAGATGCTGTGGTGGGTAGCCGACCCACAACCTTGGAAGAAGCCATTACTATCACCGCTCAACTCACCGAAAACCATATACGAGCGGGCACCATGTCTGTGAAGGGTGCAAAGAAGGTAGAGAAGACGGCTACCGAGGCTGTTAAGGAGACTAAAGCTGAACCGTCTTACAACAACAACAACAACAAGAAGCGCAAGTTCACACCGGCGCGTAACTATGCCGTGGCTGCACCCAACAACCCAAAGACAACTTGTACCTGCGGCTACGTCTGTGGCACAAGTGCCTGGGGCTAGGGCTTATGCTGGTCCTCAACCGATGTGTAGCACGTGTAGGTATCATCATCCGGGGAATCAACCATGCCGCATTTGCACCTTATGCGGTAAATATGGTCATTTGGTGGCAACTTGCCACCGTGCACCTAACAATGTCGCTGTGGTCACAAACCGTGTTGCTACAACTGTGGGGAACCTGGCACTTTCGCCCACAATGCCCTCGTCTTGTGGGTAGTTCCACAAGCCCGAGGACGTGCTTTCAACATCAACGCTAACCAAGCACAAGCAAACAACGATGTGGTGAATGGTACGTTAACTCACCCTTAAATTTTGTGATCAAATTCATTTCATATTTACCTGTATTGTTAAATACCTTAAAAATTGAACAGGTATGTTCCTTATTAACAAAACTTATGCCTATGTCCTATTGATTCTGGAGCCGATAAAAGTTTTGTTTCATTAGAGTTTGAACCCATACTTGCTAAGCCACATACGAAACTAGAAAGACCTCTTACTTTGAAGTTGCCGATGGAGAACCAATTACCGTTGACGTTATCGTTCGTGATTGCACCTTAAGTCTTGACACGCACGATTTTCTTATTGATCTTATCCCTATGAAACTTGGGAGCTTTGACGTCATCATTGGTATGGATTGGTTAGCCAAACACCATGCTGAGATCATTTGTTTCGAGAAGTGCATTCGTATACCGTTACCCTTTGGAGATACGTTGAAGGTGTTCGGTGAAAAATCTTCTAAAGGGCTTAAACTCATGTCTTGCACTCAAGCCCGAAAGTGCTTAAACAAGAAGTATATGGCCTTCTTGGCTTATGTGGTCAACACGAAAGTCAAAGGGAAAGAACTTAAGGATGTCCCTATCGTACGAGACTTTCTTGAAGTATTCCCCGATGACCTTAGTGGTTTACCTCCCGTGCGTGAAGTCGAGTTTAAAATTGACTTGATACCGGGAGCAAACCCCGTGGCCAAGTCACCATATCGGCTTGCACCATCGGAAATGCAAGAACTCTCTTGTCAAGCAAGAGCTGTCCGAGAAAGGCTTCATCCGTCCTAGTTCTTCGCCTTGGGGTGCACCTGTTCTTTTCGTGAAGAAGAAAGATGGATCGTTTCGTATGTGCATCGATTATCACGAACTTAACAAACTTACCATCAAGAATCGTTATCCTCTTCCTCGCATCGATGACTTGTTTGATCAACTTCAAGGAGCTGCCATATTCTCGAAAATTGATCTACGTTCTGGATATCATCAATTACGAGTTCATGAGGATGACATCCCAAAGACCGCTTTTCGTACTCGTTATGGACACTATGAGTTATGGTGATGCCTTTTGGCTTAACCAATGCTCCTGCTGTCTTCATGGATCTCATGAACCGAGTATGCAAGCCTTATCTAGAGAAGTTTGTGATCGTCTTATTGATGACATACTTATCTATTCCAAGTCCAACACCGATCATGAGCTGCATTTGAGATTGGTTCTTGAGTTGTTAAAGAAAGAGCAATTGTACGCAAAGTTCTCGAAGTGTGATTTCTGGCTCGAGGAAGTTAATTTCTAGGACACGTGGTGAATAGCCAAGGAATTCACGTTGATCCTGCAAAGGTGGAAGCTGTGAAGAATTGGTGTGTTTCTACAACTCCTACCGAAGTTCGTTCTTTTCTTGGTCTTGCTGGTTATTATCGGCGATTCATTGCCAATTTCTCGAGGATCGCGAAACCGCTCACCACTTTGACACAAAAGAAAAAACCTTTCGGGTGGGGTTCCGAGCAAGAAGAAGCTTTTGAAGCGTTAAAGCATAAGTTGTGCAATGCTCCTATATTGACTCTACCCGATGGAAACGACGATTTCACCGTGTATTGTGATGCATCTAAGCAAGGCCTTGGTTGTGTTCTTATGCAACGAGGGAAGGTCATAGCTTACGCATCGAGGCAATTGAAGGTTCACGAGGTGAATTACACAACTCATGATCTCGAGCTTGGTGCTGTTGTATTTGATTTGAAGATTTGGAGGCACTACCTGTATGGTACGCAATGTATAGTCTACACCGATCACAAAAGCCTTCAACACGTTTTCAATCAAAAAGATCTCAACATGAGACAACGTCGTTGGGTGGAGTTGATTAGTGACTATGATTGTGACATTCGTTACCATCCTGGTAAGGCAAACGTTGTGGCCGATGCACTGAGCCGAAAGATTCACAACAAGATGATCTCATTTCAAGAAATTCGAGATCGACGTCAATGGTTTGACACCTTGGGTGAGTTCGATACTGAAATTCGACTAGATGTCAATGAGACCACCGTACTACTACAAAACCTGAGAATAGATAGTGACATCGAGTCTAGCATCGTGGAGGCTCAACAAATGGTTCAACGAGGAAGAAGATGAAGGATGAGTTGGAGCATAATCTTCTAACCCAATTGGAAACGAAACCCAATGGGTTGATGTACTTCGCCAATCGTATTTGGGTTCCAAATCGCGATAACATTCGTATCTTTATTATGAACGAAGCTCATCAAACTCGTTATTCTATTCATCCGGGTTCCGATAAGATGTACATGGACCTACATGGTCAATATTGGTGGCCTGGAATGAAGAAAGACATAGCGACTTATGTAGCTAAATGCCTCACATGTACGAAAGTTAAAGCCGAACATCAACGTCCAAGTGGATTACTTGAGCAACCCGAGATCCCTATGTGGAAATGGGAACACATATCCATGGACTTCATAACAAAGCTACCCCGAACCTCTCGAGGACATGATAGCATATGGGTGATGTTGACCGATTGACCAAGTCGGCACATTTCATACCCATACGCGACACCTACAAGACATCAAAGTTAGCTCGTATATACGTTGATGAGATTGTAAGTCGTCATGGGGTACCTCTGCACATCATATCCGACCGAGACGCTCGTTTCACTTCGCATTTTTGGTCGTCTATGCAAGAACTCTTGGGTACTCAATTGGACCTAGCACGGCTTACCATCCTCAAACTGATGGTCAAACCGAGAGCGAACGATCCAAACCTTGGAGGATTTGCTACGCCTGTGTGTTCTTGACTTTGGTGGCGATTGGGATACGCATCTACCGCTCGCGGATTTTCGTATAACAATAGTTATCACTCGAGTATCAAGATGGCACCGTTTGAAGCACTTTATGGTCGTAAATGTCGTTCACCGATCTGTTGGACCGATATTGGTGAAAACTTCATCACTGGTCCTGAACTTATACAAGAGACGACCGATAAAGTTTCTATTATCCGCAAGAACCTTGAAGTGGCGAGAAGTCGTCAAAAGAGTTATGCTGACAAGCGACGTAAGCCATTGGAATTCCAAGTTGGGGAGATGGTTCTTCTCAAGGTCTCACCGTGGAAAGGTGTGGTTCGCTTTGGAAAGAAGGGCAAACTGGCTCCAAGGTTTGTAGGACCTTTCAAAATCCTGAAAAAGATTGGGAAAGTGGCTTATAAACTAGAGTTACCTTCCGACCTTAGTGGAATTCATCCGGTGTTCCACGTCTCAAATTGAGAAAGTGTTTGGCTGACGAAAGTCTGCATGTTCCGTTGGAAGACATCCAGATTGACGAGTCATTACATTTTGTCGAGAAACCTGTTGAGATCATGGATCGCATAATGAAGAAGACTAGAACCACAACAACCCCAATCATCAAGGTTCGTTGGAAAATAAACGTGGCGCTGAATTTACTTGGGAACGAGAGGAGCACATGAAGAAGAAATACCCGTTCTATTTGTATAGTTTCATTTTTCTTAATTTCGGGACGAAATTCTTTCAAGTTGGGGAGACTGTAACATCTTGTTTTTGTTAACTAAAAGTTAATTTTGTTAGTTCTTGTAAGGGCCATTTATGCTATTATGAAACTTGGTGGGCTATTTATGTATGATTTCTTATTTAATTTAAAGTTTATAAGTTAATTAAATAATAATATTAATAACAATAATAAAAATAAATAAATGAATAATATTCATAAGTGTAATAATAATAATAATCATGATAATAAAAATAATAATAATAACAATTTATAAAAAAAAATATAAAACTTAAAGAGGTTTGAAATTTAAAAGTTAAGGGACTAATTTGCTAAATCTTGAAACTTTGAACTAAATGTTTTGACATAAAATAACAAAGGTTGAAACTTCAGGGACCATTTCTGTAAATTATTAAAACCCACCCCATTTCAGTCCCGAAACTCCGGCCATCGTCGGCCGCCGGCGACCACTCCTCCGGCAACCCATAAATCGGAAATAAACACTCGATTTGAATGCTTAAACCGTTCCAATCGCTTCGTGGGGAAGTTTCGAACCTTAAACACACTTTAATTCGAGTTTAAGGCCGGTATTGGGTGTCGTTTGGGCTTGATAACCGTCGAGCAGCAAGAGTAAACCGTTCTACCATTAAACCTTAATAATACTCAAATTAAATGAACCTAAACAACCATCTAGTTACACTTAATCTTTTACAGTCCTCAATTACATCTGGAAAACACAAAGTTTACACCTCGATTACCTCTTTCCTTCGCGCACTGCAACTAGATCAAAACCTACCTTCCGAGCTTCATAAATGAAAATTGATTGAAGGTTTTTCATCTTCAAGACCATCAGAAGCTTATATTCAACGAATTTTCTTATCATCATCGTTTGAACATCCATCAAGGTTGAGCGTGGCCGCGACTTGTTCATCGCTCGATTTGGTGTTAACACTTTGAAATCGGGTATTTTATTTCACCTACACACTCGATTTTGCATAGGGATTAAAAGCCCTAACATTAATTTGGTTATCATACACGAATTGTTCCTCATTTTGGGTCCGATCGTTCTAGGGTTCTTAAGATTTGGGGAATTTTCTTTAAATGGTTTTTTAATAATTAGGAACCAATATGAACGCGGCTGAGGCCTTGGTTCATTGGTTAAGTCATTACACATCTCAACAGGGGGTCCCGGGTTCGAACCCGGGCACCTGCAGTTTATGTTTTTTTGGCTTTTTCAGCCTTAAAAAAATATAGAAAAATCTTTAAAAATTATAAAAAAATATTTATAAACTTAGTTCATTTTTTTAATTAATTACTTAAATTTCTGCTGCAAATTTATTTTTAAAAATATATTAATATAAATTAATTGTTTTCTTTAAAAATTAGATCATTTTTGTAAATATAAACTTTAGATAATAGCTTTAAACTATTAAAATTATTAATATAGCAAAAGTCACTTCTAAACTAATAATCAAGAGTATTTCAAATAATTACAAAAGTTTATTTTTTTTATTTTTTTTTAGTTTATTACTTCTTTAAATTAGTTACCCAATATTACATATATATGCTTTTAAAATATATGGGTTGCTACAATTAAAATGCATAATATATCTATAAGAACCCCAAAATTTTACCTAAAACCCTAATTCTCCTTAAAACGTAAGCTTATTAAACGTAAATATTGTAAAACTATTCATATTTAGGTACCTGTGAAGGAGTACTTGGAACGGTGATTATATTTGATCTTTTATCTTCATATTACATACTTATTGATCAAGTGAGTTTTCCTTGCCCCATTTTATTTTATTTCACACTACTTTGGGGTGAAACATGATTATCTATACATTGTACACTTATAAACGTTTGAGACTTATAAGCACATGCAATTCATCTTATTATTATGTCATGGTTATTTGTGTATTGTAAGTGTTTATATGAGATACATAGTTTGTTTACAATCATTAACTATTGCTAGCCTGGCGACGTCTTAGATCTTTGGGCCTGACAAGCCTATTTGGTGCTAAAGCCGGGGTATTGCCGGCTCCTGATGACGTATGCTTGTTCATCATGGGAACCAAATACACATAGCCAATCTTTTATACTTGTAATCAAGTCGAGGTTTGGTTGTGACGATATGTGTTCTATAACCTTACTTGCTTATGACCTATGACATGAATTGCTACTTGTAACTTTATCATTATGTATAAAACCTTGGAAACTCACCACTTTATAGTTGACCCTTTTATTTTTATCATGTTTCAGGAAATCCCCAAGTTTAAAGTGGACTTTTGAAGCTTGGAAATAAAACTAGGACTTGGACCTAGTTAAATAAAAATGTTATGCTACGTTTTGTTTTATTTGGGATTATTTCATGTTTTGTGACTTATGTTTGTAATGACTTTTGAAACTTATAATTTTAATATTTACACTTAAATATAGCGTTATGTGGCTGTGAACAATTTAACCCTCACATCTCGACGATTCCGCCGTCCAGGTTGGGGTGTGACAATTATTATTCCAAGAGGTCGGTTTATTAAAGTTTAGCAAAATTACAGTTTAGTCTTCCAAGTTTTCAAAATTACAATTTTCACCCCAAAGTTTGATTTCTTTCATTTAATGACTTTTATGGCCAAATATTAGGTTCTTGAAGTTAAGTAACTTATTTTAAGTAAATTTACCCTAAATTTTCATATTTTAGATCCGGGTTTAATATTTTCATGTCTTGCGTTATCGGTTACGGTAAAACCGAAGGTTTTAACGGTTAAGTGTTGATTTCCATATCTTTATCCTTAGATCCATTACATTTTATTTTAAGGACTTTGTATAAGTTTTTAATCTGTTAAAAAGTGTAATTCAAGCTTCTTTTGGTGAAAGTCTAGGTTTTAAGTTTAACCCGTTAAGATGCGTTTTTACCCGAAATTGACCGTTTAAAAGCTTGTTTGACCAAATTTTCAACTCCTTTAGATCTTATAGCACCTAACTTACTAAAATAACATGGTTTTCATCGATTTTGGTTTTATACTATTATTTTTGGATTTTCCTCAAAACATCACTCGGGTATTACGTTTTTAGTTAAAAATACCTTTTAACTTATCTTTTGACCACTTAATCAACAAATCTAGTACAGAAACTTTGTTAACACTTTTTAAGCCTAGAATACTTTTTAATATGGTTTAAGTTCATGTTTTCTTATTTTAAAGTTGTTTTACCACTTTCCGGGTCCCCGAAATATGACCAAATTGCTTAGAAGTCTAAGAATTTATTATCTTCAGCCATTAACATCTCATTATACACCCAATATCATCCAAAGCCTACTGAAATACCATGCCTAACTCATGGGTTCAACATGCAATGTAAGAACAAGATGGAAACATAGTGATTACATTATTTTCACCCATTACACATGTGTTAAACATTATAACTTGTGCTTAAACATTACCCAACCCTTTTGTAACTTTAAAAGCAGGTTGTAAGAAGGTTAGAAAGCTGATTTTTAGCAGGTTACATGCTTAGTTCCCAAGGGTTATAAGATGTGCAAGATGGATGGTGTAATAACACCCAAAAAGAGAGTTTTTCTAGGTGTAAATCGGGTTACACCTGTAGAATGACTTATATAACAAGTGTGATACCTTCAAGAACGTGAAAAGCACTTCAAGAAAAAGGTGGTAGTAGCAAGTTTCTGTTAGATACAAGAATGATAAGATCTTTGAGTGAAAAATGAAGAAAACACAAGAAATGACCAAATCTGGTGACGTGAAGCTTACACTTGGTGTAGTTCACGGTTTGGAGAGTGTAGATAGACAAGAATGGCCTGGAAACATTTGAACAAAGCTGGAAAATCTCGAACAAATGCTGGAAAACCACGAGCTTGCAAGATCCGAGCACCAAAAGCTCACAAACCTTCACTTCCTTGCGATTTTGAAGCTTGGTCGATAGTGTGGTGTTTCTTTGAAAAAAAGCTGGAAATGGAGAGAGAATCCGAGAGTGTGTGTGTGTTTTCTGGTAGAGGATTCAAAAATAAAGAAGAAAGTGAGAGAAATGAGGGTGTGGGTGGTGTTGCATGTATGGAGAGTGGGTGTGAGGGGTGGTGATGTAGAAGGGATGAGAGTGGTGGAGAGAGGGGCGGTCGAGATTTGGATTCTAGTGGGGATTTTGATTTAATTTTTGTGGTAATAATATTATGTGTAGTATTATTTTGTAGTGTAGTATTTTAGGGGTATAATTTAGTTAGTTGTAATTATTATGCATGATCATGCATGCACTAACCGAAAACTAAGTGTGCATGCACACGTTTTAATTGTTTCAACTATGATTTAATTATTGCATGGGTGACTAATTGACTTTTCCAGAACACTAAGTTTTCCCATGGTAAAGCTTGAACTAGCTAAAACATTTACAAAAATGCACATGAAATAACAAAAACAACAAAAATGGCCATAATAATAATGCTAATAATAATATGGTAATGATATTAATATAATATTAACTGAATGGGTAATGATGCAGGTTGGTAATGTTAGAATTATAACCTAGAGGTCGGTTGTTTCATTTCGTCCTAATCTCCTTAATTTGGAAACATATGAGGGTATTCCTTCCTCATGATCTCTTTCGAATCCCTTGTAAACTCTAGACCTCTCTTTGCATTCCATGTAAACGTAAACATAATTATATAACGTTAACGGTGTTCTGCATTTGGTATCCGATTCATTCTTTACATAAACAACATGTTAACATTTGAGATATAATCTACAATATCAAAAAAACATAGCCTATTTTGAATACAATTTTTTTAAGCTGAACAATTTATTAAATAAAAATGAAAAACAAAAAGATATATTCAAAGAGATAAAAACGTATATTATAAGCATTATAGGAGGAAAACTTAAACATCTAAAGGGTGGAGTTTGAAAATCATGCTAGTGGTTTTAATTTAAAGCCATCGACCTTGCTAACAGTATTGCACTTTTAATAAGCTTGATTTGGTTTATAAAAGAAATTAAAAATCGTATTTAACAAGCTAAGCCCTATTGCATTTTAAAGAGTCAAGCTCATTTTTGCTAGACAAAAAGGTTATAGGCGGTTGTTTAAAATTAGGTTTCTTTTAGTATACTGTGATGGTAGTTGATGATGTTGTTGGCTTCATTGGTGGGGAAGGGATGGAAGGTGGCAATGATGATGTGGGCTGACTAGAGTCAGCTCATGGTTACCATATTGATGGTTTCAAGAAGCGAGAAAAGAAAAGAAATCTAGGGGGAAAAGGTAATTGGTGGCCAGTTACTTCAGGGTGGATGGTGGATGGAAAAATGTGTGACGATGTGACGTGATATTGGGGTGGAAAGGGTTCGACTAGAGAAGAAGATGATGATGGTTTGCGCAAAGGCAGTGGTGGGGTGGGTGAGATGTCAAAGGGTTAGGTGTTATTTAATGTATTATTATTTCTTACTAATAAATCACTAATCCCATTAATAATTGTTTATAACATATTAGAGAGACAATGATTTAGTTATTTCATACTCACTTAATTAGAAACCTTAACATCTCATATAAGAAGTCAAGAAACACATTTGCCACCATTAATAACCACTTAAAACGCAAATGTAAATTTTTCAAGTTAGGATCCAAAACCATAAATTACAAGATTATAACACTTATGATAAGTTATCATGACATATAAATATTAGAAGGTCATAAGTTTAAGTCTTAGGAGCTGTTTGATTGCGCTGACTGAATAAGATATGACTGAGTCAGAAGCTGACCCAGTAAGAAATTTTGACTGAGTCTGCATTTGACTGAAACTTGGTTGTTTGATTTAGTATCTGACTGACTTTTCTGAATGATAAAAATAACCTTATTGCCCCGTTGTTTTAACGAGTTTGAATTTAACTGGTGTTGTGTAATCAATAAAAATAGCCAAATTAAAATAATTCAACATGTCATACAAAATAAAAGTTAACCTAAATTATGAATGCTCTAAAACTTTTATTTTTTATAGATTTCTATTTTATATTAATTAACTATAATTCTCAATTGAACTATTGAAGTCGCGTGTGTCACACTCTATACATCAAATTATCAAGCTTATCAACTATGATATAATATATCATATCAAATAATAAAGTAGAAAACCCTCATTTTCACTCTGTTCTTCATCTTCATCTACATCTTCCATTCTAGTAAACCAATTCTTCTTAAGTTCTTGTGTTTTACACCTTTTAATCTCAGATACAACACGGTGAAGGATCGTAAAGTAGGTGTGGCGATGGATTTCTCCAAAAGCAGCAAAGCAGCGTTGCAATGGGCGATCGATAACTTAGCTAACAAAGGCGATACGTTCTACATCATCCACATCAAATCTCTCTCCGACGATGAATCTCGCAACAAGCTGTGGGAGACTTCAGGCTCTCGTAAGCTCTGATCTACCGATTATTGATTGTTTGTTACTTCATTTTACTGATTTGATTGTGTTTAGTGTTGATCTGTTGATTTGATTGTGTAATTTCCGGGTCAGACGATGCAAGAAAAATGACTCGGTCAGATGAAATTCCGGGTCAGATGACTCGGTCAGCAACAACAAACGTATTGACTGGCTGACCGGGTCAGCCAGTAGTGATAAGACACGGGTCAGACGAATCAAACAGGCCCTTAATCTGAACAAAATTCTATAGTTGAGCCAGTGGGTTTTCTCAATAATGAATTTACTACTGAGAGGATTGGGGGTGCGATTCCGGCTGGAAAACAGATAAATGAGTCTGATTAATATAACACTTATCATTTGAAACAGTATCGCATATTTTCCGGTCAAGAAAAATAAGAAAAGATTATCACACACTTAGGGGCTATTTAGAAATTTATGAATTATAAGTGTTGAACCAATAAAAAGTTTAAACCATTAACTGCTGAACCATTAAGAGGTCTGAAGCATTAAAAGCTACTATCGTCTAACTATACAAAAACAAATGTTTGATCAATTTAAATACAAATTCTTAACCATTCAACATTACTATAATACTTAACTAATTTGAAAACAAATATCTTTATGAATCATTGAACCATTGAGTTATTTAAATAAGTTAAAAACTATCAAAAATCCTTACTCATGTATGAGACAATCGGGTCAAGTACAGTTCGTGGCTGTCAATTCCCAAACGCAAAAAAATTATCAATTATCATCGTAACCTAACCCTAAATTAACAAGTGTCGACATCGTCGTTGACTGAGATCAGCGTTTGTAAGCTTTATCATCATCACTTTGATTCCATCATTCCCCAATCTCTGTGTTTTATGGAAGAAGAAGAGGAAGAGGAAGAAGAAGAATACGCTGGAGACGACGATTCTTCTCCCCCCTCTTTCTCCTTCATCACGCTACCAACATTGATTTCATCGATCCACACACAATCATAATAATAATAATATTATTATTATCACTATTCCATCTCTCATACACATCGTCAATCCATCAATCATCAATCATCAATCATCATCTTTATCATCAATTGAGGGGAGATAGAGAATGGGGAAGGGGAACCCATTCTCGTTTCGCCGGAGCACCAGCAGCAGCAGCACAACGCGCCGTCGGAAGCCGGCGAAGAAGGCCGGAGAATCGCCGTTACTAGAGCCGGCGACGCCGTCGCCTCCGTCGCCTAACAACGAGGTAGGGCCGCCGGTGGCGACGGCGAGACCGATGGCTGTTGCGGTGGCGAAACCGAAGAAGAAGGCTGGTGGAGCGAGGCTGTGGATGCGGTTCGATAGGTCCGGTGAATCGGAGCTTTTTGAGTGTGATAAGAGCACGATTATTAAGCGCGCAGGGATTCCGGCTAGGGATTTGAGGATTCTTGGTCCTGTGTTCTCTAACTCCTCTAATATTCTTGGTATTTGCTTTGATTTAGCTGCTGTTTTATTATTGTTAGGCGTATGCTTTCTTGCAATCTTTTCTGTTGGGGTTTCTGTTTTGGGGATACTTAAAGATAACTTTTTGCAACTTCCTGATGCATTTTACTCAAATTTCAACTTAATTGACCATCAAGGGTCACCTGATTGTCTGAAGTTCAAATCTTGCTTGATGTTTCCACTGTTTGCAAGTTGTGATTTACTGATCCAGTTGATTAGCAGTGTATTGGTGTATCCTAGAGTTTTCTGATGATGGGAATTCGTGGTTTTAAAAAAGGTTTCATCTTGATTAGGCAAGTGATAAAATATGTGGCTACATGTATAATCGTTTGTGGTTATTCAACTTTGGTATCCCGTATCTGTCCAGTCTTGCTAGCAATTCTATTGAGCTATTCGTGGAGTATTCTATTTCATCTGTTGGATAAACATCGTTTAGTTCAACCTAAACTCTACCTTTTCTTTTGGTGGTGGCTGGTTTTTTTGTGCATACTGGTAGCTGATCTGGTTTTGACCATCCATCAGTTTGATGGATATGTTGAATGAAATAATCTATTCTTACTTTCTGCAATTCTATCAGTACTACCTATATTAATGAAGAAAATAGACAAATACTTGATGAGTTAAATATAGAAAAAATACAAAGTTGTTAGATAAGTAAAGTTGTTGCTGCTAATATTATCGGCACAATATATACCAGACTACTATTTAGTTGTACAGTGGTAACATTTTAGCTTCTGTTTTGACTTAGAATACATATTATTAGATTCAATATTAACTGAAAGTAAATCGCTAAAGTTAAAATCTTTTAACATGTTACCTATCAATGCAGCTAGGGAGAGGGCAATGGTTGTTAATCTGGAATATATAAAGGCGATAGTCACAGCAGAAGAAGTACTTTTGCTTGATCCTCTACGTCAAGAAGTTCTTCCATTTGTGGATCAACTGAGGCATCAACTTTCTCATAAAACAAATTCCAGTATTTCTGGCAATCGTCAGCTTGCTTTACGTGATACAGAATCAACTTTATCGGCTTCTGGACGATGGATACCCACTCCTGAAACCTCTGAAGGTTTGCAAGCTGAGCTTCCATTTGAATTTCAAGTACTGGAAATTGCATTGGAGGTGGTTTGTACATATTTGGACTCAAGTGTTGCAGACCTTGAGAGAGAGGCTTATCCTGTTCTTGATGAGCTGGCTAAGAATGTCAGCACCAAGAATCTTGAGCGTGTAAGGAGTTTGAAAAGCAATCTTACTCGTTTGCTTGCAAGGGTACAAAAGGTATTGCCATCAATCCTCTTTTTCCTTTTTTCCCTTTCTATTAAAATAACCTGCATATCCATTGACTAGTGGTAATAATGTTGTTAGGGATATTCATTATTTACATCTTTTGTTTTATGTTCCAAATAAGATTGCATTATCCCATCCAGTGGCGGAGCTTGAACCCAAGCTTAGGGGGTGCGGGGGCAAAAGTAAACTATTTTAGGGGGGCGGACTCTATATTTATCAAAAAAATTCCACTACCGGACCGAAAATTTACACTACGGACGAAAAAAGAGGCCCCCCAATGGCCACTTATGGATGCTTTATTTAGTAAATAGAAGTGAAGTACTTATTTGCAGTTCGTTTTCTTTAACTTTGTATGTCACGGTAGGTGTTGATATATTTCCATTTGATTGTATGTACTGTTGATATAGAGGTGAGGAATTATCATGTATGTGGTTTCAGGTAAGGGATGAACTTGAACATCTTCTTGATGATGATGAAGATATGACACAGTTGTATTTAACAAGAAAGTGGTTACAAAATCAACAAAGTGAGGGGTTGTCGGGAGGTGTGGGGTCCATTAGTTTCACAAACGGTGCACACCATATGAGACGTCTTAGTTCTGTCAAGAGTGGAAGTGTGATGACAAATGCTAATCTGAACGATGATGACGTTGAGGATCTTGAGATGTTGCTTGAGGCTTATTTTATGCAGCTAGATGGGACGCGTAACAAAATCTTATCTGTGAGTAAATGAATCTTTTCTTACTTGAAAATTATTCAAATAAACATGTCCCTTAGATGCCTAAAAATAGTTTTTGCTTGTTTCTTTTACTATCAAGCAGTGCTTTAGTGTAGAAATTTTGACTCATTGACTTATTAATGCATTGATTCAACTTTTTTATCTTCAACATAATAACATGTCATATAAAGTTGTTAGCTGAAAAGGAAACTGGTCAAACGACGTAAAGTGATCTGAAATCCTATTTTAGTGTGTAAAATCTTTTAAATCTTTTTATTAAAAATGATTTTATTATTGAAAATTTTTAAAATTTATCATCCAATTTAACTTGCAAATTAAAAGAAGACAACAAGTGTTTGTGTCTTGGTCATCAACCCAACCTGACCCATATTAAAAATTATCTGGTTTGACCTGAACCTGGTGTGATGTATTATGCAATGAACTGACCAAATAATTGAATTCAGTAGTTGGGTGACCAAATAAATAATCTACTTGAATAATAAAGGCAATTATGAATAATATGTTTATTGCCTGCTATCCTGTCAACTCGTACCGGCAACACTATAATACTACTAATAGAGCAAGGTACTCACATTACTTGGTTTTATGGTATTAAATATTTCCACCATTCGATGTTTGATTTGACACAATTTCATACATTGTATGATTACTTCTCAAATTACTACACTATTATTTACTATGGAAAAAGAAATGATTCTTATCAAAGTCATCAATTTGTTTGTAATGATGATAATGGGCAACTTGTAATGTTGGTCTGGTTTGTTTTAAGAAATGTTTCTAAATCCCTAGTTTTTGGGCACATTACTTTAGCCAAAAAAGAACTGACTACAATTTGCATCTCTCAATTATGATAGATTTAAACAGACTCATGATGGTTCATGTTGCATAACATTTTTATCATTTCTGGAAAACGTAATTATACTTGAAAATCCCATACTTATTTGTGAAGTTGTTTCCGACTCACTTCTGTGTAGAGGTGTCGGCCTTGACCGATTTATCTATGAATGGGTTGATGCGTGTTACACTGTTATGTCTTATTTCTAATGAGTTCAGTTTTCTAACTGAAAAATTATTTAATACTATTTTTAGTACATATAGTCTCGTGAAAGGTTGTATACATAGATTGGGTTAAATTATAATGATATAGTTTCTTTTTAAAAGAATTTAACACTAATGATTGATGATTTTTACAAGAATTTGAGTTTTTCAGATGAAAACTATTGATCTACATGGCCTGTCGTGAACAAAGTTATCTGTTTCGTTTCGACTCATTACCTAACTGGCCTGACCCAGGCCCCTTTAGTCACCTATGCTTTATTCTTTCTAACTTTGTACTAAAGCATATCATTACTTTTTTACTTTATATATTTATTGATTATTTTGTGATATACAGGTTCGTGAGTACATTGATGACACAGAGGACTACGTGAATATCCAACTGGACAATCAACGTAACGAGCTTATTCAACTCCAATTGATATTAACCATAGCATCATTTGCTGTAGCCTTCGAGACCCTGGTAGCTGGATTGTTTGGAATGAACATCCCATGTGATTTATATTATATAGAAGGAATATTCGAGCCTTTTGTTCTAGCCATTACAGTCGCTTCTATCATGCTTTTTATGATCGTTCTTGGATACGCTAGATGGAAGAAGCTGCTCGGTTCATAATAACCTAAAATCAACCCCTCCAAAACAAAATTAAAATAATTATTATCCTGATTTGTTGGGAAAATCATTGGGTTTGAATTTTGTATGTTGCTTCATTGCTTATTATCATGATATATGCTCCTTCTGATTGATTGATTGATGATAATAATAATGTCTATTCCAACTGCCTGAATTTGCCTCTTCTATTTTTAAAATTTTAATCCTATTTTGTGCTATGGAGATTTTGATAATGCAGTTTTGTTAACAAATGTTTCTGGTTTGTGAGACATTGGATTGTTGGTGAAAACACATCAAAGGGAAGTGATGCGTCGTGATCGCATGGTGATTGGGGTAATCCAGTGTCTGGGGTAGTTTGGTAACACTGTAATTGGTGATTGGGGTAGAGCATGCAACTAGATAGTTTCGGGTGGTAGAAGCAAAGGTTAGTTCGGGTAGATTTTAGTAAAATTCAATTTGAGTTGTTTCCCTATCGTTTTGGATATGTTCTGATAAAAATAAGATAACAGACGATTATAGATTAAAGTTATTTGGATGGTTTCAATTATAAGCTTAAAGATGAGGTGCCCAATAAGAAGGATGATAATTGAGGTCGTTTTTTAATTTTTTGAAAAAATATAGAAGACTTGCTTCTAAAACACAACCATAATGGAGGGTCACAAAAGCTATGTCACATGTGGCCTTTCCGTGGCAAGAACATAACACTGACACCGTTTATCATTCACACATGGGGTCTTCAAGGATGCTTAAAAACTAATTAGGGTATGTTAGAAAAATATTCAAATTCAAAATCGAATAAGATTTATCAGAATTTAAAGTATCTGAAATTTCAGATATCTAAAATTCAGAGATCTGAAATTTCGGATTTGGTTTCAGATAGTGATTTTGAGGATTTTCGGATATTAAAATTATCCAAAATATTTTTATGAAAACTATTAAATAATACATATTTTTTATAATGCGTATGAAAATCCGAAATTTCGGAATACCCGATCTTAAAAACCGGTAAAATTGATATGTTGCCTCATACACTCACATCACCTTTTCATTAATATAATAATTTAAAAAAGATTCAACTACAAAGACTTGAAAAACTAAAAAGTAAAAGATTAAAATGTTAACACATTTTTTTATCAAGATTAGGTTGAGGGTAAATTTGGTAATGTCTTCCGTTATCAAGTTTCACCTTTTTTTCAAATGCTCATTTCTTTTATATTATTTTTTTTTCAAAAAATAACACCATAAATCGAATATTTCTTTATCTTTAAAACACGTATGGTGTTAATAAAATTATATTTATTAATATTGTGTTATTTGAAAATTATTACTTTAAAAACATATTGCATAACATAATTGTCAATATTAAACACAACGAATGACATAATGACCAACACAATAAACTGAAATACGTAAAAATGGAAATTACATTTACAACATTATGTTATTTAAATATTATTATTTTAGAAAAACATAATAGAAAACACAATGATCAACATTAGACAAAATTGCAAGACAAATATTACAAAATGACATGATTTTACACAATGATTTGATGAAAATTATATAAAGAGCTGAGATAGCATAAAAATTCAACTACATATGTATCAACATTATACGCACTTTAAAGATAAAAAAAATAATTATTTTTATGATGTAGTTCTTTAAAAAAAATAATATTATATGTAAAAACTACAAGTCTTTATAAAAAAGATAAAACTTGAAAATAGAACTAAAACTAAAGTATTATTTTCTATTATTAAAGTTTTAGTTATTTACCATAAGCTTGTGTATCGCTTTTTAAACTATTAATATTCTAATATTATAAATTTTCAAAGCTACAAATACTTTTTCGCTTATGCATACTGTTACTCGGCGAAATTATAAATGTAAGTAACATAAAATAATAATATGTTATTATTTTTTATTTAAATAATTAATAGTGTAAATGTGGTTGTATTGCTGCAAGTATATTCTATTTTCTTTCTTTATGCATTAATATTATTAGTTAATTATAATAACTACGACTCAAGGTCATTTAAGGGGGAGGAAGCCAGGGGATCCCGGGTACCGGAATTCACAAATACCACGACACTTTCAATAATTTTCTTAAAGGGGGAATGGGGAAGCGAAGGAATGCTGAGACGACATAATGTATAACAGAAAAAACGAGAAAAAACCGGATAAAATTAAAAAAATCTAACGTGACGTTGATATGTTAAATGATAAAAAATAGGAAAACAAGACGGTTACCAGTGGCTTTGCTACAAGACATATCATATAATCCAACTACATAGTTACTCAATTTACTTCTTTAAAATTTGTCACTTTGCATTGTATATATACTTAAAAAGAAAAAGAAAGGTCAGTGGGGTTTTTTGTCGGTTTTTCTTCCCCTCCTACTTTCAATTTTTACACTTTCAACCCTTATTAATTTTTGAAAACTTTGTAAAATGTTACTTAACCCCTTAAAGTTTCTAAAGTTCCAGGTTTACCCCTATACAATATAAATTTAGTTCAGTTTACATTTAGACGTAATTAGAAACCACTCGGGTCAAATATAAAATGTTTTCACGCTTAACTCTATACACTTTAAGACTATCTACGTTTTGACATACGTTCATGTTTGATGTAATCTTTGTTCAAAAATAAGTTGGGTCAAATATAAACATTTTAGTGTTTATTTTTATGTATGAGTTGACCTGCGTTTCGACATTGGTTTGTTTGGAAACGCGTCGGGTCAATATAATACTTTTCCATTTACTATACGTATGGCCGTAAATTTATTCGAAAAATGTCGGAGCAATTGTAAGTCTATGTTTCCGCATGCATTAATTTTGTTTGAAAACGAGTCAAGTCAAATATTAAACGTTTTTGTTCAACGGTATAAATTCGAGTTACTCTATGTATTAACGTAAAATTAGTTCGGAAACGAGTAAGGTCGATTGTAATCTATATTTTATCATATAACGTACAATGCCGCGGCAATGCGCGATGGACAATAAACCTAGTTATAACATATGTACCAAGTCATTAACTTTTGGACGTTTACGGGTTTGGTCAATCATAATATCAAAGTAGTATTCACTCTAACTGTTTGTTTCGATATAACAACAAACAGGTTTAACTTTAAAAACATAAACTTTGTTTTTTAAAAGTTTTTTCTTATTTTCTGTTTATTAGTTTTGATAGTTTCCTACTTTCCTGTTTCCCTTTTACTTTCACTATATGATTTGTTCTCTTCATCTAAAAAGTTCAACGATATTTGTTGGTACAATGAAACCGAAGTAGTTAGGCTTGCTTATCACTCTCTCTTGACATTCAAGAGACCAACAAAGGATAAGAGTTACCTCTCTCTCATTTGCCATGAAAGCATATCCAAACCGTATTTATTCATAAAGCTCCAAATCATAAGTCTCTCATGTTATGAAAGCTTCTTATTGTTTTTGAACGACATGAACGTTTTTATATTCGGGTTTGAATTTTATATAGGAGTAACATTATGAAAAGAGTCCTGTTTTTGGTAGTTAGTTAGTTGTAGAAGAATTGTAATAAGATGATCGATAACTTCAAAACTTGAGAGTGACAAGTTCGCTTTCATAACGTTACTCTCATAAAAAAACTATTTGGGTTCATACCAAATGTTCAATCGTATAAAACTCAAGTTCATAAATCAAATTATGAATTTGTATGTGTATCAAGATCGTGAATCAAAAGAGAACAAGAAAAAGAGAGTGACCAATCTTGTGTAAATTCGAAATATCATAGGGATGGGGTAATTGTCTTTGGCAGTTTTCACATGCAAATTTTATTGTTTTAACCCTCGAGTTTCACATGTGAAATTTTGAGAAAATCAAATTTTTAGTTTTTTAGTAAAACAACATTTACCAAAATAATTTATTTTCCAACTGACCTATTAGCTCGACCCCACCTAGGGGCTCGCCCCTTGAACCCCGCTAAGGGTTGTCGCTCATTGGACCTCGCTACCAGGGGCGCTACCCCTGGACCCCTGCCAGGGGTGTTGCCCCCTTGGAACACTCGTTACTTATAAGGTATTCTATACCGAAGATTATAATAAACTCAAACAAACGTGTATTTCGTACCTCCTGACTTGTTTGATGGATATTACGTGAGTCATTAGTCACTCCAATTAAATTTAAAATATCTAACAAATGTCATGCGTAACTTTAAACCTGTCAAACCTATTCACTAGCTTCTTCATGAATGCATTAAGAAGTTTCTTCTACACCTTCTTGTAAATCTTTGGTCTTCCTTTTCACACTTTTAATAGGTCCATATAAACTTATTCACAAGGTTTTCATCATGTAGTCCCTCCACATTCCACAAATCCTTAATTCACTTATCATAAAGCGATTTTCTCAAATGTTGGGATCATGGAGATATGCGAACATCTCGTGTGATGCACCCTCATGCTGTCTTCATATGAATATTTAGAAGAACTTTCATTACAAAATTTTCCTTTTGAATTGGATTAAATTCTAATAAAGAAAATAAAATCTTCATCAAATCTTTATTTGATCTTCTCTTTCTCGCTACAAACTCACGATTTCTGATCAACAACAAGCCTTCATCTTCTATATCATTTTGTCAATGCGATCAGTAATAAAGTCTCAATATCATTTTTGTTTGTAATCAAAACTATACGATCAATAGCAAAGTTCTCAATATCATTTTTCAGTAAAACTACGTGATCAGTAGCAAGTTCTCGTCCATAACCACTAGTCAATAATCATTGTTAGTTTGCCTTGGTTAATTTTATAATAGTAGTTCCTTAATATATCTCCTTACATATACATTTTAAATCAAATGAGGTTTCCTTTATTACCTTTAACATTAGAATATCTTACGTATACTTGGGGGTTGTTTGACAACCTCTTAATCACTCTCTTATTAATGGTTTAGATGTCTCAATGGTTCAGACTATTTGTTTCGCGAGCAAATGTCTGAATGATTAAAACATTTGTCTCTGAATGGTTAAGTATTATAATAGTGCTGAATAGTTAAGAGGTCTAATGCTGAATGGTTAAGACCTTTTATCTGAATTGGTTAGATATTTACATTTAAATAGTTAAACGATATACTAACTCTTAATGGTTCAAACCTTTTAATGGTTCAACCTTTAATGGTTCAACATTTAATGGTTCAGACATTTTATTGGTTCAATACTTAATCATTGAGAAGTTGTCAAACAACTCTTAATAATCATATCACAAAAGAAATATTTTTCTATTAAGCTAAAATCATACTTAAATTCTTTTCTTAAATTATTTTTTCAGCTTTATTAGCAGGTCCTTAGAAATTTATTTAAATGTAACTATAAATTCAACTACATTGTTTTATATTTATATACTAGGTTAGATAACCATGTGTTACACGGGTTGAGATAGAAAAATTATATAATGGATTATATATATGTATAATTTAATATATGTTATAGATAACATAGCAATAAAATTATTATATATAACAAACATATTTAAATTTTAAACAATAGCATAAAGAGATAAATGATTTTATTATTCATAAATATCTATAAACCTCTTTATATACATTACTAGTGTAATACACAAATTGAAAATATATAAACAACATAATTCATAAATGGATAAATATTTTGTATGATTAATTTATGTATATTAATATAAAAATAAAAAACAAAAGGTTATATTGATAAGTAACAAATATTTAAATACTTTTTTGAATAATATAACTTACAATTGATCCATGTAAAATTAAAAAAAAACAATTGTCCTAAAATCACACAAACCTAAAATATATAAATATATCAATAATATATTTTCCTTTTTAGCTTTTTTAGTTGAATTTTATTTGGCTATAAAAATATATACATCAAAACAGTATGATTACACAACTAAGTTGATAATACAAAAAAAATTAACTCAAAACAAAATAAATTATTACTATTAGTTTGGTTTCTAAAAATAAAAAACTTAATTAAAATAATATATTAGTTTAGGCGAAATTTTTTTTGAGGAGTAATATAAAAGTGACATGTGACATCTTAGTTATTCTTTTATTATATACTATAGATTAAGATTTTTAGTTTTAACAATGACTAGTTAAAAACAAATTAATATTATTAACAAAATTAAGTCTAATTAAAGTATATTTAATGAAACCTTATTTATTTCTAAAAAATATAATTAATATAGTATTAAATTAATACTTATTAAGAAAATTCTTTGAAGTAAAATTCTTTACCAAACATTTGTAAACTTAATGTGGTGAAAATATTTGTACAAGATAATTATTTTTCTTTATCAGTATAAATGATTGAAGTCCGCCTATTTCACATGTGAACGTTCATTTATTTTTATATATGTGTACTAGTCTAAAAACCCGTGTAACATACGGGTTCAATCCAAAAATATTGTTGTTGTTTAAAAAGATTTGTAAGTTATAACGTTGTTCATAATACTTTGTGTATCGACTTTTATTTATAATTTTTAATATTAGCTACATCTAATATTAGTAGGTTTTCTATATTAATATTTAAACGTCTAAATAGTGTATAATATGGAATAAAATAAACTTATAATAAGAACTTTAAGTAATAAACAAATTAAATGGAACATGAAAAACAATATTTCAAATCATAAACATTTAAATTTTATTTGTATACAATATTTGATATTTTGTTGGTGATTTTCACATCATTATCAAATATTAAATTGGATAGTGATTATCATTTACTCTTAGTTTATTGTCATTGCAAAACACACTACTAACAGAACTGTCTATTTTGAAATTTAAAAGAATATTCTTTTATCTGAAGGTGTTAAAGTTAATCGTGAAATAAAAATATGATTTTGAATATTACTTCCAGATACATCAAAACAGTTTTCATAAATATCAAACAAATTTCAATCAAACATATTAATTATATGACAATACACTTAAAAGAAATAAAGAAGTTTAAAAAGTAAAAACATATAATACATCTTTATAGATGGATATAAAATGGATCACCTTCAAATAAAAAAATAAAAGTAAAATCATATTAATTCAAAAACACATTGTTGACAATAAAAGATTAAATCATAATTGCAGAAGATAAAAGCTTAAAAATAACAAAAAAACAAATATATTTTGTTGAAAAAAATTTGATGAAACCAAATTCAAAATGAGAACGTTGATAAAATCTGTCGAATGCGATATTATCAGACTTTATAAAAACAGATCGCGGGGTGGTAAAGCTGAGATAGTTGAGAAATATTTTAAAATACGGTATGATTTCATTTCAAAAAAAAAGATACCCATGAATTCCTTTAAATTATAGATAAGTTGATAAAAAATACCGTAACTTTTGTCAAAATTAAAATATAAACCCAGTATTTAATAGAAACACATAATTAAGGAATGGATTTCATAGATAAAGAAAACTACAAATGATTTCTATAGTTTTTGTTAATAAACTATTTGAAGAAAAAATAAATATCGAGTGTGATTTAATTTTCAAAAACGACATGCTTTAATTTAGAGCTAAATTTTCAAAATTTTCTTAAATATCTATTGTATCAGAAGTTGACTTTTATTCAAATGAATCTACACTAACACTAAGAATATATACATATTTAGGCGGTAATTGAAAGAAATAGAAGCATAAAGAAATGACATGTGACACTAAAGTTATTATTTTATTAATAAGTATAGATTTACAGATGAGATTGGTATTAATTTTATATGTAGGCTAGTGATAATTGACATTTATGCTCAAAACTATTTAAGCCTTAACAACTATAATTGTAAACTAAAATTGTTTCTGAAGTCTAGCAAGTTAAATTGTTACAGGTCTATGGGCAAAATATCTAAAATGATACTTTATTTATACTAATCTTTCTTTAAAAACCTATCTTTTCCATATTAAAGGCGATTAATCTTTATTTAGTGTTTTTCTGACTCTTTCACTCATTTAGTTGCCTCATCTAACTCATGGATCACTAATCCCATTTGACAATGACGCCAACTTTATATCATAGAAACTTAATAAATAATAATATCCTGATTCGGATATGATGTTGTGATCTAAACAAGACTCCAAAATTGAAGTCGTTTAAATATATCTATTTTATTATTGTTTATTATATAAACTATCTTTATAGCATTATAACTAATCATCGGTATGCGACATAAAGCACCAAAAACTATAACAAAATCGGATTTGACTTCGGGTTTCGGATATTCGAACTAGTTTGCATCCAAACCAAATTTCGAACAGTCTCAAATCAAATTGTAAAAATTTTGAACCGACCCAATTATTCAAATTCCATTACATATTGTTTATTTTATTAATTTATATTTGTTTGTATTTTCTCACAATTTCTGTTATTCGGATAAACCGGAATTCAAACCGAAATCAAATTGTCAAATTGAAGCCAGGTTTTATAATCTAGATTCGATTACAGTTCAAGATAAACCCTTTCTTAAAATTTTCAAATTCATATAGCAGAAAAACCGGCCTAGTAAAAACACAACAATACCGTAACCGGTTATAATTTAAAACAAAAAGGATAGTTTGGAGCATCAAACCGACGCATCTTGTTTTGTCCAATATCAATCGTGGTTTCTTGATATCCACATAATGGACATAACATGTTGAATTTGGTTCAACTAACTTCAAACACTTACAAGTTACAACTCTAGTTTAACTTTAGAACTATAGGGGGTTGTAATGTAATTAAGCTCGACTTATGGGTGACATTTGTAATAAACCATAAGTGCCCTCTTGCTTTGTTTGCAACTTGCAATTTTACAGCTTGCCACCCACAAGTGGACAAAAGGAATCGAGGATTTATGATTTTTATCTATTTATTATTTTAGTTTTACTAAATTATAAAACATAAATATTTTACACTTTTCTCATTGTTGAGTATAGAAAATTAATTAAATATATACTTCATCGATTATTATTTTATATATTCTTTTACACGTAATTTAAGATACAAAAATATCAACAAATTCAACAAAATATCAAACTTGGCAATACAAAGTGTAGTATTTTCTCTGTTTCTAGTCTTTGATAATATTTATTTATTTTTCGGTTATATCTAATTAGAATCTTAAATAAACCGAATAAGTGATTTGTATTAAGCCTAAACTAATTAGAACAAATTGTAGACTCATTTGTTTAATCATCATTTTAAGTTATTACCACATACTATCATTATTTTCCAATCTTGGTTTGGTCTATTACTGATGCAGATCAGATAATAACTTGCAAACAACCCTAAGATACATGTGGTTTATTTTGTTTTAACTTTACAAGTAAAAGTCATATAAATCAAAATTTCATCAGCTTGAATAGTTTCGAGTCATGTAATCACTCGTGAACAACTCTAATAACATCATTATATCTTCTTTAGTTTGAGTAAATTTAAATATTGGCTTTTTAAGAACAACCTTTTTACTTCTACATACTATCTAATTAACTAACACTTATATAAATTTAAACACGCATCACTCTCATGACGGGAAATAACCAACGTCACTACCATACGAAAAATAAGTGATTCGCTTAAAATAATTTAATATTATTAAATAAGATATTATTAGAGACCTAATACCTAAACTCCTTTCATTATAAATCAAACCCCCCATAAACTTTACAGATAGATAACCCTATACGTGTCATATGGGGGGATGGGGGATGTATAGTTTTATAGATGACATATAACTACTTTGACAATTGTGAATTTTTTCTTATACTAAGTGTTGAATTTTACTATTACCATCGTCTAAGTTTATATAAATCGTACGTGTCATATAAGACGTATAAGCTTCTAAAAACTTTTTCTAAGTTTTTCTTGATTTTAGTCACTTAAACTCTAAGAAGAGTTAGATTTATAAAAGTATGTCTTAATAACCCTATTATTATCACCATTATTATTCCTATTTATTATGACAGAGGTAGTAACTATTGGGAGGAGGTAATAATTAATAAAATAAAAAAAGAAAAAGGAAACACAAGAACATCTCATTTGGGTTGTCAAAAACAGAAGCTTTATTCATCAATCAAGTCAACGATGAACGCAAGATTCGTCAGACGAACAAAACCCTAATCATCCAAATCATCATCATCAACAACAACAACCACCTCTGATTCGATTCAATCTGAATTCGCCTCTTCAATCTGATCACATTGCTTGTTTTTGAAGATCTGTACTGCATAGATTGAGGTAATAATCGATTCAAGGGCTAATTTGTCGTCAATTAAGTTTTATCGCTTTGTTTGAGCTTTCAAGTGTTCTTCCGTGGTAGAATGTAGGTGATGAAGAGTTGATTGTTGTTTGATTAATTGTATGCGATCGGAAACGTATCAGTTGCAGGAGTAATATGCAAGGAAGGCATATTTGTGTCATGCGGATTTAGGTTTACTTGATTTTATTGTGATGGATGTGTTTTAAATGGTTTTTGATGTTTTCGATGGGATTGCATCTGAATCTGGAAGCTGATTGTTAGCTCAATAGATCGAATTATAGTTCATAGTTTTTTTATTATAGAACATTGGCAATTGATCTAACAGTTGTAGCGTAATCCAATTAGGAAATGGATTGCTGAGTAAGCTTTATTCAGTTTGGGCTGAAGTATTGATTTCCTGGTCACATCTCTTTATTTTATTCCTATATGAGTTTTGGTGAAAGTGATGTTAGATTCAAGGGTCTAACTTAAAAATCGGTTTGTCATGGGATTGTGTGTGTCAAACATATAGTTGATTTGCTTGTTGAATATGGAAATTGTAATTGAATCTGAGATTGTGGTATGATCTATCTGAACTGAACCTATCTATTTGCTTATTTTTCTACTTGCAGTAAATGTTGTGTCTAATGTCGCATACATCACTAGCTTATCTTATGAGTTTGGATTGTCATATCTTTCCAATAACCATTTGACCCATCGCTCTTATCTCTTGACCTGAGACTCGTGATTATCTTTTATTATTTCAACTATGTGATCCTACAATTTGTATTCTCTTGAGGGACCGTAGGCATTTTTGTTTTCAGTCATCTGTTTGGTTGTCAAGATTTTATTTTTGGGAGGGTGAAAAAGTAAATATACTACTCCTGAAAATCTAGACATATTGAGAAAATATCTTGCCCAGGAAACAATAATATACACCTAGTTGTTAAGATATTTTCTTAGCATATTAGACATATGTAATGTGATTTACATTGTGATCTGTGACATTAGCCATTTCATACATAGGATTGTTAAGAGTCTAAAACATTATAGAAGGTCCCTATAATGCTCTAGTTGGTCTATTCTTCTCAGCATTTCTTCTGGATACTCCTGTATTATGTTAAAGCTTTCAATAGTGTAATCGAATATTTATGTAGGAGAACCTAGTTTAAGCTCCCTGACCATTTCTGTGTTCATGCTGTAATCACTTCAAGAAAGAACATGAAATTGAAAGTTCAAAATTTGACTGTAGTCAGTTCAATGTCCTGATTTTAACAGACAAGGAAAAGGATACTGAATAGTTGATGTCAAAAAACTAATGGAATAACAGAATAATAAGACAGGCTAATATAATTTGTCAAAAAACTAATGGAATAACAGAATAATAAGACAGGCTAATACTGAATAGTTGATGCCCCTTTATCTAAACTTATTAGAAGGTAGAGGTGGTAATTTCGTTCCTATCACTTAATAAAGGGTTGACTTGGGTTGTGTTTCATCTCAAGATATTTAACCAAAAGGGGAACAAGGTGAAAGTCGCCCAATGTCTATTCTTAGAATTTGTGCATACAACGTCCTACGTCATGTCATTTGAAGATCTTGATTATTATAATAACTGTTTTGTAATCATAATCAGGACATTCATTCTATATATATTTCATTTTAAAATGGACAAAAAAGTGATAGTGAGTGAAAGCAACCTGACCTGTTTTGAACAGTTAACCAAGCTGCCCATTCTGCCACCTTTACTCAGGAGACAATTATGATACTTGCTGTTATGAATTTGATAATGTACATTCTGAATAGGCTGACATTAACTGGCCTCCATGTTTTTCTTTAATCTTATCATTGCTTTCCAATTTCCATTTCAATGTTTTCAGATTTAATGAACTTTTGATTTCAGTGTTAGCCAGGATAGATATGGCAAATTCCAAGGGGCCTTCAACAATGAGAAGTATGATGTACAATGGAAAGCACTCATTACTACCCCCCAAAAGTCCATTTCCTAGCATTGCTCCTTCATATGCTGATTATGTCTCAAATCCTGCCATTGGGCCAAAAGGCCCCCCAAAGTACAGGGATGTAAATCCACACCATCAACGTACTTCCTCTGAAAGCTTTCTCATAGAAGAACAGCCTTCTTGGCTTGATGATCTTCTTAATGAACCAGAAACACCACCTATAAAAAGAGGGCATCGGCGATCATCAAGTGACTCTTTTACATACATGGAAGCTGCTAATGCTGCTTACAATGAATATCAAGCACAAACAGAAAACAGATTGAGAAATTTGACTTCTGCTCCTTCATGGGGATCTCAAGACTTTGATTTATATAAAGATTTTCGAAACCATGGGTCTTTCTATGCTGAGCCAAATGCAATGACAAAAAACAAGAACCGGGGGACATGGGATTCACCACCAAATGCATTCAAACCAAAATTTGTTCCTCAAGCTTCTGTATCTTCAAGTGCTTCACGAGAGGTTGATGGGAATTCATCCATTGCAACTGAGAAGAAAGAAGCAGTTGAATCTGCACGGCAAGATGCAGATGCTTCTGAAAGAAAGGATTCTCCTATCAACAAGGGTTCTGTATCAGAAACAGATACAAAACGTGCCAAACAGTAAGCAAATCTTTTCTGTTGCTGTCTGCTTGCACATGGCATAATCATGATTATAAGTATTCATACTATTTTAATCAAGTAAAATTATACGTATGGGTATTTTGAACAAGCTGAAATTTACAAGATAATAAGTGGAATAACAAAATGTCCAGTTTTTTCTTTTCTTTTTATTTTTATTTTTTTATAACAGTATTTTATGACCTTTTGGCTTTTACATTGTCCATTTTTTAGGTATTGGCATTAAGCCATTTTAATTTTTTTACAAGATATACATATATTTGGTGGGAAAGATACCTTTCAGTAGCTTCTTTGCTTTAAAGCTCTCCAATGTACAATGGAGAGTTGCTTTACATTAATGGGTTTGCTATCGGATTGAACTTTTTCTAGATTTTTTACTTGATAGATATTCTTACTCCACCGAGATGATTTCTTTTCTGGTATTGATATGAGAGAAATGGTCCTGTCTACTAACAAGTCCTCCTTTTTAGTTTAGCTGCTTTATGTAAAGGCTACCTGTTATAACTTCTTTTCAAACTATGATCCACAAGCTAGAAGAGCGAAAACTGATAAGTTACATGAAAATCTTTGGTGCTCCAATTACTAAATGCTTCAGAAAGTAAACAAAAATATAGTTAGCATTATCTTGGTTTACTAGAACCATACTGGTTTAAAGTTAGCAGTGCATTTATTATCTAATAATGAATTAATATAGGCAATTTGCTCAACGTTCGCGGGTCCGAAAGCTTCAGTACATTGCTGAGCTGGAAAAGAATGTACAGGCTTTACAGGTAGATTAAAACACAATTCTTTTATGGATGTCTAGTATCTATTCCAACAGGTCATGTTGCATCTGCTGTGACTGCAGGCAGAAGGTTCCGAGGTTTCTGCTGAGGTGGAATTTCTAAACCAGCAAAGTCTTTTATTGGGCATGGAGAATAAAGCGCTGAAACAACGTTTAGATAATCTGGCTCAGGAGCAACTTATCAAGTACAGTAAGTTTCTACACTTGTTTGCCCTTTGCAACTTGAATCATGATTGCTGATTAATGGATGTGTCATGATGGGCAGGTTGGGTAATGGGTCCATTTTTAGCATGGGTTGAACAGGCCGCATTGAGTTGACCCATTAACACTGTTTTTGTTTATTTTCTGAAACAACTTCCAAACAATAAATGTGTTAATTTGTGATTAAAAAGAAAGATTCTTACATTAATAGTTTAAACCTTTGAACAAAATGATTTAGGGGGTTGTATCCTTGTATGTATTAAAAATAGGCTTTGATTTACTTTCAATATGTTTAACTTGTCCCCCTTTCAGCTAAGTTTGTCAAACTAAAATATTTAGAAAATATGTATCAAATGGAACTTGAATGGCCTATATTGGTCATTTTGTCCAAAATCTTGGACAAGACAACTGGTTTAGATTACAAGTAGAACTAAATCAAGGGTTTAACTCTTTGTCCCTGTTTTCAAGATTTAAACTGGATGCGTTATTATTTGTAATGTGATTTAAGAAGAATACTGTTAGTCAACTTTTATAGTTATACTTGGTCCCATATATCTTCGTCTTTTGACAAAGAAGAACAGAAGGTACCTGTTTACTAAAAGTGCAGTTCTGACTCATTTATTTATGAATGCGCGAATTCGGGATATGCTTTATATTTGATGGGTCAAATGGGTAAAAAAGAAACTTAAAAAGGAAACTAGTCAAATGGGATGATAAAATTGATGCTTAAAACCTCCAAAAGCATTATTTGCAGATTATTATTAAAATTAACGCAACTTTTTTAATCATGTGACACAAATCATCTACGAAATGCAAAAAAGATGGGACAAAAAGCATCTTAGGTTGACCAAATCTGACCTGTACAAAAGTTCCAATTTCGACCCGAACCCATTACCCAAATCCACCCACTTTGACACCTCTTGGAATCTAACCACTTGTTTTTTTCAGTGGAGCATGAAGTTCTGGAGAGAGAGATAGGACGACTGCGAGCTCTATATCAGCAGCAGCTACAACAACAGCAACAACCACCCCAGCCAATTTCTAGCCACCGGCGATCCGCCAGCAAGGATACACTCGATGCTCAATTTTCAAACCTTTCTTTGAAAAAAGACTCTGGCTCTACAAGTGACGTTTCCGGTCCCCTCCACATATGAATGCAAATGTCATCTTCCCCACAAGAAAACGATCATTTGCAGGTTTCAGTAGGCTGTTTTAACTTCTTGGCCCGTGTATGTTACATCACCTATGTATCATGTGGGCTGTTTCTATGTTCCTAAGTTTAGTATCTTTCTGGGCACCTGGTAGTCTGGGAATCCGTTTCGAGTTGGAGACTCACCCGAGGTGGTAAGCGCAGAACGCGATATAACATTTCATGCTCTTGCATATGCATATGCATATGCTCATTGATTGTCTGCTTTTCTTTTTATCGTTACTTATTGTAGGATTGTGCAACATTGTTTGAAAAGTTGTTTAGTTATCAATGGTGTAATATTTTTCAATGACTTTTTCCCAGTTGTACTTGCTTTTAACGTTGGTAACTAGAAGTGTGCAAAACACGAAATGGTTTAAACTGAATGGAAACCATGCCAACCTACAGGTACTAATGCATTTGCTTAATCTGTTGCATATGAGATTAAATTATTATAACTAGAGGCGAAAATAAAACAAGGTTGGGAACTAGAACCAGTTTTTAACCCGACCCAAACTGAACCACAAGGTTACAATTGGCTTGTAAGCCCCTCCTTTGGAACTGGTTAAAATTGAGTTGAACCGGATAAGACCTGCTTTTATATTGAAAGGGATTAAACCTGCTTCCTAACTGAACCGATCATTTTCCCTTGAAAAATGGGTTTCACCACCCGAAACCGATTTGTGCACCTCTACCATAACCGCAATTGAAGACTGAAGAGTCTCGTCACTGTGGCTTGATAACTTGACTTGTTTGGTCTAAATGAGAGTTCAGGTTCTTCTTCAACTCGACTCAACAACATGTGGCTTGATAACTTGACTTGTTTGGTCTAAATTTTAATAATTTTATATGTTTGTTTTTACAGAATCCTCAAAATAAAAGAACTAAACTACTAATATATTAGAAAATGAATTACTCCGAGCCAAATTAGCTTGATACAAGTCACTTTTGACAAAAGCCTATCGAAACAACCTAGTTTCAACTAAGGGGGTTTACTGAATATAGTCCCTATGTATCTTACTGATTTGGTTTATTTTTGATATTTTCTTAAAAAAAACTTATACTTATGTATAAATGCTTTTATACGTTTGTATATGATGGGTTTAACTTGTATATCATATACGACTATACACTCCTCTAGTCGTGTTTGTATCATGTAGAAATATAAGGTACATCAAGTAGAAAGGTAAGTCTACATTTTTTATTATCAAAGCAATTCTTAACTATAAGATAAATATATCATAATAATTCTTTTTACTAAAATTTTCTCACATCTCTCTCCTATTAAATAATTAGAGTAAGAAGATAAACGAGATTACGAAGAGAAAAACCAACCATGCGGCAACCAGACAATTCAAACTGCAAACGATTCAACTCCGTATAATTAGACCGGTTTCTTGTTCAATCCGGATCCTAAAGCTTTGATTACATAAACCCAACCCAACCCAAATAACGTCACACGGGGTGATTCGACCCACCATCAGTAGAACAAATTTCAACGCAATTCGACTCGAGGTTTCATTTTCACTCAAAAATGGCGAAGGAGATTAAGGAACCTTGCAAGAAGGAAGCATGCGACATACAATCATGCCTCTCCAAGAACAACTTTCTTCCCCAAAGGTACCCCCAACACTTCACAAAACCTAATTCTGTTCTTCTTATGCTTAACCTAAAAATGATGAATTTCACACTTTTTGTTGTATGATTAGTTTCTTGATTGTAGCTCTCAAATTGGTTCGGATTTTAATTGCAGTAATTCCTAAACTGATTTCATTTATTTTTATCTTTTTCCAACCATAGTCCAGAAATTTGTATGCCAATCAGTTATTTCACATAAGTTATGCTTCAGTTTTCAAAAAAATATTCATAAGTTATAAGATTAAATAAGGTTTGTATGTTACTCATTTCATCATGTATTGCTTATCTGAGTATCAACATATTGAAGTTAATGTATACATATAATTTTTATCATTATATCAAATTCTTCCACCACTTGTTTGTATGTTAGAGATTGACATTTTTATCAATCAGGATTGAGTTACATGGAAATATTAATTATGTTCGGGTTCGTTATGTATTCTGTCCTTCATTTTAATTATGTTCTTTATTGTAAAAAGGTTCTTTGATTACAATGTCTGACATCGTGATGTTAATGCTTAATAATATGTGTTTGATGGTAACAGGTGCATCAAAGTTATTCAATTACTGCAATCATGTTGTGAGCAGTGCGAGTATAAATCAACTCATTGTGGCTCTGTTTCTAGTCTTCTAAAGCAAATAAACAAGTGATATGTATACTTCAGAGTTGAACAAGAGGGTGGTTGGGATGGAGCTCTGTTTTTGTCACTTTCTTGAGGAGTACTAAGGATATTGTAGTGAGTTCTAGTTTTTCTCATGCTCTGCTATAGTTAAATCACTTGTGTTCTATAGACCATAGGTACACTTATAGTATGCTTTCAACCAAAGAACTACCATTGATTGTAGGAGATAAATCCTTGTATACAGTGTGCTAGAGGTGGAAAATATGTGGGTCAAGAGAGTTGTCTAATGAATAATTATGGTAATGGTTTGGTTTGGTTTCATGGATCTCATACACTGTTAAACAATGAGTTTGCTAAATATGATTACAAAAACTCAACTTATTGAATAAAGTGATTTAGGAGGCTGTATACATAATATGTTACGTGAGATCTACAAACTCAAGTCCTTATCAAGTATATTTATGGATTTTATACACTTAATCGGTTAGAGATAAAGCATTGCCTGAACCAACATGTTTTAAGAAAATGGATCCGAAATCATAATTCCCAATTTCCCACCTTAGTATGACCTTCTGTATGTATTTTAAGTGACATGCTATGAAGAAACTGTTTTGCTTACATCGGATAAATTTTACTAGGGACACATATTGCAGTTACTAATTTACATCAACATGTTACTCAATGCTGATACTGATCATGTGTTATTACAGTAATATCAGCCTCATTTGTTCAAGTATTGATGAAATTTGGCTCTTAAAACTGCAGGAATAAATGATGACATGGTGATTCTTAAAAAGGTAGCAGCTAGATCAGAGTGTGTACCATGAACAACAGAAGCTGGCAGTTTTAGAGAAATTGTATGATGAACTAGTTTGTAGGAATGACTAAAATGCTCTATAATCACTATTTGTGATGTTCTCCGGTTGCTTCATTTACATATCTATGTTTGTGCCTTTGTGGTATCATCTTCCAATTGGTTGGTTTTCAGATATCTCACCATGGATTTTGCTATTTCAATTTTGTAAGAGGTGGCCAAACAAAAGTCGTGTAATGAGTCAAAAACATCTATTCTTGTACGGTTGGTTTACACAAAACTACAATATGTCAAAAACATAGAGATTGATAATTTATGCTAAATGAGAATCTAAATGTAATTTTTTGAGAATAACATTAGTAAACATTAGTAATGCCTTTGATCAACTTTCAACCCATCTATGGACAAACGATGTATGATTCAGTAATTGAGAAAGTTTTGGTACTTGTTGCAAGGTGGTCTAATAGCAATATGTTATTCAATTCTTAAAAGATCACAAATAACTATTATGTAAGGTATATTTACTTTAACTACATCATTACTATAATTATCTTGACTTTAAATAAAATGATCTTACATTATTTGAATACAAGTTGAACCCAGCTATCAATTTTATTTATTTGATCGAATCACCTGACAAAAACAAAAGATAACCCAAATCGACCCATTTGCCGGTCAATATCTTCTTGAAACAACAAAGGTCAACCATTTTCTCTTTTAAAGAGGTCTTTGAGTTACCAAAGATTGGAAAGGGTGCCATTTGCATTAACCAATTTGATTACAATCACTTCACATGAAGAAGTTGCCTTTCCTAGCTAATAAAGATGTCTGGGGAACCAATTTCTATAATTGCTGATGTATCCATAGCTGAGGGCATGTTTGTTGTGGATTGAACATGAAAAATTGTACAAATATGAAGAAAGAAAGAAAAAACATCAAGGAGACCTTATACAACTACTGGTGTCCTGTCGTCTCAAAGTCAATGGGATGCTTTCATGATCTGCACCATCTTCCTCGTCATCCATGTGCTTTGGAGTTCGAAGTGACAGAGGTATTTGACCTGTAGTTGACTTTACATTAAGAACCGACTATGGTAACAAAGTCATTGAAATAAAGTTCCAAGATGAGCGACTTGGGTAACATATCAAAACAGGTTGATGTTGAAATGGGCTACTTTAGTATGGGTTGAAAGGGACTAGGTCAAGCTGTGTCGATCCACCACCACTATTTTGTTCCTTTTAATTCTATTTGTAAATAAATAGTGTGCATTAACTATTATTGCTAAAGCGATATGAATGCAATATATATTTAAAAAAATATATATTTTTTTTACATAAAATGATGTTGGCACCCTGCTAACAATGGGACATGTTAAATCACACTTTGCATTAGGCAAGTGGCCTTAGAGCTTATGGCAGGTAGCTAATGGAAGTAGGATTCAAACCTAAGAGCTTTGTTAGAGGGGAGTCAGGTGTTTACCATTGCACGACCTCTTCTGAGGTTAAGGTTAACCAATTTTGATAATAACTAATGAATTTAAAGAAGTAGAGCAGCATACCATCAACCATGTCTTTGGTTTTGTGAAGAAGGAATGTTCCAGAAAGGATTGTCACAAAGCCACATAGTTCTGTGATAATCTGAGAAGGATTTTGCCCATCCCAATCCTGTTTACAAGATTAAATTAATACCATTCCAAAGCCCTAAATCCACAATAAGACATGACCCATATTATATAACTAATTAATTTGCATAAAACATGGATAAAGATGAAGTTGAAGGCATGATGAAAAAAGATGATGTTAATACACACTTACACAGCCAAAAAAAGACATAAATGTCATAGACAAATTATTAACTTTATTGGGACACATGTCAGCCATACAAGGGAAGTTTGAGAACAGTTTTTATTTCAATTTTCAGCATATGGTCCACAATATTGTATATTGTTTCCTATAATGCAACTCTTCAGTAAGAAATGACCAACTCAGAAACAAATATCACAAAACGTAACAGACTATGTCCTGTTATCAGCAGAACATTTGTCAAAATAAGATGGAAATTTTCTAAAAAATGCCTGCTGAGGCACAAACAATTACTGTCTTAAAAGTGACCCGATTGTATATTAATACCAGAAAATGCATTACTGATGAAAATATGTTTGGTCATGAGTTACGTATGTGATAATGCACTAAAAATTTCAAATACACTTGGGACTAATCTTATGTCATGCCCGAATTTGTAAATGCAGGCTTGACACAACCTTCACCTTGACTTTTTACATGGGACAATGCAATAAGTTTAACCCAGTATTTGAGTTGGAACTTGTTCTAATATAATGTGTTTATGAAATTATCTACGAGATTAAATTTACTGTAAAACAAATAACCTTGAACATGATCACACTGGCCAAGATTGTAAGAGATGTGAACATAACATAGTATATGGGAGAGACAACAGCCGTATTGAAGGTGTCAAGTGCCTGAAGAAAATATTAAAGTATTATTTATCATGCGAGATACTTAACAACAAATATACTACAAGTTCAAGAAAAATTTCATTACCTTGTTTAAATAATTCATTTGGGTAATGACACAAAGCAAAACAATAAAAGTAAAGGCCCATGTTTGAGGATATACAAGCTGATTCATTCCTGATAAAGTAAGCTTCAAAGCAATGCCGATAGCTTTCACACTCATCACCTGAAACAAGAAAATTTGAACTCAACATGAGAATAGGGATACAACAAGTGAAGAGGTAGCAATTTTGATCCATTAACCTAACAACTGGTTGTTGGGTTATTTTTAATCTCAAATGTGTTAAATAAAAAGTATTACATAAAAAGAGCACGGGCCAAACAGGTGGAAGGTCGCCACAGCACACATCTTTAATGCATACAGCGTCATAAATCACTTTGTTCAAAGATTAAGATTATCATTGTTTAATGTAATAATGCTGTGTTTGTAACCATATTCAATGCACTAAATATTTATAAGCAATTTTGAAAATGGAAAAAGGTGTTTTCAGGTCAACCCAACCTGGTTTGACTCATACTTATCGGAAAAAATGACCCGTTGAACCTGCCCAGCTTGCCATCTTTAACATGTCAGATGAATAGCTTGTAAATAAGTACAAAAGCTTATTGATACTTACAGATAAAGAGCCTACTAATGAACAAACTCCAATGTAGCACATTATGTGTGTCTGACCATAAGACGGTATATAGTGAAATACGATTATAAAAACAGCTATTAACACCAATACTGCATATAGAACAAAAGCTGCAGAAAAGATAACCAAACCAGAAAATGTCAAAAAGAATATACAATTAAAATCAAATCATAAATAAATGAATACATAAATAAAAGATGCAAGGTTGTTACCTGGCTCTGTAGCAAGATCCCATACTTCTGTCACTGATTCAATAGGACGTTCTTGAGGGGCATGTAGAACGATTGTGGTCGATCCCACAACACATAGAACACAACCCAGAATTCCAAAAATGTGTAGCTTTTCTCGTAATATAATATGTGCAAGTACAGCACTGCAACATGGCTTGGTGTTTAATAATCACATAAAAAATGATTTGTATGAAGATTATGTTTTTGTCATACCTGATAATAATGCTGAGTGCCCCCAGTGGAGTGACCAGAATAGCTGGTGCAAATGCATAAGCTGCAAAATTTGCAATTTCCCCAACAATCACTGTTGACAAAATTGGATAGCAGTCTTAGGATTCACATGTAAGAGCAAATTTTATGATCAACCAGATTCAAATATTTCTTCAAAGAAGTTTTTGAAGGAAGAACAGATATAGTGGTGCATGTGGGGGGCAAGCATACTACAGTAATCTAGTTCTGTTCACACAATCATATTAGTTATATTAATTAATTTTGTCCAACTTTGATTCAAACTCTCTGTGTGCGAGCGTTTTTTTTTGTTTTGATTTTTTTTGGGGGGGAGGGGGGTAGTGTTATCAAAAGGATGTGATTAAACTGATCTGTCAATATAATATTGTTGATAGAATTTTTACATTATGGCATGCAAGTGAAAAAACAAGTGTAATTGCCCTTTTCGTCCATTCTGCCCTTCTTTAAATAAAAAAGCAAATTCAGGGTCTATAAGATCATTTTGCCCCACTTCTTTCAAGTCTTAAGAATCCCATCCGTTATTGTTCGCAGCCATAACATTCAACTAATCTTTCATGATAGATCATTAAACATAAAATAACAAACATACTCACTCGTTATCATGCCTACCCACCATAGAGGCTCGTATAAGTATGAATATCCTCCAACTCCTGAGAAGAAAAAAGATGAAAGAAAATTATCGGTGAGACTAAATTATCATGGTTACTAAAAGCATATACTTAAAAACAATGCATCACGTAAGACAATTTGTTTGTTAAGGTTGCTAAAACAAACACGAATCGCATAGTTGGTTGTGCATATGCAACTATGCGCACACACACATACATATATATTGATCACATTGTTTCTTATGCATACGCATTAAACACACACCAATTTTCAATAAACATGTAGTGAATAAATCAGATGCAATTTTTGGTTTAAAAAATCACATCATCACAACATAAATCAAACAGATATGAGGGATAATTCTTAAGTTAACTAATAAATTGAACATAATATATCGCTCATCTGACATATTCACATAATAATAAACATCTTTGTTCATCATGTGCCCAATCAATTGAGCTTCAAAAGGGAAACGTTAAGGGTTTGTTTGGTACACGGCTGTTACGAACTTTTGAGAGCTTTAGCTTTATCCTTTTATGAATACAAGCTCTCATTGAAAGAAAAACTGGTTTGCACAACAAAGCTATAGCATTGAGTTTTTGATTTAGAGAAATTAGATCAGAAATAATAATTTACCTTGAAGCTTTCAAAACAGGTCGGGGCTTCTAATAAAGCAAAACTACCTTTTACAACTTTTAAGCTACAGATCAGCTAGTTTTGGCACACACTTTTATTTTGCCAAACGTATACCCTAAGTTCGATAACCCACTTTGGATGTATTTCAAGCAATAGACGTGCGATCTAAGATCACCATCCCTCCGACCATGAACATTGTCTCCATCCTTCTAAATGGAGATCAATAGGATTAAAAATGATATCTATTGGTAAATCAAGAAAGTGGGTGAAAAATACAAAAGTGTTCTGCTTTCAAGAAGCAGTCATCTTTCCAAAATGAAATACTGTCAAGAGGTAGGTTCTCTCTAACAATGCTAAACTTAAGCCTAGCTCAAGATTCATATTTCAAGTAAAACATAAATTTGATTTTTCCATTTTTCAATAAACCGTAGAACTTCGAACTATCTGAAGAAATAAAATGGATCACCCTGGAGGTGAACACCCAAATATCTTGATTGACAATATAAACTATGAAGTCAATAAGTCATAGCAATCAAAACTAGAATAAATCATCCATTTTAATTTCGGTTATGTCACCCACCCATCAACCTTTGAAATATGAACTGTTGGAAAAGGGTATATTATTTACAATCTTGGTTTTTTTATAGTAAATAGTTCCTAAATAATAGGGTGAAAGTCATAGAATAGCTTCCTACTTTCAATAATGTTCCAATATGGTACATATCCCATTTTAATACTAGAATGGTACATGAAGTTTGAGTTAATGTGTTACTATGAACATAAAACTTTTAGTTTTGCCTGATGACATATTGACATGTACACTTGATGACACGGTGTACAAGTGGCAACTATGTAAACGTTCTTAGTTGACATGGCAATAAAATCTAAAAAATAAAAACACAAAAAACCATAGCACCTTTGCCGCATCCCTACAACCATCCACTCCAACTGCCTCTCCACCAACTCTATTCCAGCCAACCAACTACAGCATCAGCTACCTAGCCACACTTCACCACTCAAACCAAACAAAATGAAAACCCCTGCCTTGAAATCAAATAACTTCTAATCTTTGACTACTAAAATCATGCAAACAATCCAAATTACTATATATCATTCACGGTTAAAATCAAAATACATTCATATTTCAAAGAGGTTTTCATTTTGTTTGAAGAGCTAGTTTCTGTCTTTCCTGTTGTGTTCTTCAACGTCTACTTTCATCTTCTAGGTCAAGACTTTGTTCATTACATCAAAAGAGAAATCGACAATTTCTCGCTGCTGTAAATGTTTTTGTCAAAACTCTATTGTTTGTATGGTTTACGAATTTTAACAAGAATTAAGCTCAATTCTTGGCCAAAATATAATGCCACCCAACTACCTAAGATCATCTGCAAATCAGAAGTGAAAGGATAACATAGCATCTAGAGTATTCTAGACCAAAATCTATTTAACAGAAACCTTCAAGTACCATCAACAATGGAAACATCAATTACTGTTCGTAAAGTTGGAAAAGATTCTATAAATATCACCAAAATCAAAAGGGAAGATCACAAATGAGTAACCCTAGATCTCCGGATAAGAAATTCACCAAAAGTTCTCTACACAATCATCAAATCTTACTGCAAACATTTCCATCTGAAGTGAAATCAAGTCCATAACTACTGGAAACTTAATGCGAAACAAACCACCAACTTTCTCCCCATCAGATCAAAAAGATTAAACCCAAACAAATCACAGCCATTTCACGAATCAAAAGCAAACAGAAACAATCACCTGCTCTAACACCAGATGCACCTGCTTTCTTGAGCCCCTTTTTCTTAACAATGAAGCTAGCCCCAATGAACAAACTAGAAGACAATGCTAGCACCAACCCCTTGATATTATCAGCAGACATTCCCTGTAAGCATCCTTCCAGCTGTGGGAGGCCATTCAACATCAAGATCGAGAAAACCCTTTTCGATTTGTGCTCTCACAGCCCCATTTCTTCGTCTTTCTCACGGAAAGGAGTGAACTTTGTGCAGAAATTGGAGAAAAATGGTTGTGGGTGTGAGGAATCTGATGGCAGAAGGTCGGATTAAGAGGGTTTTAGGGGGAGATCGAGTGGATTGAAGAAGCACTAGTTAGGTGGCAACAGCTGGAGTGTGGCATCAGATCGGGAGATTAGATTGGAATGAAATTTGGGTATGAAAAATGATATTATTATGGAAAAAGCTAAAGAAAGTGTAGGAAGAAAATGGGGATTTTTGTTCGAATCCATCTTTTTACGTCTCGTAATGTCATTAGTTTAATTTGGATTATGGAATTCAATGAAACATTGAAACTAGTGGGTTTTACTTGTTCGCGTGATATGTTAAAAATGTAGATGAAATCAAGAAACGGTTAGATATTTGAAAGATATTGGAGTATGTATTGGTTAAAAGAACAAATATTAATCTTAGTAATGTTCATGGACCGTATGATAGCTTTACTGAAGTTTAGAGTAGCAGAGTAAATTAGTAGTGGATAATTACTTGAGTTTAGTGGCGGGTTGGAAATGGAGATAAAAAAAGGGTGCTAATAAAGAGACACCCACCGTTTTAAATCGACACCCACCTATACGTCGCGTATGGACCCATACGCAACGTATAGTGCAACCTCGTAAGTGCCAAACATTTCACGTCACATCAGCGAGCCTATACGCCGCGTATAGGCCCATACGCGGCGTATAGGCCCATACGCGGCGTATAGGCTTTTCAGAAAACAAACTGGCGAAGTCAAATCAGTCTTTCAGCGGCTATACGCCGCGTATGTCCATACGCGGCGTATAACCCTTTGTCGTATGGGTGCGGTACGCGTCTCCACCGACAACTATACGCAGCGTATGGATCCATACGCTACCTATACGACGCGTATGGACCCATACGCGTCGTATAGTTGTCGGTGGAGACGCGCACCGCGCCCATACGACACAGGGCTATACGTCGCGTATGGTTCCATACGTTGCGTATAGCCCCGCTGAAAGACTGATTTGACTTCGCCAGTTTGTTTTCTGAAAAGCCTATACGCCGCGTATGGGCCTATACGCGGCCTATAGGCTCGATTTCGAATTATATTGACGCGACTGAAGATTCTTTCGTTGATATATAAACGCACCGAATATCAAACGAATGCATTCATATTTCATTTGTTACGAAGGAAACGTTTGATCATAATCGGAGGAAATTAGCGTTGTGTGGTTCAACATTTTCTTCTGTCACATAATTACTCGGTAAACATTTGATTCTTATTTCATTAAATATTTGTATACATATATACATATATTTGAATTGCATACTTAAAAAATCAGTTCAACTAACTCGGGTTCCATCGATGCTAGTCGGTTATGGTAAACTTAATTAATTTTCAAATTTTTTTATCATAACCGACTAGTATGTGGAACCCGAGTTAATTGAAATGATTATTAAGTAATCAAGACATTTATGTGTACGTAAGTATGTATATAAAAGAAATAAGAGTTATAGTTTTCCAAAATTATTATTTTGAAGAAATAGTTGAACCACAAAACTCTATTTTCTTTAAAAAAATCTCATTTGTCTTATAGGGCTGCCACGGAACGTATAAGACGGTTGAATTTGAAGTGACAAGATTTTTCGTTCGTTATGTCGTTTTGGGATGGTAATTATTTGTTTGGTGAATATTCAAGCGTTCGTACGTGGCAGATAGTAATCAAGATGATTCGTACGTTCAATCTGCTTACGAATTTCCAGATTTAAACCAACCTTATGTTCCCGATGATGAGTTCGAGTTTTGTCGAGAATCAAGTTATGACCCGCGACAAAGTAATATAAACTATCTCTCGAGTGCTGAAAATCAAAACATGAAAGTATCGTTTGAAACATGTCAAGAATTTTTAACACCGATGAGCTAGTCTGTGGGTTGTTAATAGGGGACGTGATAATGGCGTTATTATTACACGAAGATCGAGAAAAAAGAAGGTCAGGTCGTAAAGGTTTGGCTTATCTGTGATCGTGGTGGTGAACACAAAAGTAAAGCAATAATTAGACGATCTGGTAGCAAAAAAATCAGATGTCCTTTTAAATTAGTGGGGAATAACGACAACAAACGTTGTTCGTGGAAATTAGAGGTGAGAAATGACGAACATAACCATGATCCCGCTCAACATATGGAGGGGTGTGACATCCATCACCTTAAGGTCCGTCGAACGACATAATAAGCATAGAAATATTTTAATTATTCTTCCTTTTCTTCATGAACTCCTACTTTAAGGAATCATGTCTGCTTTATTTTCCCTTGTGCCTGTACTTCCTCCGAGAACGTGTGATAAGCATAAACTTTTTATAAATTTCATCACCATTACCACCAAATATATTATTTTTAATTTCAACCATTGTCATTAATAAAACCATTTTAGACTATCGATTACCATTAAACACGCATTTAACCTTAATATAACGAACATTTAAAGGTCGTAACCAACCGAAACAAATTTTGGGGAACTCGAGGGTTAAGTGCAGGGACTAAACTCGCCATTTTGCAAACTTGGGCTGGGTATATAAGCCCATACTCCAGCCCTTAATCCCATTTCATCTTCATCCTCTTCACCTCTTCTTCACATCTCCTTCATTCTAGCACCAAATCCAACCCGCTTGGTCTTGTTCTTGTTGTCTAGACTCCATCTACGACCTAGTCTACTCTACTCTAGCAGGTAGACGACCTTGGTTGTCCCTTTTCATTGCTTATTCACGACTGTCCAAACTAGGGTTTCAAGTGTTCGGGTTCAACTCGAACACATGAGGTCGTGTGGGTGCGTGTGAGGTCTTTCTTGCTTGTGTTCATGTTTGTGTATGTTTGTAGAGTGTTTCTGGAAGTCCTTGTTGTGTAAAACCCATGCTCGGAGCAGTCGAAGGCTGCTCTGCACTTTTGCAGTCGCGAACCTGCAGTTCAGGCGACTGGGTCTGTCATGCGACTGAGCCGTGCGACTGGGTGAGTCGTGCGACTGAGTCATGCGATTGTGTTTCGGTGACTGAATCGTGCGACTAGGGATGTCATGCGACTGAGTTGTGCGATCGAATGAGTGTGTGTGCGATTGAGGCAATGCGATTGAGGTGTGCGCGATTGAGTCAGGTGACCGACTGAATGTTTGCGATTGTGCGTGTTTCGCACGACTGGAGTCCAATCGCACGAATGAAGGTTCAATCGCACGAAAGTAGCTATTCGCACGATTGAGGGTTGATTCGTGCGCATGGAGGTGGGGTCGTGCGAATGTGTGTTGTGTGGTACGACTGAATGCCAGTCATGCGAATGAAGACTCAATCGTACGAATGAAGCTGATTTGTACGATTGAAGGTTGATTCGTACTGATGGAGCGTTGAGTCGAGCGTCTGTTCCTGTTGTGTGTGATGATGATGTTGAGTGTGAAATTCCCCTTGAACGTCTGATGATGATAAGGTAACATGAGTAAAAGTGTCATTGCTTGACCACAAAGATTAAAGTCAACGCTATCAACATGCACATACTATTTCAATTGGAAACAACCTAACATTTTACAATTATCGACAATCCAATTGGAACTCCAAATACTTAAGAAGTACTATCTTTCATAACCACGAGATCATTTCACGGATGTCATAAGCAATGACGACTACACGTAGTACTTGGATCTACAAAGGATCTGATACGTGTGTCCGCTTGTGTGTGTGTGCTACCCACGACGAACCGATACAACCGAACCGACCAAACATTACTATACGTTTTATACACGTCATTAATGCTTAACAATAACTGTCAATAGGTGTTTGACTGTTCTCTGCATACAACTGTTGGGAATCCCGAATCATTCATACCTACCACTAAACATGTGAGTTGCGTGGCCCCTTTTATGCTTATACTACTTTACAAACATTTACAAACATGGGGAAAAGTATGCTCGCCCGTTTTCTATGCTGTACAATATACATACAATTACATACTTGGAATCAACGGCTACTGTTTTGTGGGTACTTATCTGATACATGCTTGAGTCTGCTTTGTGGTTCTTTCTTACAACCATATAATTCCAGTGTGGGACCGACGGTTAGGTATGGTAGTATACTGGGTTGACACCCCCACCCTCGTGTTAGTATACTAGTTAGTACCAACAAAAGCCAGGAACGGGCCTTGGGTGATATATTCCGACAAGATTCTTTGTGTACGTCATTAGGTTTGGTTGTAAAGCTCTTGTCATATGATTTTGCTTACTTATAACTGTATGCACGGTATTCTGCAAAAACTTTATACAACATCAATTACTTATTTACTTAAAACTGCGATCTCACCAACAATTTTGTTGACCATTTTGAGCATATCTTTCAGGTGATCATGCTAGCTGAGGTTCTAGGTGTGCTGCCTTAGTGGAGACCCTAGGATGCATTTTCGGGTTAAACTTGTCTTTTTGAAAACAATTGATGGTATTATTTCAAACAACATTATACTTTGTAACTTGTTCTCGGGTTGTGGGAATTGCATATAATGTTATCATCTATGTATCATGTTTATGTATCATGTTTATACTTATGGCTATGTTGTCGTGAATACTGACTAAACACGACACAAGTCCCCTTGTTGTCGGGTGTCGTCATGACACGCTTGTCATCATTATTATTATTGCATCTCTATCGCTTACCATGTGTTATGACGATTCCCGTCTCGTTACGCCCCCGTGTTTCCGCTCTTAGCGGGGGTGTGACAAGGGGCAACCATTTGTAAGAAGGTTTTCTCAAAACGAATACAATTGGTGGAACAACTTACGATCAGAACATGGAGCCTCGTAACATCTTATCAGTTTTGAAAAATCAAAATCCAAAGAACGCATCCATAACCAGAGACGTATACAACTCTCAATACAAGATAAGAAGTGAAAGAAAGTCGGTGAAACACCAATGCAAGTTTTAGAAAACCTTTTAGAGGAGTTAGACACATATGATTGAGTTACAGAGAAGTTTTTGATACTTTGTATGCCGGACAGTATGATGAATTGCGTCACACAATAGATTGGCAACGTGTGGAACCTGCGCCAGAAGAACATTGGATTATAATGCATATATGGGAATAGTAATTGCTCAAAGGTTTGGTTATTCTTCATCTATTAAGCAATAACGGTTGTCAAACTTTTCCCTTATAGGCTGATCCGAACAGTATGATGCCTCATCATGTCTTTTCGATTGTTCATGTCAACAATATAATTTCGTCCATGTTAAATTAGATGGAGATTATTGATGCCTACATTAAGTAATCTTTGGATTGTTAACCGAAAGTACGTGCTGCAGAATGGGAGATTATGTATAGGAATCGTATCTTGGCATACAATACAATAATAGAAGCTAACCGAGACCCCGGCTTATATAAATTTAATTTAAATAAATTAAAAAAGAACTATACGCCGCGTATAGACCCATACGCGGCGTATAGCCTCCCGGACCCATTAAAGAGTCATCTCCTCACAAACTCACCCTACAAAACTTTTCAAACAAAAAACTCTCTCGTATAGATCGATATACAGGTATTATTCGTTGATTTCACTACATTCACTAGTTCAGGTATGTATTCTTGTTTATACCTTGTATGTTAAGCGTACGCTAATTTAAACGTTAAACTGATGTTTTATGCGGTAAAAACATAGATCTGTAAATGTTTTAGGAACTATACGCGGCGTATAGAGCTATACGCAACGTATAGTTCATAGGTTGAAGAAAACCCATACGTGGGTACCTATACGTGGCGTATAGGGCTATACGCGGCTTATAGGTCCCATACGACACACACACGACCCATACGTGGGTACCTATACGCGACGTATAGGGCTATACGCGGCGTATAGGTCCCGTACGACCACACAAAAACCATACGTGGGTACTATACACGGCGTATAGGGCTATACGTGGCGTATAGACCCTATACGCAGGTCTTAAAATTTTCGTTTTCTTTTGCAGATATGTCTTCCGATTCTGACATTGAGGTTGAGTTGATGTTATTGCCATAATCCACGGCTACAGTTTGAGCCTGGTTCTATTGAGCATGCAAAGTGCTCAAAATTCATTCGTATGAAGATCGGTCATCAAAAGGCAATGGATTGGGAGGTGATGGCCGAACTTGGGGAGCGCGATAGACTCGCTGGGATTATCGGAGATAATACGCCATGGAGTCGATTATTTGAGCTGGCGTTCTTACCTTCATACGAGAGCTGACGACGGAGTTTTTATCCACCTTTATTTATGTTTGTCCTGATGAGATGGTGGAGGACGATGAGCGATCTGAGATTTCATTTAGGCTATGTGGACGATTTCATCAGATGTCGGTTGAGTAGTTTGCCGTTCTCTCAGGACTTTATTATGACCCGGAGACCGTTACCCCTCTATTTACAGAGGGAATTGCTGAGATGGAGGAGACCGATTGAGAGATTGGTGGCCTCAAATTGCCGGAGGTCCGTTTCAGAGGACTAAGGGCAGGGTCACTGGCATTAGAGACCCTTTTATCCATTACTTGCATCGGATGATCGCCACATCCATCACGGGACGTGGCAAGAGTCGGGAGTGGTATACCATTCCTGACTTTTTTACCTATATTGGTTGCTTACGGGGACCAGGTGCAACCTACGCTTCATATTATCATCGCCACGAGTGAGAAGCGGTGTATGGCGGCACGTACATTACGATCATTGCGCGTTCTCTTAGTTATCTTCCTTGCCATGCTGCTGACGTATCTCCTCCGATCGAGCCGGTGAGATTAGATCGTCGTACGTTATACGACATGCGTATTATACGCCAGTTTTCGGGTGGCATACGGTTCTCTCTTCGACCGGTGAGATCTGGCATCCTGCACCTGTTCAGGAGGTCGGCGATGACCATCCACACCAGCAGCAGGAGCATATTCCACATGATCAGCCGCCACACGACCAGCCGCCTCCTCAGCCATAGTTCTCTCGGCATATTTATAAAGATGTAAGGGTGCATGCACGTATTGAGACATTTATGCAGGAGATTAATACGAGATTATGGGATCAGGGTCGTCGTCTCGATCGAGTTGAGGATCTTATGGATTGGCACGTTCAGCTTGAGATTGCACGAGCCCGTGCTGCTGGTATCAATCCTCCAGACTTGCTACCGCCTCGATATTACCCAGATTCACCGTAGTTTTACTTTGTTAATTGTACTTTTATTTGTATGTATTTAAAAACTCCGTTATTTATTTATATTATCACTTAATGTTTGTTTTGTTTTATATGTTTTATTTGTTAACTAAGATTTAAAATTATCGATTAATATGTTACAAAATATAACTTATACGCAAAGTGTCAACCTTAACGTACAAAATAAAGCCGACAAAATTTTTTATACGTACTAACCCATACGTGGCGTATACTCTCTCACAATATATAGAAATATTGCAGAAAAA
>CM046444.1:111738627-112091127 GCA_025506515.1 Flaveria trinervia | reverse complement strand
GAAAGTAGTAATAACAATGGTTGGAAGTTTCATAGACGTTCAAGACTAGTTGGAGAATATATATATATAATATATATATATATATATATATATATATATAAATAATTAACTAAAAATTAAATGTATGTGAAGTTGCCATTAAATTAGACTCAAGTGTTGAGTTCTTCAAGTGTTGTATTCAATTGTAAAAATAATTAAATTCGTTAACTTTAGTTTTACTCCTTAAAAAACTCTAACATTATAGAATTAAAATATAACACCCGGTTATTTATTTATTTTAAAGCCGACGAAAGAAGAAAAAGAAATAAAATTCAAAGTCAGGGGTCCAAACTCTCCAACGAGAGAAAATTGGGTGAGTGGGGGTATTTAAAGGGAGAGAGCAACCCTTACCCTCTCCCCACACCCACAAATCAGCCAAAAAGAGAGAAAGAAGAGAGAAAAGGGAGAAAAGTTGGTTCTAGTTGGTTCTAGTTGGTTCAAGAGAGCAAAATCATCGAGTAGCGGGTCAAATCTAAGCTCTTCTCGTTGTGGTCATTTGTGTGAGTTCTAGGACCCCTCTTTTACACGTTTTTGAATGATTTTAGGGCTGGAACACATCTGAAATCAGGTTTTGGTGTGTGTGTTTGACCCGTTTATGTAAGTGTGGGTATGTGTATGATTCGTTTGGGTCTTGCTTTTGAGCTTGTGTGTGCTTGAATGGTGTTGTGGTATGCATTCATAAGGTTTAGGATGGTTGATTTAGGCTTGGAATGGGTTTAGATAAGCTTGGAGGTCGAAAATGGCAGATTGGGTTCAGGATGAACTGCATTGTGCACCAGCTAGGGCTAGGCGACCGAATGGAGGCCATACAGCCGATTGAGATGCGATTGAGGTTCATTCGCACGACTGAGGGTTCATCCGCACGATTAAGGGTTCCTTCGCACGAATGAGGGTTCATTCGCACGATGAGAGCCCAGTCGCATAAATGCACATTCGCATTTCATCCGCATTAGGTCCATTCGCATGGGACTCATCCGCATGGAGTCCATTCGCATTAGTTTCATTCGCATGATTGGGGTTCATCCGCATTGGTGTTCATCCGCATTGGTCCAATCACATGATGTTTAGTCACCTGAAGACCATGCGACTGAAGGGTGCCCATACGCCCAAGTAGGGCTGGTGAACCCGAGGAAAGTGTAGTGTAAGTACTGACTTTCGGGGGAAAGTGCAGATGTAAGTTTTGACATGGAAAGTTTCCGTAAGTTCATGTAAGATGACGGTTGAGGCCTCAGAGAGTATGTTGGGCATGATGATGATGATGTTGTATGATTATGCATGTTATGTATGTATGATGTTGCCCTATATGATGATGGTGACTTTGTATGTTATGTTCCTTATTATGATGTATGTTATGTTCCTTATTATGATGTATGTTTATCTTTCCTGTGGCTTTACGTGTTATATTAATGAAATAATGAAAGTATTATGTAACATAAAGTGAAAGATAATGAAAGAGGAACATGAAGGTAGAATGCATGCATTATAAACGATGAAGGTAAAGAAAGTCTTGCAAGCCTTGTATGTCAGGACACACCATTAAAAGGTGTTAGCCCAATGGTGTGTGGGTTCGCTACCCCAGGAGGATGCACATTAGGGTCCTTCTTTGTGATTGACCATTGTATGGAACCATTGTTGCTTGCCTTAGGTACTGTGGCCAAAGGTGCTGGGCACCATGAATGAAGGTCTATGATAGGCTTAGGTCCAGTATCATGAGCATGAAGGGCATAGCACATGACAATGGTATACCTGAACTTTATCTTAGGTACTATGGCCAGAGGTGCTGTGCACTGTGAATGAAGGTCTATGATAGGCTTAGGCCCAGTACCATGAGCATGAAGGGTAAAGTTTATGGTTTTGATGAGGGGAAAAGATGTAATGATGAAAGAACGAATAATAAAGATAATAATGATATTATCTATGTGCACGTATGATGTATGATCGCATGAATGTAAAGAACGGTTTTAATGAAAGAAAAGTATGTTTTATTATAAAACTAGAACTCACTCAGCAACACTGACTTTTATGTGTTTCTAGTTGGCAGGTAATGATTGCTCACGATGGCACGAGGTGGCTATTCAGCTCTTTTGAGATGACATCCATTTATATAATGCTTTTGTGATGTAATGCAACAATGTATTTTGTAACTGATGAACGATGTATTATTTTGCAAAGGTTTTTATAATGAAATGAGATGTCATTTTTGAATGTTTCTGCTGCAATATTTATGTAAGATAACTGAAAACATGTGTTTTATGTGCACTGATTTACCAGCTGTAAGTGTCCCAGGAATGGGGCCTTACAATTTGTTATCAGAGCCAAAGTTTAAGTGAAATAGATAAATTTTCAAAATAAACCTTTACTTAAACTGAGAATGGGACGAAATGGGAATGGATGCCAATCTGAGTAGCTGCGTGCCATCAGTTTTTTCGTAAAGTTAACCAGTATTTTATGCGCTTGGTATGCGGTTATGTGTTGTTTCTAGATTTAAATACTAATGTAGTCGGGATAGGCAATGCTCGGGGTGTGAAGAGTAAAGTAAGTGGCTAATCACAACTGGCCACTGTAATTAGGGACTTACTATACTTGACATATACTGAGTTGTTCCCTTGAATGACCGTGTTGGTGTTTGAATCTTTCAGTGTGTGTGTGAATGGCCGGTGGTAGATCTTCGAAAGCCTCTCGTGGTGGTGGTCATGATGGGCTTGGTGCTGAGCCGCGACCCAAGAGAGGAAGACCCAGAATGGAAAAGGTGGTTCACGAAGAACTAGAGACCCCTCATCCGAGGGTGGCGATGAGAGTGCCAATCTGAGAGCCTTAGTAAAGGAGGCTGTTGTAGAAGAAGTTCATCAGGTCATGCAGATGATCTTACCGTCTGTAGTGACTGAAGTTATCAAGGCTGTATGAGAATGGGAATGAAAGGAGAGAAACAGGTCCTCGGGAGGATGGGAGCAATTGGAGCCGGAAATGGTTCTCTTTGATGATGAAGAGCAGGAAGAAGAAGAGCTTGCGCCGGAGGCGGCACGAGGCTGTAACTATGGGGCGTTTCAACAATGCAACCCCCTACTTTTGATGGAAATGGCACTGCTGCTGCTGCTCACCGGTGGGTGAGAGAAATGGAAGCTGTATTGAATATCAGCGAGTGCCAGGAGGACCAAAAAGTAAAGTTTGCTGCCTACTCTTTTGTGGACTCGGCTCTGTGCTGGTGGGACAATATAGTCCAAGCCGAGGGTAGCAAGGCCATTGGGAGAATGAGATGGTCGGAGCTGAAAAAGTTGGTGATTGAGGAGTTCTGTCCTCACCGGGAAACGGACAAGGATGAGAGGGAGTTCCTGCAACTGGAGGCGGGAACCATGACGCACCAGCAGTACGCCACAAAGTTCAATGAGATAGCACGTCTGGTGCCGGATAAGGTGACGCCTCTATCACGAAAGATTAAGCGGTATATTTAGGGTTTGCCAGCGGACATTCGCAGGCATATGATCGCTGCCCGACCGAGCACGTTTAGGTCGGCGGTGGATTTGGCAGGGAGGTTATATGATGAGAGGGTTGTAGTGGTGGTGGCTGAAGGTAGCAGGAAGGGTGGAGGTGATGGAAACTGGAATGGGAAGAGGTTTGGTCAGGGTGATGCCTCGACGGGTAACAAGAAGGCAAGGAAGGACGGTCGCTGTGTGGTCGCATCGGGTGCGGGTATGAAGAAGTGTGGTAGGTGTGGGAGAGAGCATAGTAGGGAATGTAGGTTTGGGTCAAACTTGTGCTTTAAATATGGGAAGGCGGGGCACATGGCAAGGGACCGTCGTATGGTCTGGTGCTTTAACTATGGTGAAGAGGGTCACATAAGTAAGGATTGTAAGAAGCCGAGGGCGGAGGGCTCTGGGGCGAAGAAGACGGGGAGTGAAGGACCGAGGGCGAGCGCCAGGGCATTCACCATGAGACAGGAGGAAGCTAGGACGGACCCTGATGTTGTGTTTGGTCCGTTTCTAGCGAACCAAACTTTAGCTTCTCTGTTATTTGATTCGGGTGCCGGTAAAAGTTTTATTTCTGCTACTTTCTGTGCTAAGCTGTCTGTTAGTAGTATACGTGTTGATGCGTCATTCGATGTAGAAACTGCCATAGGTAAGTCTACCAGGATTTCTGAGATGATAGAGAACTGTGATGTGGAACTAGAAGGTCATAAGTTTCCTATTAGACCGTTCATGATGACCTTAGGTGGTTTCGATTTGGTTCTTGGGATGGATTGGTTGGCGGACTCCAAGGCGAACATTGTGTGTCACAAGAAGATGATTTGTTTGACAGCGCCTGACGGGAGTTTGGTAACTGTTTATGGAGATCGGGTCACGACGATCCCAAAAGTAATCTCAGTGGCGGTGGCGGGAAAGTGTATGAGGCGTGGATGTAGTGCCTACTTGGCTTATGTAAAGGATGTGGATACGCCAACACCATAACTATCCGATGTACCGGTTGTGTGTGACTTTCCAGACGTGTTTCCAGAAGACTTACCAGGAGTGCCACCTCATAGAGAGATTGAGTTTTAGATTGATCTGATACCGGGTTCCCAACCTGTTGCCAAGGCACCGTATCAGTGGGCTCCGACGGAGATGAAAAACTGATGGAACAGTTGCAAGAGCTGCTTGATAAGGGGTTCATTAGACCGAGTATCTCTCCTTGGGGTGCTCCGGTTTTGTTTGTGAAGAAGAAAGACAGTAGTATAAGGATGTGTATTGACTACCGTGAGCTGAACAAGTTGACGGTGAAGAACCGATACCCCTTACCGAGAATAGATGATTTGTTCGATCAATGCCAGTTGGTTCTCGAGGATAGACCTTCGATCGGGCTACCATCAGTTGAAGGTGAAGGAGCAAGATATCCCTAAAACAGCTTTCCGCACACGTTATGGTTACTACGAGTTTCTTTTCATGTCTTTTGGTTTGACCAACGTGCCAGCTGCTTTTATGGATCTGATGAATCGAGTGTGTCGGTCGATGTTGGATAAATCAGTGATCGTGTTTATCGATGATATCCTGATTTATTCAAAGAATGAGGAGGAGCATGCCAGTCACATTCAGGAGGTTCTGGAGACGCTGAGGAAGGAGAAGTTGTACGCTAAGTTCTCCAAGTGTGCATTTTGGTTGCGTGAAGTTCAGTTCTTAGGTCATGTGGTGAATCCTAATGGGATTATGGTGGACCCGGCAAAGGTGGAGGCAGTGACGCAATGGAAGTCTCCAAAGACGCCATCCAAGATTCGCAGCTTCTTGCGTTTGGCGGGGTACTACAGAAGATTTATCCAAGAATTTTCCAAGATCACTTCTCCACTAACCAAGTTGACCCGAAAAGATGTGAAGTTTGTATGGGGTCAAGCTTAAGAGAAGGCGTTCGAAGAATTAAAGGCGAGGTTGACTCAAGCTCCTGTTCTGTCATTACCCGATGGAAGCGAAGATCTGGTAGTCTATTTTGATGCTTCCTACTCGGGTTTGGGGTGTGTGTTAATGCAAAGAGGGAAGGTTATAGCTTACGCATCCCGACAGTTGAAGGTTCATGAGGTCAACTATCCTACTCATGACTTGGAGCTTGCAGCCATGGTCTTTGCACTAAAGATTTGGAGGCACTATCTTTACGGGACGAAGTGCACCATTTTCACCAACCACAAGAGCTTGAAGTACTTCTTTGAGCAGAAGGATCTGAACATGAGGCAGAGATGGTGGTTGGAACTTATAAAGGATTATGATTGTGAGATCCACTACCATCCGGGCAAAGCCAACGTGGTGGCTGATGCCTTTAGCCGAAAAGAGAGGCCCGGGCCGATTCGGGTGAAAGCATATTAGTTGATCATGACCTCTGATGTGATGAAGCAAGTCAAGGAGTTTCAAGATGAGGCATTGAAAGAAGATCATCTTTAACTCTGAAAGAATGAGAGGTCTGGTTAGGAAATTGGGTGAAAACACACTTGGTGTTAAAAACCGATTTGGACGGGCGTGGATTCCTCGTTTTGGGGATCTACAGGTGAAGATTTTGGATGAAGCTTACAAGACTCGATACTCCATTCATCCAGGTGCCACAAAGATGTATCAACATGAAGAAGGATTATTGGTGGCCGGGTATGAAACGGGACGTAATGGAGTATGTGAGTAAGTGCCTTACTTGTCTACAGGTGAAGGCCGAGCATCAGAAGCCGTATGGGAAGATCCAACCTTTGGATATACCGGAGTGGAAGTGGGAGCACATCACCATGGATTTTATTACGAAGCTGCCGCGTACCCCGAAAGGGTATGATGCTATATGGGTGATTGTTGACCGCTTGACGAAGAGTGCTCACTTCCTACCGATCCGCGAGACATATTCATCTGAGAGGTTGGCTGATATGTTTATGAAGGAAATTGTAACTCATCATGGTGTGCCAGTGTCTATTGTGTCTGATCGTGACACTCAGTTTACATCCAAGTTCTGGAAGAAATTTCACGACGCTATGGGGACGAGGTTACACATCAGCACGGTTTATCATCCCTAGACTGATGGTCAGTCAGAGAGGACCATTCAGACATTAGAGGACATGCTTCAGGCATGTGTTATCGATTTTGGGGGAAGTTGGGATGACCACTTACCTTTAGCTGAATTCTCATACAACAACAGTTATCATGCCAGCATTGGTATGCCACCTTATGAGATGCTATACGGTAGGAGATGTAGAATGCCCGTCTATTGGGGTGATATTGGTCAGAAAAATCTGTGGAGCGTCAAGGTAATCGAGGTTACAACCAAAAAGCTTGAAAATATCAAGGCCTTCATGACGGCAGCCAAAGATAGACAGAAGTCGTATGCTGATAAACGATGCAGACCGATTGAGTTTAAGGTGGGTGAGCGGGTTATGTTAAAGGTCTCACCTTGGAAGGGTATCATTCATTTCCGAAAGCGGGGCAAGTTAAGCCCAAGGTATATAGGGCCTTTCCGAATCATTGCTCGAGTAGGAGAGGTGGCCTATAAACTGGAGTTACCAGACGAGTTAAGTGGAATTCACCCGACATTCCATGTATCTCATCTAAGAAAGTGCTTGACGAAAGAAGACATGATTGTTCCACCAGAGGATATCGAAGTAGACGAACGACTCAATTATGTGGAGCAACAGTGGCAATCATCGACCGAAAAGAGAAGAGGCTGAGAAACAAAGTGGTTCCTCTTGTGCATGTATAGTGGAAGCACAGGAAAGGATCCGAGTCAACGTGGGTGACTGAAGAAGAAATGAGACAGCATTACCCACGTTTGTTCAAGGAATAACGGGTCTTGGGGACGAAACCTATTTAAGGGGGGTGGACTTGTAACACCCGGTTTTTTATTTATTTTGAAGCCGACGAAAAAAGAAAAAGAAATAAAGTCCAAAGTCGAGGGACCAAACTCGCCAACGAGAGAAAGTTGGGTGAGTGGGGGTATTTAAAGGGAGAGGGTAGCCCTTACCCTCTCCCCACACCTACAAATCAGCCAAAAAGAGAGAAAGAAGAGAGAAAAAGGGAGAAAAGTTGGTTCGAGTTGGTTCAAGAGAGCAAAATCATCGAGTAGCGGGTCAAATCGAAGCTCTTCTCGTTATGGTCGTTTGTGTGAGTTCTAGGACCCCTCTTTTACATGTTTTTGAATAATTTTGGGGCTAGAACACATCTGAAATCGGGTTTTGGTGTGTGTGTGTGTTTGACCCGTTTATGTAAGTGTGGGTATGTGATGATTCGTTTGGGTCTTGCTTTTAAGCTTGTGTGTGCTTGAATGGTGTTGTGGTATGCATTCCCAAGGTTTAGGATGGTTGATTTGGGCTTGGAATGGGTTTAGATGAGCTTGGAGGTCGAAAATGGCAGATTGGGTTTAGGATGAACTGCATTCTACACCAGCTAGGGCTAGGCGACCGAATGGAGGCCATACAGTTGATTGAGGTGCGATTGAGGTTCATTCGCATGACTGAGGGTTCATCTGCACGACAAAGGGTTCCTTCGCACGACCTAGGGTTCCTTCGCACGACCTAGGGTTCATTCGCATGACTGAGAGCCCAGTCGCATAAATGCCCATTCGCATTAGTTTCATCCGCATTAGGTCCATTCGCATGGGACTCATTCGCATGGGAATCATCCGCATGGAGTCTATTCACATTAGTTTCATTCGCACGATTGTGTGTTCATCCGCATTGGTCCAATCGCATGATGTCAATCACCTGAAGGCCATGCGACCGAAGGGTTCCCATACGCCCAAGTAGGGCTGGTGAACCTGAGGAAAGTGTTGTTTAAGTACTGACTTTCGGGGGAAAGTGCAGATGTAAGTTTTGACGTGGAAAGTTCCCGTAAGTTCATGTAAGATGACGGTTGAGGCCTTAGAGAGTATGTTGGCCATGATGATGATGCTGCATGATTATGCATGTTATGTGTGTATGATATTGCCATATATGATGATGATGACTGTGTATGTTATGTTCCTTATTATGATGTATGTTTATCTTTCCCATGGCTTTACGTGTTATGTTAATGAATGAATGAAAGTACTATGTAACGTAAAGTGAAAGATAATGGAAGAGGAACATGAAGGTAGAATGCATGCATTAATAAACGATGAAGGTAAAGAAAGTCTTGCAAGCCTTGTATATCGGGACGCGCCATTAAAAGTGTTAGCCTAACGGTGTGCGGGTTCGCTACCCTGAGAGGATGCACATTGGGGTCCTTCTTTGTGATTGACCATTATATGGAACCATTGTTGCTTGCCTTAGGTACTATGGCCAGAGGTGTTGGGCACTGTGAATGAAGGTCTATGATAGGCTTAGGTCCAGTACCATGAACATGAAGGGCATAACGCATGACAATGGTATATGTTGGATCTAGAAAGGCTGGTGCAACCAAAACCAAGTCACTTAGAAGATTTTGGTACAACAAATAAAGGGCTTCCAAAGCTAAGTGTGGAACTTCCGAAGGAAAAAGGAGCTCTTCCGAAGACAAAGTGTAAAACTTACTTCCGAAGGAATCCGAAGACAAAGAACCTACTTCTGAAGTTCAAGACTTAGAAAGAAAGATCTGAAGTCAACTTCCGAAGTACAGAAGTCCTCAAGCCTCGGAAGTATAGAAGCCTCTTCCGAAGTATAAGTGGCTTCGGAGGAACTTGTTCTTCCGAAGCCAACTTACCTTCGGAAAACACTGCTATTATCCAGTGGACATAAGTATGGTCTCTCTGACACTCCGCTGCAAATCTCTGAGATACTGCATGGCGTTTTCTCAATAGCTATGTAGTTGACCATACTTTAATCCACTATTTACCTTCTTATGTTAGTACAGTTGCCATCTTTAGTTGGTGACAAAAGGTAAGTCGTGGACATGTCATGACTACCATATCTTAGATAATACTTTATCTAAGATACCTTAACTTTAACATTGTAGTATATGCTTTAGTCTTAGGTTTCCAGCTGGTATCAAAGTATATCCGGCTGTAAGATCTAGTATATATAGTTTCTCATTGTAACTCATGTATCATGCTTGTAAGAGTCTTGTAATATCTTGAGTTGAGAAGTAATATATACAAGTGCCTTGAAAATTTATTTCTGTGTGTTCCTTTACTACTTATTATATTATTATCAACTCTTGTAAAAGACTTTACTTCATCTGAGTTGAGTGTTTCTATAAGTGAGTTTGAGAGAAATCCAAGTGTCTAAGTGACAAACCCGATCCTGCAATTGGTATCAGAGCATTTTAGGCTCTTGATTGTGAGGTCTTACCATCCTAATCAACTTGTTTTTCACTCCTCCTTATACCTCACTCAAAATGGCCCTCAACAAATCTGAAGTAGAAATGGGGATGATGACCAAAGCACCCATCATCACCCCTGAAAACTTCAGGTCCTGGAACAGAAGAATGGAAGGCTTCGTCAGTATCAAGACAACAAAATGTGGCAATCCATTGTTAATGGCCCGTATAAGCCAAAAGTAGCTGGTGGAAATGGTGCCATGATCGAGAAAGTTGTTGAAGATTATTCTGATAAGGACAGGAAGAAGCTTGACATTGACAGCAACGCTATGACTGTTCTCATGACTGCAATTCCAAACTCTATCATGGTGGGGTTTGAGCATTGCAAGTCTGCCAAAGAACTGTTTGATGCGCTTGCTCAAATGTACTCAAACTCAAATGACTCCAAGAAGGACTCACTGAAGCAGCAGTTCGAGAACTTCACCCATGTTGCTGAGAGACTCTTAGCCAGCAATATTTTAGGTACATGGATCTCATTTCTTTCCTTCAATCTGTGGGAATTTCTCATGAACTCAGAGACCTTACAAGAAAGTTCATGAGTGCATTACCCAATGAGTGGACATTCTACCGTGTCTCTATCAAGAGAACATAAAATCTAAATACACTCACCATGACCGAACTCTATGGGATCCTTGATGGATACCGTTTGGAAATGGAAAGTAAGAGGAGTCATCAGACAGGCAGACCCTTGAGTCTTCCTGCTAGCAACGCCTTAATGGTTGCTGAAGGCTCAGGAATCTCCCAGCCTCAACAATACCTGACTTACACCTAGCAGCCATCTTGTTCTTTGGGCCATACATCATGAGACTCCAAGGTCTCAACAAGCTCAGCAAAGCTCCTTTCAGGATAGCTGTGCTTTTGTCTCAGGAAGTGGACACTCAAGTGATCATCAATACTGCTTTAACGATCTAGAGTGTTTCAGCCTGGATGATGTGGAACATGTGGACATAGTCCAACAAATGGCTCTTCTAACCTACAGAGCAAAGAAGTTCTTTAAGAAAACTGGAAGGCAATTTCCCCAGAACCCAATCAACAACAAATTTGGGTTTGACAAAACCAAGGCCAAATGTTACAACTGTGACCAACTTGGTCATTTTGCAAGGGAATGCAAGGCTCCCAAGTCCAACCCGAGAACCCCACAGGCCTGCACACATCCCTCTACACCAAAGCCCGCCGAAAAGTCAACTGAAACAGCTGCAATGGCTCAAGAAGTTGACTGGAGCTTCATGGTACAGGATGTGACTCCTGCTCAAGCACTCATGGCCGGAACAGATGAAAATAAGGTATATGAACATCTCTGTACTCCTACCTGTATTGCTAAGGTTAAATTGTATCAGGACTACAATATGGAGATTAAATATGATATTGAGTCTTTAAATGTTTTGAAATCTGACTTTAAAATAGCTGAATCTGACTACCAAAGAAAAATTAAGGAGTTAGAGAAAACTGTGTCCCTATTAAAATATGAACACACAAACTATAAGACTCAGATAAAGGATTTAATATCCAAATTGACTGAGGCTCAAGCCTAGCTTGTCACAGCTGAGGCTCAAGCCAGGAAGTATGCTATTTCCGAGCAAAACTTCCAAGCCATTCTTGCATCATCCTCTCACTCAAAACTTTGTTACCAAAACAAAGGAGGGTTAGAAACCAATAAAATTGCTCCACCACACTCTTATGAGTCTATAAGACAACCAAGGTGTGGTATTGAAGAGCAATAGGTTCCATCTGTTGACCCACCTTCTCATGAGTCAAAGAATGATGCAACTATGGAGACCATCACAGGAAGAACCAGGTAATTATGCCCTCCCCTACCAGTGATGATCAAACCCATGACCACCAAAGCCAGAAGAAGCAGAGCTAAGGCAGCCAGAAAAACTGCCAAGAAAGTAGCTGAGTCCAAGCTAAAGATAGACCCAAAGCAAAAGGGTATATTTATCTCAGCTGGATTCCAGGTGGTTGGAAACTCTGATTCAGGAAAAGGGTGTAGTACCAGCACTCATGTCCTACCAAAGGATCAGAAGTTAAAGGGAAAAGTTGCCGATGAAGATAAAAAGAACAAGAAACAACAATCCTCAAATCCTCAAAAGATTAACATTGCATGCATAATGTGTGGTTTGCAAAACCACATGGCCAAAGATTGTTACTACAATCCTGCTAGCACACATTATGCAAATAATGTTAAAAAGGAAAAAGTCAGGGAAGGTTTCTCATTTGGACCATATCAAATGGTTCAAGTGATGAAAAAAGGAAAGCTTATTTCCGAAGCAAGGCTGCTTTCGAAAGAAGATTCTTCTTCCCAAAGGAAAAGGGCTTCGGAAGCTAAAGCTGTCAAGACTCAGAAGAACAAAAGAGTCCCCTTGAAACCATCCCAGAAGAAGACTGCTTCGGAAGAAAAGGTGGTGAAGGCTTCTTCCAAAAAGAAAGAAGCTTTGGAAGAATGCCAAGCTACAAAAGCTTCAACAAGCTCATCCTCCATGATCAACCAAGGGATGGAATGGAAGATCAAGGAAGATGCTGTAGCCCAAACCTCTTCTTCAAAGACATCCATTGAACCCCCATGCATAAATTTTGGTTCAATTATGTCATTATCTTTGGAAGAACCCAAGACCAATAAAGCTTGGGTTTCCAATCACAACTAATCATCTCATCTTATGTGCAGGGACATCCATATGACAAGAATAACAACATTTGGATTGTAGATAGTGGATGCTCTAGGCACATGATAGGGAACATATCTCTCCTTCAATAATTTCAACATTATGATGGAGGTCCTGTCTAGTTTGGAGGTGAGGCCAGAGGATATATTTCTGGCAGAGGGAGTATATCTAATGGCAAATTAAAAGTTGACAAAGTTCACTTTGTCAAACAGCTTGAACACAATTTGTTAAGTGTTTCTTAATTCTGTGATCAAAAGCACCAAATGCTTTATACAGAACATGAGTGCATTATCCTCAAACCAGGGATGATAATTCCTCCGGAATTGGTGCTTCTTAGATCTCCCAGGAAAGGGGATATGTACAAGCTTGATATGAACAATGCTTCCCCAATGGATGAAGTATCATGCTTTCTTTCCAAAGCTGATAGTGATGAGTCAACACTGTGGCATAAACGAATGTGTCATGTAAATTTTAAGACAATGAATAAATTGACTAAAAATAACTTGGTACATGGTTTTCCTAAAAAGGAGTTTTTCTGCAAAGACAACTGTGTTACATGCCTGAAAGGGAAACAACACAGGACATCTCATAAATCCAAATGTGTTAACTCTATCACTACTCCATTGCACTTACTGCACATGGATCTTTTTGGTCCCACAATTATAATGAGCATTGGAAGGAAATCATATTGCCTTGTGATAGTTGATGATTTTACAAGGTTCACATGGGTATTCTTTTTAAAAACTAAAGATGAAACTGCTGAAACATTAAAATCTTTTATTCTTAAAATAGAAAATCAAATTGATCACAAGGTTAAAATAATTAGAAGTGATTAAGGGACTAAGTTTAAGAACTTCGTTCTTGACTCATTCTGTAACTCAAAAGGGATTGCCAGACAATATAGTACTCCCAGAACTCCTCAACAAAATGGTGTTGCTGAGAGGAGGAATAGGACACTTATTAAGGCTGCTCGAACTATGTTAGCTGATTCAAAGCTACCTCTAACATTCTAGGCAGAGGCAGTCAGCACTGCATACTATGTGCAGAACAGAGTTCTTGTACTTAATCCCTATGGAAAAAACCCCTTATGAGCTATGGAACAATAGGCCACCGTTCATTGGCTTTCTAAGGTCCTTTGGCAGCAGGTGTACCATACTTAACACAAAGGACAATTTTGCAAAATTTGCTGAAAAATCAGATGATGTTATCTTTGTTGGATATTCTTCTAGCTCCAAAGCTTATAGAGTATAAAACATTAAGAATCAACAACTTGTGGAGTCATCTAATATAGTTGTTAATGAGCACACTCCTTGTGTTAGGGTGAATGGACCTGATCACATCTTTGATTTAGAATGTTTTCAAACTATTCTAAACCCTCTGTGAGAATGTTTCAGTTAGGATAGGTGCTCAAAATGATGTTGATGCTGCTGCTAATGATCAACTGTTTGAGATTCCCAGACCTGGACTAAATTCTCCATGTGCTGCAATACACCAAGCTTCACTATTCATAAATCCGATAGTCTAACTATATCAAGGAATAGTGAAGCTTCAACAAGTGAATCCCCTACTAAGCCTCAAAACTCATCAGGTGATCCACCACAACACCAGGCAGAAGGAGGTAGTATTTTGAAGGAACAGACAACTGTTAATACTAATTCACAGCCAACTGTTGATGATGTTTCTCATTCATTCAATCAATCCTCATTGAATGACTTTGAAACAGCAGTTGGACAGAGTGTTCCAGTTCCTGAGCAGAATATGTCTAACCTGGATCTATCTCTGTAACTAGAAGTGATTCCTCGTCTTAGGATTCACAACACTCATCCAACTGAGAACATCATAGGGAATGTCTCTGAGGGTATGAGAACAAGAGGACAGACTCATCAAGGGAATGTCTGCTTGTACTCATGCTTTCTATCTCAGATGGAACCCAAGAAGGTAGAAGATGCCTTGAAAGATAGTAGCTAGCTTGAATCGATGCAAGAGGAGCTGCTTCAATTAAGAGACAGAAGGTATGGAACCTATGTCCACTACCATCTAGTCAAGTACCTATAGGCACCAAATGGGTTTTCAGAAACAAGAGAGATGATAGAGGCTTGATCATCAAGAACAAGGTAATACTTGTAGTTCAAGGATACACTCAAGAGGAAGGAATCTATTATACTGATGTCTTTGCACCAGTTACAAGACTTGAGGCAGTTAGAATCTTCCTTGCTTATACTGCATCCAAGGACTTCACAGTATACCAACTTGATGTCAAGTGTGCATTTCTATATAGGGATATAGATAGGGAAGTCTATGTATGCCAACCTCTAGGATTTGAAGATCCACAGCACCCCAACTATGTGTGCAAATTGGATAAAGCTCTACATGGGCTGCACCAAGCACCTAGGCTGTGGTATGAGACTTGTCTCAGTTTCTTCTGAAGAATGGCTACATTAGAGGTACCATTGATAAGACTCTCTTCATCAGAAAATCTAGAAAGGACATTTTTCTCATACAAGTCTATGTTGATGACATCATATTTGGTTCCTCAAATGACCAAATGTGCAAGGACTTTGAGAGCATTATGAAGAAAAAGTTTGAGATGAGCTCCATGGGAAAAATGGACTTTTTTCCTTGGAATTCAGGTAAAGCAACCGAAGGAAGGGTTCTTCATTAATCAATCTAAATATTCTCTGACATCTTAGAAAGATTTAGATGAAGGATTGCAAGCCTGCCAAGACACCCATACCCAGAAATCATAATCTTTGTCCTGACCTTGAGGGAGAGATACTGATCAACATCAGTATAGGGCAATTATTGGTTCTCTGATGTATCTAACAGCTAGTAGACCTGATATCATGTTTGCTACTTGCATTTTTGCAAGATATCAGGCTGCTCCAAAGGTGTCTCACCTAGCTGCTGTTAAGAGAATCCTCAGATACCTCAAAGGAGCACCTAAACTAGGTCTCTGGTATCCCAAAAACAAGAATTTCAATCTTTATGGATACTATGACAGTGACTATGAAGGCTGCAATGTTGATAAGAAATCAACATCAGGAGGATGTCAATTTTTTGGTGGAAGGATCATCTCATGGCAATGCAAGAAACAATCCTATGTCTCTACATCAACTGCTGAAGCTGAATACATTGCTGCTGCTAGCTGCTGTGCTCAACTGCTATGGATTCAAAATTAGATGTTAGACTATGGATTTAACTTTATGAGTACTCCTATCCATATTGACAACAATAGTGCTATCTCCATTACTGAAAATCCGGTGAAGCACTCCAAAACAAAGCATATTGACATCAGGTATCATTTCATTAGAGACATTCATGAGAAAAATCTAATCAAGTTAATCAAAGTTGATTCAACGAATAATATGTTGATCTGTTCACCAAAGCTTTTGATGAACAAAGTTGAGTATCTCATAACCGCTATTGGGATGATAAACATTGATTAATTTGATCTCTTTTGGAAACCTTTTTAATATGTAAGTCTTGTGTCAATACAATTTAAGCCATGTTACACAATTCTCTCTGAAATTTTCTAAGTGTAATTCCTTCCGAAGAGAATTACCTTTGGAAGACATCTCATATCTTCCGAAGCAAAATTCCTCAAAGGATAACTTCTTCTCGAAAGAATTTTTGGGCTCGGAAGAAGCGATTGATTGTATATCAGATCTACTTCCGAAACTTACAATTCTCTATTCGGAAGGAACTCTAACCTTCGCAAGCAAATTTTTGGCTTCGGAAGTAAGAATTGCCTTCGGAAGACAAGTTACCTTCAGAAATGTTTTACACTCGGAAGAGAGATTTTACTGTGTAACGTAAATTTCTTGTCCCCACACTGTAAAAAGCAAAGATTTTGTTAATGATGTCGGATTATTTAACTGATTTTAACCTTACCACCACAGTTATTTCATCCACTAAACCATCACATCACCTTATCCTTACCCCCATTACCGCCTTTCCACAATCTTTTAAATAATCTCGACTACTCAATTTCATTTTCTTACTTGCAATTTTACTGCCCTAGAAATTTCTCCTCTCCAACTTTACCCCAGCTCAAATCATCCCCATTCACTTTCCAAATGGCATTCACCCTCAGCACAACCAAGTCGCACTTCTTGATTCTTCAAGAGATGTTGACTTCTCAGACATCATTTCCTTTCTAATCCAATCTTCTTACTACACCGCTGACCGTAAACCCCACAATTTACTCAAACCATATGTCTGAATTTCGGGCAAATGGTCAGATTGAAACCCTAAATGGGGTTCGTGTCATTCGATCGAGCATCTGTGGCCAGGAGTTGGTCATTTCTGAACAGATCATCAGGGAGCATCTAGAGCTTCATGATGAGGCGCTCCAACGGAATCCCCCAAAGCAGATTTGGACAATTCTTATCTCCAAATGGGATATGGTAGAGACGTTAGCAGGTCACTGTCTACAAATTTAACTTCTCTTACAAATGGAAGTTCTGCTACATGTGGTTCTTCACTGCTTTTCGAATAAATCTGGGGGATGGGATCAAATCCCATATGAACTTGGGTGCCTAGTTCATGGGTTGGTGAAAAGCCTCCGCTTCAACTATTCAAGATTTGTGCTGATTAACCTAATGGGAAATCTTCAAAAGGACACATTCTCATGTATCCCAGGTTTCTCCAAGACATAATCAACTGCGAGCTGGACCAGAGCAAGCTTGTCTGTGCAGCTATTCTTACTGCTCCTCAAATGAGGCCAACCATCTTCAAGACTTTGAAGAGAATGTCCACCAACTTCACTGGAAGAGATACTGCACTTCTTCCAGGTATGATTGAGCCAATGGCTCCTAGTGACATCCTTGTTAACCCCACAGGTGATGAACCCACACCAGCAACTACCCTCACTTTGCCAAATCTACCTTCTCCAACCATTACCTTTACTTATCAGAGACGTCCCAAACGAACCCTTGTTCAATCTTCTCTGATTGAACAAGCTCCTCATGTTCTACGCAAAAAGGCTAGAGTGGAACAAAGGGCTCCCACTCAGCCTGAGGTCCAACCATCCTTCACAATTGACCTCAACATGGGTCTTGAGTCTCCTCAGTCTCAAACCCATGAGCCTGCAACCCAAGCTGAAAGCCCTCAGGGTGAGTCTCTATACTCCCCTGAGCAGCCAAAAAGGGACAGCCCTATCACAGGCTCAATGCCTTTAAACATTGATCAAAGTCCCGGGTCATTAGGTTACACTTCCATATCCTTACTGACCTTTTAATTGGAGCTGATGAGGAGATTATGTCTCTTATGGGCAATGAAGTTGATCCACAACACCCTCTCAAGGATCAACAGAGCCCAGAGAGACCTCTTATCTCTAGCCCCCATCAGCAACCCTTTACTGAGGTGAGTCACATGATATGGGGGGACTATGTAGATTTAGCTACCACTACTAAATGAGTCTCAATGGATCCTCAGGACAGTGATAACAATCACTAAGACTGAATCTACGGTAGCCATGCCCTTTGTGACTCTAAAAGAGACATCTTTGAGCAAGGGAAACCAGGGTGCCCAGAAACCATATCTGGTGGTGAGGATGAACATACAAGGTATGTTACCTCATCTCTCATGATTCTTCAAAAGAAGACGAGGGAAGAATGCAACTTACCATTCAAGACCTACTTTCTAAAGTCTCAAATCTTGAATCCCAGGTTAGGTCTTTAGAGGATAGGTCTGCCACTCAACAACTTAGATTGAAACTCTCAAGGCCAAACTAGCTGAGAAACAGATTAATAGGTCTGTTAGGCATGTACCAACTCAGGTCTCCTTGACCTCTTCCTCTAGCTCATCAAGCTCTCAGGATGATGCTACCAAAAGGAAGAAAGTGTTCAGAGACAAAGTCAAAGACAAGAGGAAACCAAAAGTCAAGCTCTCACTTTCCTGAGATCAAAATATCCTGTAAACAAGCTTCAATTTTCCCTGAGCCTCCTCCAGTTGTCATTCAAGTGGATCAAAGGATGCTCCAAGATCTCAATAGGTTCTTTAACAATTCCTATTGGAATCTCTTATAGAACAACCAAGTCCTGATATGTCTGTGATCTACTTCGGAGCTCAGAGCTTCGGAGGTTAAATGCACCTTCTACCACTATTGAGGAAGTTGGTCAACCCAAGGTCCAAGTGGAACCTAAGATTAACTTCGAAGGGGAAACAAGGACTGATGGCCCAGCAACTGAAACAGTTGGGATAGATAGTGCATTTTCACAGACTTCGAAGCACAATTCAAAGCCTCGGAAGAACAATTTCAAACTTCGAAGCTGAGATTGCTGCTGCGGAAGGACTATTCTCATTATCCGATGATCTAATAGTCACAGATGCAATCCTGGAACTTGCATCTGAGTTAATAGGGAGGATTTTCTCACCCAACCTTTAGCTCTAACATCAGCATTAACTCCAGCTCCCATCTCTACTACTCAACCTGAATCTTCCATCCAAGAACCCCCAAAGTCTAGTACTCCGAAGACATCAAGGAAAGAGGAAGATGACTTTGGAAGAGCTTCAGAAGGAAGAAAGGTTGAGAAACTCAAAAGAAAAGGTAGGCTGACAACTGGGAACTGCTAGCTGCAAGTACCAAAGCAACTACAGCCAACCAGGAGCGGACAACAACCGAAAAAGGGTAGAGATTTTTGATAGACTTGTTAGTCTAGAAGCTGCAACTGAAGATGTACTCCTGCTACCATTAGAGGAGTTGATAGAGCTGGAAAAGGCAACCTTGCTTCTAAAACAACAAAAGAAGAAGCTACAAGGTTGGCCTTAGAAGAAGAAAGGAGAGGAAAGAAAGAAGCTGATCTACAGCTTAGGAGGGAAAGGATAACTTTCCTAACCTCCAGAGGTTTCTCTCAAGATATTATCTACACATAACAATGATGCAATCTTATGGCTCTTCAACAAGAGCAAGATCAAATAGAGAAAGAGAGAAAGAGAGCTGAAAGGGAAAAGCTATTGCAGAAGAAGAAGAAGGAAGAGGAAGCAGCACTGACTGCTGCAAGAAATAAGTGAGAAGGCCGGGATGAAGAGCTATCTCAAAGCTCATGGCTTCTCTGGCAGCAGGTGGGTCCTATGTCAGAAAAGACTCTCCAGCGACATGTTAGTGACATTAAGGCTGACATTCGCGCGGGAAAGAGGAAGGAGATGTATAGAAGAGGACAGGGGATGACCTTCAAAGCAACCACTCAACCCAAAATCCAAACCCAACCACAACCTGAACCTATACCCTTTTCACTCCCCACCATCAAAACCGAACCAACCACTGAACCATACACCCCTGAACCTAACACCATCACTCCTACCAACCCCTTCACATCAACCACCTAAACTACTTATCCTCCAACTCAAAACTCTAGCCAGAACCCAAACACCTCAACCTACCTATCAACCCATCAAACCATCCCCTCAGCCTTCTAAACATCTCCCCTTAGACAAATTCAAGGCAGTTAAGACAAAGCTCATAAAATGCACAACTCTGAGCGATATCTCCTGTGAGGAGGATTCTGTCAATTTGACCTATGTTGACGGATCCTCAAGTTCCCTCACTAGAGATCAATTTCTTGATCTGCCCAGAGGAACATTGGACCAAGCTACAAATCTCCTTGGCCTCAATTCAGACACTTTGAATGAGAAAGAAAAGAAGTTAAGGAGAAGGCTAGTGACTCTACTGGATACCAAGAAAGTGACTGGGTGCCAAGACAACTCTTGCACCTAGAAAGAAGATCATCCAGTGGAGGTTCGAAGACTCTTCTCACAAATTTGTTGTTGAAAGAGAGAATGGAGAGCTCAACAGGCTGAGTACCTCATCTCTGCTACACTTAAGCAGATTGACATTGCTGAGTTAGCAGAGAAGACATTCTCCAACCTTCAAACTCTGATGTAGCTGCCCATATCAGAAATCATCTAGGCAGCCTTCATATGGCCGAGCTAACTGCTAGAAGCAAGGTTGAAGAGAGTTGAAACTGAGAGAGGATGAGGAAAGAAGGGATCAGCAACCAAAGGCAAAGCCTTTTTTACAAATGGTTGAAGGTCCTGAACTTGAATCCATAGTTAGATGGGAGTATGACTATAAATCCCGTCAACTAACTCTTTTCAGGGGGACACAACAAAGGGTACATGTCATTAAGAGTGATAGACTGGATCTCCTATCCACCAATGACTTGTACAAGCTTCTCAACACCACTTTAGGGAAGAACAAAGAGACAGACAAATATCTTTTGTCCCTGGTGCTAAAAGCTTTGAGAAGCAGAAATAAGTGAGGTTTGGTAGCATCAGCCAAGGGGGAGTTTGTTGGATCTAGAAAGGCTGGTGCAACCAAAACCAAGCACTTAGAAGATTTTGGTACAACAAATAAAGGACTTCCGAAGCTAAGTGTGGAACTTCCGAAGGAAAAAGGAGCTCTTCTGAAGACAAAGTGTAAAACTTACTTCCGAAGGAAAAATTCCAACTTCCGAAGACAAAGAACCTACTTCCGAAGTTAAAGACTTAGAAAGAAAGATCTGAAGTCAACTTCCGAAGTACAGAAGTCCTCAAGCCTCGAAAGTATAAAAGCCTCTTCCGAAGTATAAAGTGGCTTCGGAGGAACTTGTTCTTCCGAAGCCAACTTACCTTCGGAAAACACTGCTATTATCCAATGGACATAAGTATGGTCTCCCTGACACTCCGCTACAAATCTCTGAGATACTGCATGGCATTTTCTCAAAAGCCATGTAGTTGACCATACTTTAATCCACTATTTCCCTTTTATGTTAGTACAGTTGCCATCTTTAGTTGGTGACAAAAGGTAAGTCATGGACATGTCATGACTACCATATCTTATAATATACTTTATCTAAGATACCTTAACTTTAGCATTGTAGTATATGCTTTAGTCTTAAGTTTCCAGCTGTATTAAAGTATATCCGGCTGCGGGATCTAGTATATATAGTTTCTCATTGTAACTCATGTATCATGCTTGTAAGAGTCTTGTAATATCTTGAGTTGAGAAGTAATATATACAAGTGCCTTGAAAATTTATTTTTGTGTGTTCCTTTACTACTTATTATATTATTATCAACTCGTGTAAAGACTTTACTTCAAAAACGTTTAAAGGAGGGGTCCTAGAACTCACACAAACGACCACGACGAGAAAAGTTTTGATTTGACTCGCTTCTCAATGATTTTGGCCACCCGAACCAACCCAAACCAACTTTTTCTCCTTTTTCTCTTCTTTCTCTCTTCTCCTCTTTCTCTTGGCTGAAATGTGAGGGTGGGGAGAGGGTAAGGCTGCCCTCTCCCTTTATATACTTCCACTCACCCAACTTTCTTTCGTTGGCGAGTTTGGTCCCTCGACTAAGGCTTTATTTCTTTTTTTTCTTTCGTCGGCTTCAAAAGAGATAAATAACCGGGTGTTACACAGAGGTGTTGTGCACCGTGTATGAAGGTCTATGATAGGCTTAGGCCCAATACCATGAGCACGAAGGGTAAAGTTCATGGTTTTGATGAAAGGAAAAGATGTAATGACGAAAGAATGAATATTGAAGATAATAATGATATTATCTATGTGTACGTATGATGTATGATCGCATGAATGTAAAGAACGGTTTTAATGAAAGAAAAGTATGTTTTATTATAATACTAGAACTCACTCAGCAACGCTAACTTTTATGTGTTTTTAGTTGGCAGGTAATGATTGCTGAGGATGGCACAAGGTGGCTACTCAGCTCTTTTGGGATGGCATCCATTTATATAATGCTTTTGTGATGTAATGCAATAATGTATTTTGTAACTGATTATAATGTATTATTTTGCAAAGGTTTTTATAATGAAATGAGATGTTATTTTTGAATGTTTCCGCTGCAATATTTATGTAAGATAACTAAAAACGTGTCTTTATGTGCAATGATTTACCAACTGTAAGCGTCCCGGGAACGGGGCCTTACAAAACTCTAACATTGAATACAACCTAAAGCGAGTGTGTGTGTGAGAGAGAAAGAGAGAGAGAGAGGGAGAGAGGGGTAAGAGGGTGTGGTGTTGGTTGTGGTGTGATGGTGGATAAAGATAGAGGTGTGAGAACGTGAGACATGGTGCTCGAAAGTAGTAATAACAATGGTTGGAAGTTGCCCCGCTTTCGAAAACGAATGATATCCTTCCAAGGTGAGACCTTCAACATAACCTGGTCACCCACCTGGAACTCAATTGGCCTGCGTCGTTTATCAGCATACAACTTCTGTCCATGTTTGGCTGCCTTCATGAAGGCTTTGATCTTTTCAAGTTTCTCAGTTGTAGCCTTGATTACCTCGACGCTTCCCAACTCCTTCTGACCAATATCACCCCAACAAACGGGTGTTCTGCATCTCCTACCGTATAGCATATCATATGGTGGCATACCAATGCTGGTATGATAGCTGTTGTTGTATAAGAATTCGGCTAGCGGTAGGTGGTCATCCCAACTTCCCCCAAAATCAATCTCACATGCTCGAAGTATGTCTTCCAATGTCTGAATGGTCCTCTCTGACTGACCATCAGTTTGGGGATGATAAGCCATGCTAATATGTAACCTCGTCTCCATGGCGTCATGGAATTTCTTCCAGAATTTGGATGTAAACCGGGTGTCATGATTAGATACAATAGACACCGGTACACCATGATGAGTTACAATCTCCTTGATGAACAGGTCAGCCAACCTCTCAGATGAGTATGTCTCGCGAATCGGTAGGAAGTGAGCACTCTTCGTCAAATGATCCACAATCACCATATAGCATCATACCCTTTCGGAGTACGCGGCAACTTCATAATCAAATCCATGGTGATGTGCTCCCACTTCCATTCCGGTATATCCAAAGGTTGGATCTTCCCATACGGCTTTTGATGCTTGACCTTCACCTATAGACAAGTAAGGCATTTACTCACATACTCCACCACGTCGCGCTTCATACCGACCACCAATAATTCTTCTTCATGTCTTGGTATATTTTCGTGACACCTGGATGAATGGAGTATTGAGTCTTGTGAGCCTCATCCATGATCTTCATCCGTAGATTCCTAAAACGAGGAATCCACACCTGTCCAAATCGGGTTTTAACACCAACTGTGTTTTCGCCTAATTCCCCAACCAGACCTCTCATTCTCTTAGAGTTAAGATGATCTTCTTTCAATGCCTCATCTTGAAACTCTTTGACTTGCCTCATCATATCGGAGGTCATGACCAACTGATAAGCTTTCACCTGTATCGGCTCGGGCCTCTCCTTTCGGCTAAAGGCATCAGCCACCATATTGGCTTTGCCCAGATGGTAGTGGATCTCACAATCATAATCCTTTATAAGTTCAAACCACCGTCTCTGCCTCATGTTCAAATCCTTCTGCTCGAAGAAGTACTTCTAGCTCTTGTGGTCAGTGAAAATGGTGCACTTCGTCCCGTAAAGGTAGTGCCTCCAGATCTTGAGTGCAAAGACCATGGCTGCTAGCTCCAGGTCATGAGTAGGGTAACTGACCTCATGAACCTTCAACTGTCGGGATGCATAGGCTATAACCTTTCCTCTCTGCATTAACACACACCCCAACCACGAGTAGTGACAGAACAGGAGCTTGAGTCAACCTCGCCTTCAGTTCATCGAATGCCTTCTCTTGAGCTTGACCCCATATAACTTTACATCTTTTTGGGTCAACTTGGTTAGTGGAGAAGCGATCTTCGAAAAGTCTTGGATAAATCTTCTATAGTAGCCCGCCAAACCCAAGAAACTATGAATCTCGGATGGCGTCTTTGGTGACCTCCATTGCATAACCGCCTCCACCTTTGTCGGGTCCACCATGATCCCATCAGGATTCACCACATGACTCAAGAATTGAACTTCACGCAACCAAAACGCGCACTTGGAGAACTTGGCATACAACTTCTCCTTTATCAATGTCTCGAAAACCTCTCGAATGTTACCGACATGCTCAATCTTGCTCCTCGAATAAATTAGGATATCATTAATAAACACAATCACTGATTTATCCAACATTGGCCGACACACCCGATTCATCAGATCCATAAAAGCAGCTGGCGAATTGGTCAAACCAAAAGACATGACCAGAAACTCATAGTGACCATAGCGCGTGCGAAAAGCTTTTTTAAGGATGTCTTGCTCCTTCACCTTAACTGTTGGTAACCAGATCGAAGGTCTATCTTTGAAAACCAACAGGCACCCTAAAGCTGATCAAACAAATCGTCAATTCTCAGTAAGGGGTATCGGTTCTTCACCATCAACTTGTATAGTTCGCGGTAGTCAATGCACATCCTCATACTATCGTCCTTCTTCTTTACAAATAGGACTGGAGCACCCCAAGGAGAGATACTCAGTCTAATGAAACCCTTATCAAGCAGCTCTTACAACTGCTCCATCAACTCTTTCATCTCTGTCGGAGCTAACCGATACGGTGCCTTGGAAACAGGTTGGGCACCCGGTATCAAGTCAATCTGGAACTCGATTTCACGGTCAGGTGGCACTACAGGTAAGTCTTCTGGGAATACGTCTGGAAAGTCACACACAACCGGTACATGGGGTAGTTATGGTGTTGGTGTATCCACATCCTTTACATAGGCCAAGTAGGCACTACATCCACTCCTCATACACTTTCCCGCCACCGCCATCGAAATCACCTTCGGAATCGTAGTAACCGATCACCATAAACCGTGACTGGACTACGTCAGACGCTGCCAAACGAATCATCTTCTTGCGACACAAAATGTTCGCCTCGAAGTCCGCCAACCAATCCATCCCAAGAACCAAATCGAAACCACCTAAGGTCATCACGAACGGTCTAACAGGAAACTTATGACCCTCAAGTTCCACATCACAGTTCTCTATCATTTCAGAAATCCTGGTAGACTTACCTACGGCAGTTTCTACATTAAAGGGCACATCAACACGTCTACTACTAATAGACAGCTTAGCACAAAAAGCAGCAGAAAATAAACTTTTACTAGCACCCGAATCAAATAACATGGAAGCTAAAGTTTGGTTCATTAGAAACGTACCAGACACAACATCAGGGTCCGTCCTAGCTTCCTCCTGTGTCATATTGAACGCCCTGGTGCTCGCCCTCGATCCTTCACCTCCCGTCCTCTTCCCCCCGGAACCCTCAGCCCTCGGCTTCTTACAATCCTTGCTCATATGACCACTTTCTCACAGTTAAAACATTTGCCCGCAAGGCAATCCTTTGCGATGTGCCCCGTCTTCCCAAATTTGAAGCACACATTCAATCCCATCCTACATTCCCCACATGCTCCCTTCCATACTTGCCACACCTCTTTGACCCCGCACTCCAGGTGGCCCCACGACGGTCGTCCACCCGTGCCTTTTTGTTACCCGTCGAGGCATCACCCCGACCAAACCTTTTCCCGCACCAGTTCCGATCACCACAACCCTTCTGTTCGCTTCAGTCACCACCACCTCCCGCTCATCATATAGCTCCCTGCCAGATCGACCGCCGATCTAAACGTGCTGGTCGGGCAACGATCATATGCCTGCGAACATCCACCGGTAAGCCCTGAATGTACCTCTTGATATTCCGAGACAGAGGCGTCAACTGATCCGGCACGAGCCGTGCCATTTCATTGAATTTGGTGGTGTACTGCTGGTGTGTCATGGTTCTCGCCTCCAGCTGCAGGAATTCTCTCTCTATCTTATCCATCTCCCTACGAAGGCAAAACTCCTCAATAACCATCTTCTTCAACTCCTCCCACCTCATCCTTCCTATCGCCCGGCTATCCTCCGCTTGGACTATGATGTCCCACCAGCACAAAGCCGAGTCCACAAAAGAATGGGTAGCGAAGTTCACCTTTTCGTCCTCCCAGCACTCGCAGATATCAAGAACAACCTCCATTTCCCTCACCCACCGATGAGTAGCTGCAGTAGTGCCGTTACCGTCAAAAGTAGGGGGCTTGCATCTCATAAACGCCCCGTAGTTACAGCCTCGTGCCGCCTCCGGCGCAGGCTCTTCTTCTCTTCATCATCAGAGGGAACCGTTTACGGCTCGGTTGTTCCCGTCCTCCCGAGGACCTGTTTCTCTCCCTTCTTTCCCCCTATCGTACAACCTTGATAACTTCAGTCCACTACAGACGGTAAGATCGTCTGCATGACCTGATGAACTTCTTCTACAACAGCCTCCTTTACTAAGGCTCTCAGATTGGCGCTTTTGTCGCCACCCTCCGGATGAGGGGTCTCTGGTTCTTCGGGAACCACCTTTTCAACTCTAGGTCTCCCTCTCTTGGGTCGTGGTTCAGCACCGTGACCTCCACCCTGTGAAGCTTTCGAAGATCTACCACCAGCCATCACACGCACACTGAAAGATTCAAACACCAACACGGTCATTCAAGGGAACAGCTCGGTTTATGTCAAGTATAGTAAGTCCCTAATTACAGTGGCCAGTTGTGATTAGCCACTTACTTTACTCTTCATACCCTAAGCAATACCTGTCCTGACTACATCAGTATTTAAATCCACAAACAACACATAACACATCACATGCGCACATAATGCCGGTTTACTTTACAAAAATACCCGATGGCACACAGATACTTAGATTGGCATCCCATTCCCTTTCTGTCCCATTCTCAGTTTAAGTTAAGGTTTATTTTGAAAATTTACTCCTTTCACTTAAACTTTGGTTCTGATACCAACTTGTAAGGCCCCGTTCTCGGACGCTTACAGTTAGTTTTTAATCGCACATAAAACATATATTTACATTTGTCTTACAAAAAGGTTGCAGCGGAAACATTCAAAAATGACATCACATTTCATTATAAAAACTTTGCCAAATAATACATCGTCAATCAGTTACAAAATACATTGTTGCATTATATCACAAAAGCATTAAATAAATGGATGCCATCCCAAAAGAGCTGAGTAGCCACCTCGTGCCATCCTCAGCAACCATTACCTGCCAACTGAAAACACATCAAAGTCAACGTTGCTAAGTGAGTTCTAGTTTTATAAATAAAACATACTTTACTTTCATTAAAACTGTTTGTTACTTCTGCATGATCACACATCATACGTACACATAGATAGTAACATTATTATCTTCTTCGTTCGTTCATTCATTTTTACATCTTTTCTTGCGCATCGGATATCTTTCGTACCAATACCATATGCTACACCCCGAACTATTTAGCTACTGGGCCGAAGTCTATAAATAGACGGCTAAACATAGTGCCACAGTACTAGGGGTAAGCGGTAGAGGTTTTATATAAATGGTCGATCACAGAGAAGAACCCCGATCTGCATCCTCCCGGGGTAGCGAACCCGCACACCGTTGGGCTAACAACTTTAATGGCGTGTCCCGATATCCAATACTTGCAAGACTTTCATTACTTTCATCGTTCATTAATGCATGCATTCATCATGTTTCACTTTTCATTATCTTCCACTTTACGTTACATAATACGTCATTTCATTCATTAACATAACACGCAAAGCCACATGAAAGATACACATACATCATAATAAAGAACATCAGCATGCACAACCATCACATCATACAAGGCAATATCATACATACATAACATGCATAATCATGCAACATCGTCATCATCATGCCCAACATGCTCTCTAAGGCCTCAACAGTCATCTTACATGCTCTTACAGGAACCTTTACGTTAAAACTTACATCCGCACTTTCCCTCGAAAGTCAGAAGTTAAACTACACTTCTCCTCGGGTGCAACAACCCTATTCAGGCGTATGGACACCCTTCAGTCGCATGGCCTCCATGCGACTGAACATCATGTGAATGAACCAATGCGGATGAACACTCATGCAAATGAACACCTAAACGTGCGAATGGACTAATGCGGATGAGCACTTATGTGACTGGACCTTCAGTCGCATGACCTCCATGCGACTGGCCCCAATCGTGCGACTCGACCCTCAATCATGCGAATGGACCCCAATCGCACCCTATTCGGCCGTATGGCCTCCATTCGGCCTCCAGTCGGTCGCCTAGCCCTAGCTGATGCAGAGTGCAGTTCCAGCCGAATACAAACTGCCCTTTTCGACCTCCAAACTCATCTAAGCCCATTCTAAGCCCAAATCGACCATCCTAAACCTTAGGGATGCATACCACAACACCATTCAAGCACACACAAGCTCACAATCAAGACCCAAACGCATCATACACACACATACACATACACAAACGGGTCAAACATGCACACACTCAAAAACCCGATTTTCAGATGTTTTCCAGCCCCAAATCATTCAAAAACCTTTAAAGGAGGGGTCCTAGAACTCACACAAATGACCACGACGAGAAAAGTTTTGATTTGACTCGCTTCTCAATGATTTTGGCCGCCCGAACCAACCCAAACCAACCCAAACCAACTTTTTCTCCTTTTTCTCTTCTTTCTCTCTTCTCCTCTTTCTTTGGCTGAAATGTGAGGGTGGGGAGAGGGTAAGGGCTGCCCTCTCCCTTTATATACTTCCACTCACCCAACTTTTTTTCGTTGGCGAGTTTGGTCTGTCGACTTAGGGCTTTATTTCTTTTTCTCCTTTCGTCGGCTTCAAAAGAGATAAATAACCGGGTGTTACGTAGAGGTGTTGTGCACCGTGAATGAAGGTCTATGATAGGCTTAGGCCCAGTACCATGAGCATGAAGGGTAAAGTTTATGGTTTTGGTGAAAGGAAAAGATGTAATGACGAAAGAACGAATAATGAAGATAATAATGATATTATCTATGTGTACGTATGATGTATGATCGCATGAATGTAAAGAATGGTTTTAACGAAAGAAAAGTATGTTTTATTATAAAACTAGAACTCACTCAGCAACGCTGACTTTTATGTGTTTCCAGTTGGCAGGTAATGATTGCTGAGGATGGCATGAGGTGGCTACTCAGCTCTTTTGGGATGGCATCCATTTATATAATGCATTTGTGATGTAATGCAACAATGTATTTTGTAACTGATTAACAATGTACTATTTTGCAACGATTTTATAATGAAATGAGATGTCATTTTTGAATGTTTCCGCTGCAATATTATGTAAGATAACTAAAAACGTGTGTTTTATGTGCAATTATTTACCAGTTGTAAGCGTTCTGGGAACGGGGCCTTAAAAAACTCTAACATTGAATACAACCTAAAGCGAGTGTGTGTGTGAGAGAGAATGAGAGAGAGAGAGGGGGAGAGAGGGGTAAGAGGGTGTGGTGTTGGTGTGGTGTGATGGTGGATAAAGATAGAGGTGTGAGAACGTGAGACATGGTGCTCGAAAGTAGTAATAACAATGGTTGGAAGTTTCATAGACGTTCAAGACTAGTTGGAGAATATATATATATATATATATTATATATATATATATATATTATATATATATATATATATATATATATATATAATTAACTAAAAAATTAAATGTATGTGAAGTTGCCATTAAATTAGACTCAAGTGTTTTGAGTTCTTCAAGTGTTGTATTCGATTGTAAAAATAATTAAATTCGTTAACTTTAGTTTTACTCCTTAAAAAACTCTAACATTATAGAATTAAAAAATAATTCATTAACTCAACTTTACAAGTAAATCACAAGACCTGATCTTTTGTTAGCAAGAATTAAAAAATGTAGTATTTTTTAAATCTAGAAGTAATAATATTCGTCTTTTTTAAGTATAAAACGCTATGTAATTGATACTAAAACATATTAAGTTTTGTGGTCAAATGCAAGTAAAAGTACTAACTTTAAACATATATATAAACTCTATATATTGCCTCAACTCACAAGAGTTGATGATTATTTGTGATGATTATAACTGATTTATTCCTAAACAAGGAGATTTGAGTAAAAAAGTTAACAATGGATTGACTTGCCATACTCAAAACGGTTAATTTTGGTTGACTCAAATAAACTACAAGCCAAGCCAACTTAAAAGGAGTCTGAATGTACAATAATAATGACTATGTTTGACACACCACCTATATGTCAACATTGCCACTACTGTTATGCCAGCACCCCCGGCCCTGACAACCTTGCTGTCACAGCCACCAAATCACCATTATCGCCAGCGCAACCATAACTGTGGATGCCACCATCATTATTGCCGCAACCATTGTGAGACACGATCATTAGGAACACCTCCATCGGACTACCATAACCACCATTATCGACGATGGAACTGATGTCGCATCCATTACCTTCGAAAACATGGCAATTCATGCTTCCTATACATCAATCACAAATAACTCCTTCAACACCATTCTTAGAATCAATGTCACTACCATCACCATCCACAGTCACAGGAAAACCCATCGTCTCTTTGTCCACCTCTTACATTAGTTGCTAGTTGTAACACCCGGCTATTTTTACAAATCAACATATAAAGAATAAAAGCAAGAAAGGCAATAAAGTCCAAGTGGAGGGACTAAAAGTGTTCAAAAAGGACAAAACTTTCAAAAGTTGGTGTAAAGGGAGTATGGCCGCCCACCCCACCTCACTTCACCATTTGTCTCGGTTTTAGAGAGAGAACAAAGAAAAACTCTCGGTTGAAGATAAGAAGAAGAAGAGAAGTCAAATTCAAGGTAAGAAATTCTAGGTTTTTATGCTTTTATGTCGGGTTTTAGCCCGGTTATGTGATTATGTGCTTATGTGTTGTATTTGTGCTCGTGTGTATGTGTTTGGATGTTATTTCTAGGTGTTTTGAACTCTTTGCAAGCGAGTTAAAAGGAAGAACACCCAAGTTGCTCCAGGTGAGTTCTAGACCCCGTTTTTTACATGTTTTAAACTATCTTTGGGGCTGAAAACGTATTAAAATGATTTTACACATTTATGTGTGAATACCCGTATGTATGGTGTATGTTGGATGTTAGTTCTGGATGGTTATTAGGCTACTCATGTTTAGAATAGCCACATTATACTTAGAACCGATGAGTTTGATGATTAGGGTTGAAAATATCCTAGAAACATGTTTACAGAATGCCCATGCGCCTAGAAATGTTAGCCGGATGACTAAGGGTAGGGCCATGCGCCCCAATAGTGCCCATGCGCCCAAGTGGCCCATGCGCCCAAGTGGCCCATGCGCCCAAGTGTTCATGTGTCTGAATAGTACTCATGCGCTAGATGGGCTGGAATTTACTATGTGTTCAGACGTCCAAAAGTCCCCATGCGCATGAAAGTGCCCATGCGCCTAAGTGTTCCCCATGCGCCTGAATGGTGTTCATGCGCCTGCATAGTGGCCATGCGCCTAGGACTTAGAATATTTTTTGATTTTTGGGGAAAATGTGTAAAGTAGGCTTGACTTGGAAAAGACCCGGGGGACTATAAGTTGACTTTTGGGGTCATAAACAGTATGATGGGCATGTTATGATGATGATGATGATGATGATGATGATGCATGACTATGCATGATGTATGTTATGTATGTATGATGCCCTGTGATGATGTATGTATGGTATGTTATGTTATGTTCCTATGATGATGAATATTTATCTTTCCATGGCTTTACGTGTTATGTTAATGAATGAACTAAAAGTATTATGTAACGTAAAGTGAAATATAATGAAAGAGGAACATGATGAATGAATGCATGCATTAACGAATGAATGAATGTAAAAAGTCTTGCAAGCAAATGTATGGAGGTTCACACCCAATGAAGGGTGTTAGCTCAACTGTGTGTGGGTTAGCTACCCCAGAAGGATGCACACAAGGGTCCAATCCTTGTGATTGACCATACGTATGGGATCCTTGCCGCTTGCCCCAGGTACAAGAGTCAGCTTCGTGCACAATGTTTGGGGTCTATGAAAGACCTCAGGCGTAGTAACCAGCTTCGTGCACAATGTTCGGGGTATAGCATATGGCATTGATCCGGAATAAAACGAAAAGATGAACTGGTGAATGTACTTCCTCGGGTACTAGAGTCAGCTTCGTGCACAATGTTCGGGGTCTATGATAGACCTCAGGCCCAGTAACCAGCTTCGTGCACAATGTTCAGGGTATTGTACATGTCACAAGATGTAATGAATGAACGATGGTTAATGAACGTAATGAAAGATAATAATGATGTTATCTGTATGTGCGTATGATGTATGATCACGAACGAACGAAACGTATAGTATGGATTCTGTAAAGGAATAAATAACAATTTTATGTATGTTTTAATATAAAACTAGAACTCACTCAGCGACGCTGACTTTTATACGTTTTTAGTTGGCAGGTAAATGTTGCTGAGGATGGTACGAGGCGACTACTCAGCTCTTTTGGATGGCATCCATTTAATTAAGGTTTTTGTGATGTAATACAACAATGTAATTTTGGAATCGACAAACGATGCATTATTTTGCAAAAGTTTTTCAGAATGAAATGAAATGCCATTTGTTTTATGTTTTCCGCTGCAATATTTTGATGCATAAATGTAAAGTATATGTTTTACGTGTGATGAATCACCAGCTGTAAGCGTCCCGGGAACAGGGCCTTACAAGTTGGTATCAGAGCCAAAGTTTAGTGAAATGGGTAAATTTTCAAAATAAACCTTAACTTCAACTGAAATGGGACGGAATGGGAATGGGATGCCAATCTGAGTAGCTGCGTGCCATTAGGTATTTTCGTAATGTTAACCGGTTTATGTGCGCATGGTATGTGGTTATGTGTTGGGTGTAGATTTAAATACTAATGTAGTCAGGACAGGTAATGTTTGGGGTATGAAGAGTAAAGTAAGTGGCTAATCACAACTGGCCATTGTAATTAGGGACTTACTATACTTGACATAACTGAGCTGTTTCCCTGTGAATGACCGTGTTGTGTTTTGAATCTTTCAGTGTGTTAGGTGATGGCTGGTGGTAGATCTTCGAAGGCCTCTCGTGGTGGAGGTCACGGTGCTGAACCGCGACCCAAAAGGGGGAGACCCGAGTCGAGAAAGTGGTTCATGAAAAACTAGAAACTCCTTATCCGGAGGCCGGAGATGAGAGTGCTAACCTGAGAGCCATAGTGAAGGAGGCGGTTGTGGAAGAAGCGCACCAAGTCATGCAGACGATCCTAGCGTCTGTGGTGACTGAAGTGATAAAGGCAGTTAGAGAGGAGAGAGAGAAAGGAAAGGAGTGGACCTACGGGCGAATGAAGACAGCCCGAGACTGAGACAGTTCCGTCCGATGATGAGGACGAGGAAGAAGAGCCCGCGCCGGAGGTGACCCGAGGCTGCAACTACGGGGTGTTTATGAGATGCAAATGGAAACGACACTGCTGCTGCTGCTCACCGTGGGTGAGGGAAATGGAGGCGGTACTTGATATTAGCGAGTGCCGAGAAGACCAGGAGGTTAAGTTCGCTACCCACTCATTCGTAGACTCGGCTCTGTGCTGGTGGGACAACATAGTCCAAGCTGAGGGTAGTCGGGCGATTGGGAGAATGAGATGGTCGGAGTTGAAAAAGTTGGTGATCGAGGTGTTTTGTCCTCACCGGGAAATGGACAAGGTCGAGAGAGAGTTTCTACAACTAGAGGCGGGAACTATGACACACCAAGAGTACACCACAAGGTTCAATGAAATGGCACGACTGGTGCCCGATCAAGTGACGCCACTGTCATGAAAGATTAAGAGATATATTCAGGGACTACCGACGGATATCCGTAGGCATATGATCGCCGTCCGGCCAAGCACTTTTAGGTCGGTGGTTGATTTGGCTGGTAGACTATATGATGAGCGTGAGGTGGTAGTGGCTGAGGAGAAGAAGACGAGTAGGGATGGGAGAAACTAGAATGGGAAACGGTTTGGACATGGTAGAGTCGCTCCAAACAATAAGGCGGCGAGGGTAGGTGACCGACGTATGGTCACAGCTAGTGCTGGGTTGGAGAAGTGCGGCAAGTGCGGGAAGGAGCATGGTGGTGAGTGTAGATGGGGGTCAAATAATTGTTTCAAGTGTGGGAAGCCTGGTCATATGGCTAAAGACTGTGGAGGGTGAAGTGTTTCAACTGTGGGGGAAGTGGTCACATGAGTAGGGAGTGTAAGAAGCCAAGGTCGAGGGTTCCGGGGCGAAGAAGGCCGGAGGAGAAGGGCAGAAGGCAAGCACCCGAGCTTTCACGATGACTCGGAGGAGGCTAGGATAGATCCCGACATGGTGTCAGGTATGTTTCTAGTAAACCAACTCTTGCATCTGTGTTGTTTGATTCTGGTGCTAGTAGGAGTTTCATTTCTGCTGCCTTGGTGCTAAGTTTCCTAATAAGAGTAGATGTATTGGTGAGCCATTCGATGTAGAAACTGCTATTGGTAAGTCCACTAGAATTATGAGGTGATAGAGGACTGTGCCATACAACTAGAAGGCCATAGGTTTGCTGCTAGGTTACATGTGATATCCCTGGGTGGATTTGATGTAGTACTAGGGATGGACTGGTTAGCAACCTATGAGGCAAACATCGTGTGTCGTAAGAAAATGATCCGATTGACAACGCCTGACGGAAATGAGGTGACGCTTTATGGTGATGATGCGTCACGACAATCCCAAGGGTGATTTCGATGGCGGTGGTGGGAAAGTGCATGAGAAGCGGATGTGGTGCCTACTTGGCATACATAAAAGATATGGATGCGTCAGTACCGCAATTATCTGAAGTACCAGTGGTGCGTGACTTTCCGGATGTATTCCCGGAAGACTTACCCGGTGTGCCACCAGATCGCGAGGTTGAGTTCCAAATTGACTTGATACCCGGTGCTCAACCCGTTGCCAAGGCACCATACCAGTTGGCTCCGATTGAGATGAAAGAGTTAATGGAGCAGTTGCAAGAACTGCTGGATAGGGGTTCATTAGACCGAGTGTTTCTCCATGGGGTGCTCCGATTATTTGTGAAGAAGAAAGACGGTAGTATGAGGATGTGTATTGACTACCGAGAGTTGAACAAGTTGACGGTGAAGAACCGATACCCCCTACCAAGAATAGATGGTCTGTTTGATCAGCTCCAAGGTGCCAGTTGGTTTTTGAGGATAGATCTTTGATCTAGTTACCATCAGCTGAAAGTGAGGGAGCAGGACATTCCTAAAACAGCTTTTTGCACGCGCTACGGTCACTATGAGTTCCTCGTAATGTCGTTTGGTTTGACCAATGTGCCAGCTGCTTTTATGGATCTGATGAACCGCGTGTGTCGGCCGATGTTAGATAAATCAGTGATTGTGTTTATTGATGATATCCTGATTTATTCGAAGAGTGAGATTGAGCATGCCGGTCACATTCGGGAGGTTTTGGAGACGTTAAGAAGGGAGAAGATGTATGAAAAATTCTCCAAGTGCGCGTTTTGGTTACACGAAGATCAGTTCTTGGGTCATGTGGTGAATCCCGATGGGATTATGGTGGACCCGGCTAAGGTAGAGGCAGTGACGCAATGGAAGTCTCCAAAGACGCCATCCGAGATTCGTAGTTTCTTGGGTTTGGCGGGCTACTATAGGAGATTTATCCAAGACTTCTCTAAGATTGCTTCTCCACTGACTAAGTTGACCCGGAAGGATGTAAAGTATGTATGGGGTCAGGCTCAGGAGAAGGCGTTCGAGGAGTTGAAGGCGAGGTTGACTCAAGCTCCTGTCTTGTCGCTACCCGATGGAAGCGAAGATTTAGTGGTGTATTCAGACTCTTCTTACTCGGGGTTGGGGTGTGTGTTGATGCAAAAAGGAAAAGTTATAACCTACGCATCCCGACAATTGAAGGTTCATGAGGTCAACTACCCCACTCATGACTTGGAACTAGCGGCCGTGGTCTTTGCACTAAAGATTTACAGGCACTATCTGTATGGAACGAAGTGCTCCATCTTCACCGACCACAAGAGCTTAAAGTACTTCTTTGAGCTGAAGGACCTGAATATGAAGCAGAGACGATGGTTGAAGCTCATAAAGGATTATGATTGCGAGATCCATTACCATCCGGGCAAAGCCAACGTGGTGACCGATGCTCTTAGCTGGAAGGAGAGGCCCGAGCCGATTCGGGTGAAAGCATACCAACTAATCATGACCTCTGACGTAATGAAGCAAGTCAAGGAGTTTCAGGATGAGGCATTAAAAGAAGATCATCTAAACTCTAAAAGAATGAGAGGTCTGGTTGGGGAATTGAGTGAAAACTCACTTGGTGTTAAAACTCAATTTGGACGGGTGTGGATTCCTCATTTCGGGAATCTATGTGTGAAGATTATGGACGAAGCTCACAAGACCCGATACTCTATCCATCCCAGTGCCACAAAGATATACCAAGACATGAAGAAGGATTATTGGTGGCCGGGTATGAAGCGTGACGTGGTGGAGTATGTGAGCAAGTGCCTTACTTGTTTGCAAGTGAAGGCGGAACATCAAAAGCCGTATGGGAAGATCCAACCTTTAGATATACCGGAATGGAAGTGGGAGCACATCACCATGGATTTCATTACGAAGCTTCCACGTACTCCGAAGGGGTACGATGCCATATGGGTGATTGTTGACCGTTTGACGAAGAGTGCCCACTTCCTACCGATCGGCGAGACATATTCATCCGAGAGGTTGGCTGACCTGTTCATCAAGGAGATTGTAACTCGTCATGGTGTGCCGGTGTCTATCGTGTCTAATCGCGACACCCGGTTTACATCTAAATTCTAGAAGAAATTCCACGAGCCATGGGGACGAGGTTACATATTAGCACAGCTTATCATCCCCAAACTGATGGTCAGTCAGAAAGTACCATTCAGACGTTGGAAGACATGCTTCAGGCATGTGTGATGGACTTTGGAGGAAGTTGGGACGACCACTTACCATTATTTGAATTCTCGTACAACAATAGTTATCATGCCAGCATTGGTATGCCACCATACAAGATGTTATACGGTAGGAGATGCAGAACACCCGTTTGTTGGGGTGACATTGGTCAGAAAGAGTTGGGAAGCATCGAGGTAATCGAGGCTACGACCGAGAAGCTGGAGAGGATCAAAGCCTTCATGAAGGCAGCTAAAGATAGACAGAAGTCGTATGCCGATAAACGACACAGACCGATCGAGTTCCAGGTGGGTGACCGGGTTATGTTGAAGGTCTCACCTTGGAAGGGAATTATCAGATTCAGGAAGCGGGAAAAGTTGAGCCCAAGATATATAGGCCCTTTCCGAATCATTGCTCGAGTAGGAGAGGTGGCCTATAGGTTGGAATTACCGATGAGTTAAGTGGGTTTCATCTGACATTCCATGTGTCTCATATGAGAAAGTGTATAGCTGATGAAGACATGATTGTTCCACTGGAGGACATTGAAGTTGATGAAAGGCTCAATTATGTAGAGCAACCAGTGGCAATCATTGATCGTAAAGAGAAAGGCTCAATTATGTAGAGCAACCAGTGGCAATCATTGATCGTAAAGAGAAGAAACTGAGGAATAAAGTGGTTCCTCTTGTGCGTGTACAGTAGAAGCACAGGAAGGGATCCGAGTCTACATGGGAGACTGAGGAGGAGATGAGGCAACATTACCCTTATATGTTCGAGGAATAACAGGTTTCGGGGATGAAACCTATATAAGGGGGTGGACTTGTAACACCCAGCTATTTTTACAAATCAAGATATAAAGAATAAAAGCAAGAAAGGCAATAAAGTCCAAGTGGATGGACTAAAAATGTCCAAAAGGACAAAACTTTCAAAATTGGTGTAAAGGGAGTATGGTCGTCCACCCTCATCTCACTTCACCATTTGTCTCGGTTTTAGAGAGAGAGAGAGTAGAGAAAAACTCTCGGTTGAAGATAAGAAGAAGAAGAGAAGTCGAATTCAAGGTAAGAATTCCAGGTTTTTATACTTTTATGTCGGGTTTTAGCCCAGTTATGTGATTATGTGCTTATGTGTTGTGTTTGTGCTCGTGTGTATGTGTTTGGATGTTATTTCTAGGTGTTTTAAACTCTTTGCAAGCGGGTTAAAAGGAAGAACACCCAAGTTGCACCAGGTGAGTTCTAGACCCTGGTTTTTACATGTTTTAAACTATCTTTAGGGCTGAAAACGTATTAAAATGATTTTACACGTTTATGTGTGAATACCCGTATGTATGGTGTATGTTGGATGTTAGTTCTGGATGGTTATTAGGCTACTCATGTTTAGAATAGCCGCATTATGCTTAGAACCGATGGGTTTGATGATTAGGGTTGAAAATATCCTAGAAACATGTTTACAGAATGCCCATGCGCCTAGAAATATTAGTCGGATGACTAAGGGTAGGGCCATGCGCCCCAATAGTGCCCATGCGCCCAAGTGGCCCATGCGCCCAAGTGTTCATGCGTCTGAATAGTACCCATGTGTCTATTGGGCTGGAATTTACTATGTGTTCAGACGTCCAAAAGTCCCCATGCGCCTGAAAGTGACCCATGCGCCTAAGTGTTCCCCATGCGCCTGAATGGTGTTCATGCGCCTGCATAGTGGCCATGCGCCTAGGACTTAGAATATTTTTTGATTTTTGGGGAAAATGTGTAAAGTAGGCTTTGACTTGGAAAATTCCCGGGCGACTATAAGTTGACTTTTGGGGTCATAAATAGTATGATGAGCATGTTATGATGATGATGATGATGATGCATGACTATGCATGATGTATGTTATGTATGTATGATGCCCTGTGATGATGTATGTATGGTATGTTATGTTATGTTCCTATGATGATGAATATTTATCTTTCCATGGCTTTACGTGTTATGTTAATGAATGAACTAAAAGTATTATGTAACGTAAAGTGAAATATAATGAAAGAGGAACATGATGAATGAATGCATGCATTAACGAATGAATGAACGTAAAAAGTCTTGCAAGCAAATGTATGGAGGTTCACACCCAATGAAGGGTGTTAGCTCAACTGTGTGTGGGTTAGCTACCCCAGAAGGATGCACACTGGGGTCCCATCCTTGTGATTGACCACACGTATGGGATCCTTGCCGCTTGCCCCAGGTACTAGAGTCAGCTTCATGCACAATGTTCGAGGTCTATGAAAGACCTCAGGCGCAGTAACCAGCTTCGTGCACAATGTTCGGGGTATAGCATATGGCATTGATCCGGAATAAAACGAAAAGATGAACGGTGAATATACTTGCCTCAGGTACTGGATTCAGCTTCGTGCATAATGTTTGGGGTATATGATAGACCTCAGGCCCAGTAACCAGCTTCGTGCACAATGTTCGGGGTATTGTACATGTCACAAGACGTAATGAATGAACGATGGTTAACGAACGAAATGAAAGATAATAACGATGTTATCTGTATGTACGTATGATGTATGATCACGAACGAACGAAACGTATAGTATGGACTCTATAAAGGAATAAATAACGATTTTATGTATGTTTTAATATAAAAGTAGAACTCACTCAGCGACGCTGACTTTTATACGTTTTTTAGTTGGCAGGTATACGTTGTTGAGGATGGTACGAGGTGGCTACTCAGCTTTTTTGGATGGCATCCATTTAATTAAGGCTTTTGTGATGTAATACAACAACGTAATTTTGTAATCGACAAACGATGTATTATTTTACAAAAGTTTTTCAGAATGAAATGAAATGCCATTTGTTTTATGTATTTCGCTGCAATGTTTTGATGAATAAATGTAAAGTATATGTTTTACGTGCGATGAATCACCAGCGGTAAGCGTCCCGGGAACGGGGCCTTACACTAGTAGCCACCAAAAGAAAAATATTGCTTAGGGACCTTAGCGTATGATCTGGGTTGTTTCCCTCTCAACTTTGGATCTTAGGGCAGCCTTTTCGAGGGTTCCTTAGGGACCGATTCACTCTGCATAGATTGACTAAACGTAGAAAACTTTCCACTGGTAGCCAATCAAAGAATCAAAGAAAGAAGGTTGAAGTTTCATAAAGCAAGCACCTCTTTCCAGGAAAAGGAAAAGACTCTGATTCTGTTGTGACTGGATGATTTGGTCCCGAACCGGGATTCGTTCTCCCAGTCGGTACTAACTAAAGAAAAAGAGTCTTCTTTCTAAGAGTAGACGTGGAGAGGTTTTTGTGGGGAAGGAGCTGTTGAATCAGATGTGGCATTAGACTTCAAATAGGTTCTTCTTAAAGTGGTCATTAGTAAGCCAAGGAAGTTCTTTCCCCAAGGCAAAGAGTCCATTCATGGTAGAAGTCCTTTCCTTTCAACTACATAGCTTTTAAAACAAACCTTGAAAACAAGCAAGGTAGTTGTGCAGGCAGAATGTAGTATCCTTCATTGGAATCAAAACAAATTAAAGGAATGAGACAACTCTGATTAGTCCTCCCCTAAAGCCTGAGTAAAAGAATCCATCGATTCCAGACTCGCCGGGTGAGCTCCCTTCCCTCTCTTCCGTTCCGTCTGATACCAAGCTCTTTGATAGACTCGCCGGGTACCGATTTCCTCCAGCTTCGTGCTTCGTGTGTCGGTGCCTAACATCATTGAGAACAGGAGATCAGAATAGCTAATAGCATAAAAACATATCCAAGTGAAGTATAAAGGAAAAGCTGATATGTTGCCTCGATCTTTCTTTATCTCGAACACCATACCCCTATAATAATGGTAGAGTAAGGGGTGACCCCAAGAAATTGACGGTGAACTCATAGCATGATCTTTATCACAATCAACCAATTTTAAAACTAAAAAACCATGCATACAGACATCAGCTTTTACTTTCTTAGAGATGTTGCTAAATAAGGTAAGACTTGACCTAATTTATTTCTAGTGATGAAAATTTTTCATTACTTTTTATAAATGTCTTTGAACCTACAAGGTATAACTATCCGGTTTTATTATTAGGAACCATAAAATTTGAGTAGTTGAATGATTTACAGTTGGTTATTGAGTTTACAATAACTTATATGAGTGTTTAGAAAGAAAAAAAAGGAAACTGAAAATAACCAAAAAGAATGAACTGACTTGGGAATTAAGTTTTTGGTTTGGTTGTTAACGTATCCGAATTGTGGATACGGTATTATGTTTGGTTAACAGTTACACATAACATCGATTATTTTGTTCGGTTATTCGAATAAACCGAATAATAATTGGTTTAGTCAGATAACTAAACTGAATAAAATGAAAAGAAATCAGTTTAATCGGTTGAATTCAGTTTGGTTAGGCCTATTTCTAATCTAGTTCGGTTCGACTAATGGTTAGCCCTAAAAAATTTCAAAACTGAACAAACTAAATCGAATAAATAGGAACTGTTGAACACCCCTAGCAACTTATGTTCCTAAATATGCCAATTCTCGCTACCTATGTCATACTTAGGAGCTTGTTCATATTGTTTTACATAAGTAGATTTTAGTAACTTATTTGTAAACTTATGATATAAGTCTAAACTTATCGACAATAACTCAAATTGCTACCGATTTTCTTAAACTTTTTCTTAAGTTGATAACGATATGATATAAAATAATGTTATTTTATCCATAAAATGTTCATAATATCATTTATTGAACCTCACTTTCACCCTTCTTGAGTGATTTCTCAAGTACCCTAGTTCAAAGCTTTAAATACATGCTCTTATTGTAAGCCATCGTTCATGGCCTATTCTCTGTAATAAACAAACCAACAAGCCCATGTTCCAAGAAATTTATGATTAATCGGATACAAGTGAGGAGTCACTTGTGTTGATGATGACTGTCTTACCAGGGACAAATTTTGTAACCGAAAAGAAACCAACATTCCACCTTTAGCCAACCATAAGAAAAGAATAAGACACAGATACATATAGATTATAAATCTAATCTCAACAAAATTGAAACTGATTAAGATCAACAAATGATGTTAAAGAAAAGAAATTTTGATTGCCGTTGATGGTGGTAGGTATAACGATGGTATCCTAATACGAAGAATGAATGAGGTGGGGAGTGGTTAAAGATTTTATATATTTATTTTATTTCATTGAAAACAGATAGCATATTGTTTTTGATTTTCTATTTTAAAATTTTCTTATTTAATACACAACTAGTATTAAGCCCCACCGCGTTGCGGTGGGGGCTTAAAACCATGCAAAATAGCACCAATGTCACGTCACGCTCAGCGACCACCAAAAACGGAAAATCTCGTATTATAAAATAAATAAATAAAATTCGAACGGAAAGTATACATAAAAACACAAAATATTAAACACGATAATTAAGTGGATCTAGTACCCTGCATATTACTATGGGGTTGTTAAACAAAAAAATGCATAACAACGATGCACCACACATGTTACAACTTGTTAACTTATAAAATTTACACCGAAATGCAAAATGAAAAAAATTGTACAATATGATATGTATAAGGGAAGAAAGTTGAAAGTGACAAAATTTAGGGGTTAGATTGTAAAAGATGTAAATTATTAGGTTTAGAAATAAAAAAATAAATAAGAAAGCATTGTAAAGTTGATAATTAGTATTAAGCCCCCCGCGTTACAGCAGAAGGTGTAAAACCGTGTCAAGTAGCACTAATATCACGTCACCCTCAATGACTATCAACACTAAAAAAACTCGAATTAAATAATAAATAAGAAAGGAAAGATAAAACCAAATGGAAAGTAGAACCACAACGTGAAACCTACAACATTAAAGACATATCTAAGTCGACGTAGCATCTGCATATTGCAACGAGGATGTTAAACATGAAAAATAAGCGTAACAACGTTAAACCACACATGCACGTTACCGTCATGTTAACTCCTAAAATTTAGACCGTAAATCGAAACATATGTAAAAAAATAAAAAGTATACGTGACTAAAGTTGAAAATGAAAAAATATAGGGTTGAATTGTGAAATATGTAAAAGTATTAGGTCTAAAACAAAAAGTTAAAAGAAAGAAAAAGATATGTAAAATCTTTTATGCATATGATACAACAATTAATACATCTTCAAGTTGATAATTAATAATATTTAAACTAAATTAGCACCAACTAGTATTAAACTTTCCACGTTGTGCCGGGAGGGGGGAGGGGCGTAAAACCGTACCAAATAACACCAATGTCATATTACCATTAGCGACCACCAACACCAAAAAAGCTCGTATTAAAAAAAATAATAATGAAAAAGTAAAACCAAATGGAAAATTAATGTAAAACATTGAATCACGCACGTGAAATGTAAAATGTTAAAAAAACTAAGTTGATCTAAGACCCGCGCGTTGTGATGGACCCGTTAAAGGGGGAAAATAAACGTAAACGTTGAACCACACGTACACGTTGTATTGTGTTAACATAAAATTCGTAAAATGAAAAATTATGAAAGATGAAAAGTATATGCGAGAAAGTTGAAAGTGAAAAATTATAAATATTATTATAAAAGATGTAAAAGTATTAGGGTGAAAAGTAAAAAAATAAAGATAAAAAAACCCAAGGATACAACCCACTTAAACATAAAATACAACCCTTGAAGCATAAACATATTAGTAATTAGTAATATATACTAGCATTACGCCTCCTGCATTGCGGCGAGGGCGTAAGATTGTATCAAGTGGCACAAATTTCACACCATCAGCAGCGATCACCAACACTAGAAAATGCGTATTAAAAAGAAATATCAATGAAAAAAAATAAAACCGAATGAAAAGTAGTCGTAAAAACGTTGAACCCGCACGTGAAACATAAAACATTAAAAAATATAACTAAGTCAATCTAAGACCCGCGCGTTGTGACGAAACCGTTAAATGAGAAAAAATAGGCGTAAAAACGTTGAACAACACACGTATGTTGCGGCGTGATAACTCGTAAGAGTTTAAACTGACACATAAAACGAAAAATTTATAAAAAGTGAAAAGTATCGGGAACAAAAGTTAAAAGTGAAAAATATAAGGGTTGCGTTGTAAAAGATGTAAAGTATTAGATAATAAAAAAATAAATACAACCTACTAAGTCTAGGTTACAACTCATAATACACAAAGCACTTAGTAATTAATATTATATATCTATATAATAGGAAAAGCCTAGATACAGAAAATTTTAAGGTTCTTTCATTTTAACGAGAAGAGTTCTCTGTTCTACATTGTAGTCCCTATCTTGAACACGTAAGTTTCACCGGTGATACGTGTCACTTTTAGAATAAGAGTTACAATTCCATTTTATTTCTTTGGAATTCGAATAATATATCTGTCTGTCCATTAAATCAGCAATCTTATTCTTTATCATCCAAGCCTTTCACCAAAAACGATTTTGGGTTTTTTGATCTATGTTCTAAATACAGTTTTATCATCATGTTTGTTTGATTGTCGGTCATTATTGAGATCTCCCAATCTGTTGTTAATATGACGAATCAAGATCAAAGCGATTGTTGTTCATCGGCAACTACGGTTTAGAATGGTTCATCTCCACCATTGATATTCATCGCTAAATCGATTGTCGTTTGCCGGTTGAGGTGTAAACTAGATTATTTCCTCGATCTACTTGTGTCCTCATCTCCCTCTGTTTATAATCGAAGAACAGTGATGTGATTCTTCATACATCTTTTATGAACAACTATGATTTGTTCATTAGGGATTGTTCATCTTCATTTTGGTTTATCGATTTTGTTCATTTTTATTTTGTTAGTATGCGATTTTTTTGTCTTCAACAATTCTATGGAATAATCGTGTATTAAGAATTATGTTTTGTTCATCTACGATTTATTTGTCTTCAACGATTTTGTGGAAAGATTTGTTGGATTTAGAATTTGATTTTGTACCTCTGTATTTATTTTGTGGCATGGTTTGGTAGAACTATGAACACATGATACGTAATGAAATGGAGATATTTGTTTGTAACACCCGGTTATTTATCTATTTTGAAGCCGATGAAAGAAGAAAAGAAATAAGTCCTAAGTCGAGGGACCAAACTCGCCAATGAAAGAAAGACGGGCGAGTGGGGGTATATAAAGGGAGAGGGCAACCCTTACCCTCTCCCCACACTCACATTTCAGCCAAAAGAAAGAGAAGAAGAGAGAAAGGAAGAAAAGAGGAAGAAAAATTGGTTCGGGTTGGTTCGAGTGAGCAAAATCGTTGAGAAGCGAGTCAAATCGAAGCTCTTCTCCTTATGGTCATTTGTGTGAGTTCTAGGACCCCTCCTTTAAATGTTTTTGAATGATTTGGGGCTGGAAAACATATGAAAACGGATTTTTTGAGTGTGTGCATGTTTGACCCGTTTGTGTATGTGTATGTATGTGTATGATCCGTTTGAGCCTTGTTTGTGAGCTTGTGTGTTCTTGAATGGTGTTGTGGTATGCATCCCTAAGGTTTAGGATGGTCTATTTGGGCTTAGAATGAGTTTAGATGAGTTTGGAGGTCAAAAAGGGGAGTTTGCGTTCGGCTGGAACTGCATTATGCATCAGCTAGGGCTAGGCGACCGACTGGAGACCGAATGGAAGCCATACGACCGAATAGGGTGCGATTGGGGTCCATTCGCACGATTGAGGTCCATTCGCACGATTGAGGTCCATTCGCACGATTGAAGGTCCAGTCGCATGGAGGTCATGCGATTGAAGGGCCAGTCGCATGGAGGTCATGCGATTAAAGGTCCAGTCGCATAAGTGCTCATCCGCATTAGTCCCATTCGCATGAGGTCCATCCGCATTAGTCAATTCGCATGATTGGGTGTTCATTTGCATGAGTGTTCATCCGCATTGGTTCATTCGCATTGGTTAATTCGCATGATGTTCAGTCGCATGGAGGCCATGCGACTGAAGGGTGTCCATACGCCCGAATAGGGCTGTTGCACCCGAGGTGAAGTGTATTTTAACTTCTGACTTTCGGGGGAAAGTGCAGATGTAAGTTTTGACGTAAATGTTCCCGTAAGTTCATGTAAGGTGACGATTGAGGCCTTAGAGAGCATGTTGGGCATGATGATGATGTTGCATGTTTATGCATGATGCATGTTATGTATGTATGATGTTGCCCTGTATGACATGATGACTGTGCATGCTGATGTTCCTTATTACGATGTATGTTTACCTTTCCTATGGCTTTACGTGTTATGATAATGAATGAAATGAAGTATTACGTAACGTAAAGTGGAAGATAATGAAAAGTGGAACATGAAGAATGCATGCATTAATGAACGATGAAAGTTATGAAAGTCTTGCAAGTATTGGATATCGGGACACGCCATTAAAGGTGTTAGCCCAACGGTGTGTGGGTTCGCTACTCCGGGAGGATGTACATCGGGGTCCTTCTCTGTGATCGACTATTTATATAGAACCTCTACCGCTTACCCCTAGTACTGTGGCACCATGTTTAGCTGTCTATTTATAGACTTCGGCCCAGTAGCTAAATAGTTCGGGGTGTAGCATATGGTATTGGTACAGAAGATATCCGATGCGCAAGAAAAAATATAAAGATGAATGAACGAATGAAGAAGATAATATAACTATTATCTATGTGTACGTATGATGTATGATCGCATGAAAGAAAAGAACGGTTTTAACGAAAGAAAAGTATGTTTTATTTTATAAAACTAGAACTCACTCAGCAACGCTGACTTTGATGTGTTTCCAGTTGGCAGGTAATGATTGCTGAGGATGGCGCGAGGTGGCTACTCAGCTCTTTTGGGAAGGCATTCATTTATTTAATGCTTTTGTGATATAATGCAATAATGTATTTTGTAACTGATTGACGATATATTATTTGGCAAACGTTTTTATAATGAAATGTGATGTCATTTTTGAATGTTTCCGCTGCAACCTTTTTGTAAGACAAATGTAAATATATGTTTTATGTGCGATGAGGATCCAACTGTAAGTGTCCCGGGAACGGGGCCTTACATTATTTTTATGTCCAATTTAAATTGTCAAACTAAAAAACCGATTATATTAGTGAGTGTGCATCGTTGTTGTAAGTATCGGTATTATCGGAATCAATATTCGTAAGTATCACTATTATTGGAATCGATATTCGTAAGTATCGCTATTATCGGAATCGATATTGGTATTCGCTTTGGTGGTTTTTGATGATCCGAACCAACAACAAACAAAGTCATCATTATTGGTGTTATCGGAATTGATATTTGTATTCGCTTTGATGGTTTTCGATGATCTAAACCGACAACAAACAAAGTCATGCCCTAGTTTCGCGTAAACCAGAGGAATGCAACCAAACTCCCGCGCGCGTAACGCGGGAAATAACACTAGTTATATATAATAAACTAACAATAAATAAAGGTGTTACATTGGAGCAAAATATTATGATAAAAAATGATATTTCTCCACCCATGATTCAAATTCACAAAATAGACTTTACTAAAAGAATAAAAAAATCATAAAACACGTATAGCACCATGATTATCCATATAACCTTTTCTTGAATAATTATTACTTTATATTATTCTAAATAAATTATTTAAGTTCTACTATTTAAAAAGACCACAATTTTAAATCAACAAAAAAGTTAAAACTCACTAATATAAACCTACTCATATTATTGTTAGAAACATTTACTTTGATCTCTTGCAAAACCTTTTTCTTGAATTATTATTATTATTTTAAACGGTAAATGTATGATCCTAGTTTAAAAAATAAACTTTATTTTAATCGAACCCACCTATTCGTTTTTTAATCGGGATCGCATCCCCAACTTTTTTAAGAGAAAACCCAGCGACTCAAGTTTTTAACATTTTACTTAAAATAAGACTTCAACCCATGACCATTCTATATTTACACATCATAAGTATCTAACTTTAAAATAATTATTACCTTATATTATTCTAAATAGATTATTTAAGTTCAATTATTTAGAAAGACCAAAAAAGTGTTACCCGTAAATATTTAAAAAGATTATTTAAGGTCTACTATTTATAAAGACCAAAAACGTGTCGCCCGTAAAAAACAAAGACTATAAACATAATTTTTTATCAAGAAAAGTTAAAACTCACTAACATAAACCTACTGATATTATTATTAGAAACATTTAACTTGATCTCTCGCAAATCTGAAAGGCCACATATATATATAAACAGAGCCACATCACCATCACTTGTCGCCTTTGCACATTCAAACACAAAAAACTGTAAAAGGGATCCACCCACCGGCAATATTATTATTATTATTATTATTACTATTATAATTCTACCCCATTCACGGCGGCGTTGCGACAGTTTTCCCCTAAAACACCGTCGCCGGCAGCCACACACGGCTGTAGCTCCACCATCTCCACCATCATGCAAGCATTCCTCCACCAATGCTCCGCCGTCGCCGGCGGTTTCAATCATCAGTCTCTCACTTCCGCTAAACTGTCCGTCAAATTCACCGTCTCCTGTTGCGCCGTCGCATCGCCGGTGACCGTCGTCACCGGAAATGTGGAGAAGATATCCGTTGAGAGGAGCGAGATTAGGCTCGGTTTGCCGAGTAAAGGTCGAATGGCTGCTGATACTCTCGATCTTCTCAAGGTGTTCGTTCAATCAATCAGTTTGTCGATTTTGATTTTGATTTTGATTTGATTTTGATGTTTTTGTTTGTGTTGAAATGTGTTTTGTTTATGTTAGGATTGTCAATTGTCTGTGAGGCAGACGAACCCTCGGCAATACGTTGCGGAGATTCCTCAGGTTGGTTATACGTCAAATCGTTTTGCATTTGGTACGTGTATTGAACGATTTGATTAAATTTAGTGGACTTCGTGTTCTGTTTAGCTAGATTTAGATAGAGAGTGTAACAACCACGGGAAATAAAGTACGGTTTCCAGTTTGGAGAGAAATTCCAAATCAGTTTTGCATTGGCAAGTTTGGTGATAAAGTTAAAATCAGTAATGCTTTATTATGTAGCAGGTTTGGTGTCAGTTATCAATGTTCTGACTGATAATAGAAAGATTGATATGCAGAAATTCCAAACTGTGAGCAGGAGCTAAGAAAGTGAAACAGTGGTTTTACTCTGCATGAACACTAAAATAGATCGACATCTTAGGTTTTCTGTTTTGAGAGACTTGCTAAATTGGGCATTATGTGACATACCCTCTAACCCTATAAAATTGGGCCCCTCATACCAAGGTGTTTTGTCTGCTTTGCCTCGTAGGAAGTTAATGTGCCCAAAACACGTTAGTGGTATTTGAGGTCTGGCCTTTCTTATGTTATCCCTCTTGTGGACGGAAACAAGGTGGGATTTGCCTAAGGTGTCACAATCCATTAACTAATTGCTTATCTGGAAGTCCATTTTTGAATTGTATTTTGTTCCAAATTCACAGTATTTAGTGAATAAAGGTTATGGTAGTGTCTATTATCATTTTGTGAGTTGTAGTTGGGAAGATTATATTTTCAGAAATAAAACATTTTGATTAGCTTTATGTTTTATAGGCTGCATTACAATGCAAATGACACCCTTCTATAACTAAAATTCATTGAATTGTTTATATAATAGGCAGATTAGGGTTAATGACTTGTTCCTCAAGATGGCACAACCGCTCCTAAAGTTTCATATGATTTAAGCCCGTAATTCTAATTTTGTTCTCTAGAGTCTGATTGTCAGCATTGATGCGTAGAGAGTTAGCTTTCATAAGGTCAACTTTGGACAAACCAAAAGCTAAGAAGCGACTAAGCCATCAAAGCTCCATTAATCTCTGTGGCTCAAGACACTCTACAGATTTTTCCTCTTACTAAGCACAACCGAGCAAAGATTTTAACTGCCATACCTGTTACATAACCACATTGTGCTTGATGTTTAGTGAAGTATTAAATTTGTTACCAAAATTACATGGTTAAACTGACATATTTATGTATTACAATATCTATTTGCAGCTCACAAACTTAGAAGTCTGGTTTCAGCGCCCAAAAGACATTGTACGGAAACTGGTTTCAGGGGATCTAGACCTTGGTATTGTTGGTCTTGACACATTCAGCGAATATGGACAGGTAACACAATGTAAGGAAAAATATGCCGTATGTTGTCCTAGTTGACAATTTTTCTTGTTCTTAAATAGCATGACCTCCTGTTGTGTTTATATATTGTTTTCCTGCTTATTTTATCTTATCTGTGCAATGCATTTTATTTTCATGTATTAAGTATGGCAGTTTAGCTACTCAAGTAACATCTTGAACGAGTTACGTTTTTAAAGATCTTAGTCATTTTTAATCATTTGAGTAGCATCTTTACATTGGAGTTACTCCAATAGAGTAATTTACAATTTTTAGAGTCAAAAGCACCATATGCTTCTGAATATTTTAATGTATACTTGTAGAACAGGGCAAGTTCTATGGATCTGATATCCATAGTTTTGAGAGGATTTGACAATGAAAACATGTACGACTTCCAAGTGAACTAACAGATCTTGTTTCACTTGTGATCATGAAGTTATTTCTGGTTGTAAGTTATGTTACCGTTAAGTTACCATATGCATTCTCTGATGCGTAAAGCTTATATTGGTATGCAGGCACTTTTTGAAGAATTTAATAAACTTTGGTTTGTGTTGCCAGAGTGAAGAGTGTGAGAACAGATATTAGTAACCTTGGGATAACATGTTTATAGCTGTCAGTTTTATCAATTATTATTATCTGATAGTTTATGGGGTGTTCCAGACTCCTCTTTGTTTTACATTTCCCCCTTTTTTGCTAGCTGCCGTATTCTTTGATCTTTTGGAACATGATGTAAAAATTAGCTTTTTTTAGATTGCATGAATTTACATGACATAGTTGACAATCTGAAAAACCAATATTCGTGATGGAATAAAAAACAGTAAGCAACTTAACTGATGCATGTGAGTTCTTAAGTTATATGAAACTTATTTTCTTGAGCGGAAGAAATGTATTAGAAATTTAGAAGTAGCCTTAAACGGTAACAAACAATTTTGATGGCCTTCCAATTTCTAATTCTATAATAGGTAGATATCAGGATCTAGTAATACCAAGTTCAAATCCATGGTCAAGTGAGATTACTCAGATACAAATTCAGTATAGGTGTATAATGTATTTCAGTTAAAGTTGGTCATGCTTAGTTCAAGCCTGAATACTAATACTTAAATGTGTATTATAATATGAAACATAATATATGCTATAAAATTACACAGATACATCAAGTTATGTTATTTCAGTGAAAATTCATTGCTGGGTTTGAATTAAAAAATGTTCACTTTTTTATTCGCAGATACCATGCCTTAGTCGAATTTGAATTTTATTTGAATTCAGATAGTGTTTGGTTGAATTTGAATTCGGATATTGATTCATAACATCCATTGTATTCAAGTCTGCTATTTGGAAGTCAATGTATAATTGAATCCGTATTGGGATATCAACATTCTATTCCATAAGCATCCTTTAAAGGTATAAAAGAGGGCCACTGAACTTGCTGTGATTTTGTGTTGCAAACATCATCAATGGTAATTCATTTGGTCATAGGCTACTAAACATTATGCCCTTTTAAGATGCTGGTAAGCTAAAATGCCTTAGGCTCACTTCATTTTGAATTTTTAGAAATTGTATTTTCATTGGTCCATCTTCATTGTTTGATGCCACTTCATATACTTTTATGAACTTACTTTGACATGTGATCGCTGGTATGTATGGTTTTTTAGTATCGACTATAATTATGTTTGTTGATGGTTTCTGTAGGGAAATGAAGATTTAATTATTGTCCATGATGCACTTGCATATGGAGATTGTCGTTTATCTCTTGCAGTAAGCCGCTCATCTTTAAGAACTAAGAACATCAACTAATCTCTTAAAAGTTCAAAACTACACCCGTGACATTTTTTCCTCGCTCTTGCAGATACCAAAATATGGAATATTCGAGAACATCAGTTCAGTTAAGGAGCTAGCAGAAATGCCGCAGTGGACTGCTGAGAGGCCTCTAAGAGTCGCCACTGGTTTCACTTATGTAAGCTGTTCATTAGTTTTCTTTTACTATTTGGACCAAGTTGGAAGTTGACTTTTTGTGTTGCTATTCTCTCTCTGCAGCTGGGTCCTAAATTTCTGAAAGAAAATGGTCTTCAGCATGTCACCTTTTCTACTGCTGATGGAGCACTAGAGGCAGCTCCTGCAGTGAGTCTTTCTTTCTTCTGTCAGCAACTACTCCCAATTTTACTAGGGGTGGGAATTCCTAACACGAACCGTTTAACCCATTCTTTAAACAAGTCAACCTGCCAACTAACCCGACCTGTTAACCTGTCTAATACGTTTACAACTTGATTACATCCCGTTAGACTCGTGTAGATAAATGGTGAAACGGCTCGTGTTAAGGTTACACATTTTAAGTATGTTTGGGTTAGGGTTGATGTTTTTAACACCAATAATATGTGTCTTGTTCGGGTTAAATGATTCAACCCGCCAACCTGAAACCCACCAACCCGCTGACCTGAACCCTCCATCCCGTTATTGTTACTACTTTTATTTATTAATTATTATTACAAAAACTGAACGTAAGCTATGTCTCATCTTCATATATGATGATTCTGGCTAGCAACTGAACCTGTTTATGTTTTTTTTAACTTGCTTATTTAGATGGGGATAGCTGATGCTATTGTGGATCTCGTCAGTAGTGGAACCACCTTAAAAGAAAACAATCTCAAAGAAATTGAAGGTGGAGTACTGCTAGAAAGTCAGGTGAAATCTACAAGTACAACCTGGCATTCTGGCAAGCCTTTCTTTGTATTTGGATTTGCTGAATAGGCTTATTTTCCAGGCTGTCATGGTTGCTAGCAAGAAGTCCTTGATGCAAAGAAAAGGTTTATTGGACATCACACATGAAATTCTTGAAAGATTCGAGGCACATTTGAAGGCGATTGATCAATTTACTGTAAGCTGATATTTGTTTATTGGCGCAATTTAATACATTCCCCTGGAAACTTGCCTAATACCATATTAACCCGACTAGAAAACATAATATTAAATATACTCATTTAGAATACCTAAATTTTCATATTTACCCATTTCAATAAATGCAATACATACTATGACCATTATATCCTTATCTTTCTCCTTACACTCCAAACTCTCTTATCCTAATGCATGTTATAAGGGGAGGGTATAAATGCCACAAATTTTAAATTGGGCATAGTTGATAATTAGAATTTTTTGATGAGTAAATATGATATTATACAAAGGCTTGAGGGGATAGAAATTATCCCTTCTTTATTTATTAATTTTGTTTTCTTCCATTCCAAGAAAACAAGGTGTATTTTGAGTTTTAGGTCTAATATAATAATTTTCAACAAATAATGCATCTCAGGTAGTTGCCAACATGAGAGGAAGCAGTGCAGAAGAAGTAGCCGAGAGAATTTTGAGTCAACCATCATTATCAGGGCTTCAGGTGAAGTTTTATTGATGTGTATGTTATTACAGTAAACTACTTAACATACAAATTCAACGTGATGTGATTTTCCCCATGTGCAGGGCCCAACTATAAGTCCAGTTTTCCGCAAAGTTAACGATGTGGTAACACCTGATTATTATGCGATAGTCATTTGTGTACCCAAAAAGTTGCTGTACAAATCCGTCCAGCAGCTCAGAGCGGTATGGAATCTGAATATTGATTTGTGTGATATAATTAGTTGCAATATTTATGATCGTATATGCTAATATTTTCATGTTGAAGTAGGCAGATGTGATTTCTTATCCCTAGTGGTGGCAAGATGGGCGGGTCATGCAGGTTGGGTAATCACCTCTTAGAAACATACCAGGAACACTTGATGTGTCATATATGATTACAAAAATATATCATTATATTATATTATCTTTTTATAATAAAGCATGTTTGAAGGATACAATCATTAGAATATACTTTGGACGCCTTTCAACCCATTTGACCTGTTTTGCTTTTATTTTTGTTTTTTTATCTGACCCATTCACTTTTTAAGATAAACCATAACCTAAATTGACTTGTTAAAAAGTAAATGGGACACTTGTGCTCTCTAGTTTTTATCATTAGTAAATGGGACACAGTCAGTTACAAACTTCTCATTCTTCTTTAAATGTGAGCCTGTATCTACAGTCTACAGGACCGGCTTCATAAACTTGTTATATTGGAAGCATAAACTGCATCTTGTTTCATGATTTATGATTGTGCAGATTGGAGGTAGCGGCGTTCTGGTGTCCCCTTTGACCTACATTTTTGATGAAGATACTCCAAGATGGTGTCAGCTTCTTTCAAAGCTCGGGCTATAAGTTGTTACAAACTACACAGAGTTGGTTTCAACCTTTTCAGCATAAATACTGAGTTGGTTTTCTTACTTTCGGTTTCACTGCGGGGTCATCTGCTTTGTTGTATCTCAAGAACCATGGTCATTGTTTGCTTTGAAATGCTTGCAGTTTCTTTACAAAACCAGCCTGTAATGAAGCTTCTTCATAAGGAACAGTTGTTCGCATATGGTCTGAATTCTATTTTACTTTTCAGATTCAAATTTTTGTATCGGTTCTGTCTTTTTTCTATGTTATAGATGATGGTAACCGCGGTTTAGTTAACACCGTGTTTTAGGATTGTGATTTGATTTCTGTGATTGAAACCTTAGAATACAAAGGCGATATTTTATGTGGTGGTGAGCTGTGAGAGTGGTTTAGGAACCATATGAATATGATAGGCTAGGGGTGTTTATAGTTTATGTGGTGGTGAGCTGTGAGAGTGGTTTTGACGGTTTGAAGTTTGAACCATTCTTTTTCTTACCATTTTTAAAGCCAGTTACATGTCAAAAAATGTGCACTGTAAAAAATGAATGAATGATTTTTGTTCCATATGTGATGCATCCGTTTGTATCCTATTGCTCCCTCTTTGATCTGTTTTTTTTGGCTTGTTATGGAACATTTTTTAGGAATTTTAACATATGGGTGGAATTGATAGGATCAGGAAAAGTGTAGCATACAAAGTGGTGTTTTTGTGAGAAGTATAGAAAATAGTATCCACAATTGATTTAAGGGATAAACGCTTCAGATTAAGAATGAGATAATCGCACGTGAAAGTGACTTGAAGGGGTTAGGTTTGACAAATAGTCTACACTTGTTTTATTATTATTTTAATTCCCTCAATTTTTTAAAAGCATATAACTTTTTAAAATTTTTTAAATTACATTATTTTTCTTTCAAAATTACGATATAAAATCAATCTATTTATTTTTTTTAACTTGATTGTGGTCTTGCTTATTCAACATATTTTAAAAAACATTTGTGTTGTGTGTATAATTTGCGTGATTATTAATTGCGTAATTGTGAATATAACTTGTGTAATTATCATATTATTTACGTAATTACTATATCGCTTGAATAATTATCATTTAGATTTTGAGCAAATTTTACAACACGTAATAATAAATATAACTTACCTAATTATATACCTTATGTGTAATTGTGAAATCAACGAATTATGTGCTTCGTATGTTTTTAGCACTTTGTATACTAATCACCACCAGCATAAAATTGTTTTTAAATTATATCTATAAAAGCAACTAAGTTGAGCAAGTGAAAATAATCTACAATAAAAATATCCATAATATATATTTTTTTAAAAAAATAAAAAAATAATTTAATAATAACATTTAAGAGAACTTTACAAAATAAAAGTGATGAAAGATAAAATAAAAAAAAGTAAGAAGAGTAGAGTGATAAATTAAAAAAAGGGAAAAAATGAAAATTACATGTTTGTCACAAGAATAATGGCAAAATTGTCATTTGTAAAAAACTAACAAAGTTACAACCGAAAAGTACGAAATTTGTTACACATTTTAATATAAAAGGTGATTATTATAAAGAACGGTGCCCGCATAACGCGTCGAGACGACATTTTATATTAACACGTGTTTTTAATTTTTGTTATTCTTATAGTAATTTTATAAAAGTGTATTATATTTTGTTTCTAAGCTAAAATTTAAAACACTAAATAAATGGGGTTTGCATGTCGACTTGTATATTCATGCATTAACTTATTGTACCTTACAAATACAGATCGGTTCAGCAAAAATTTAACACTAAAACGCTTAAAAAATACACAGATTACGATTGTAGTCTCAAAAAATTTTTAAAGATGATAGATTAAAAGATATAGCTGAAATCTTAAAACAAATTAAGTTTTTTTTTGTTTATGGGTAGAAAATATAATATTATATGTAATTTACAGTAAATGTGAGTTTATTATGTAACTAATTGTAATATGTAAATAATGTTAAAAATGCATTGATTGAAATAATTATTTTTAATTTTATAGTATCTTAAAATACATTTCTCCTGTGTTTTATATATATTATACTATTCTCATATGTTTTATAAATAGGGCTTTAAAGGATAGCACGATACCCTATCAAAGTGGGATATGCCCCAACCATGTTAGGGGTGTTATGCCTTTGCCCGTAGTAGGGCTGTTCAATAGCTCGACGTTCGAAACTCACTCGAACTCGTTCGAAAAATGCTCGGAATTTTGCTCGTTCAAATTTCCGCTTGATTGTAAATGAACCAGCGGCTTGGTTCGGTTTCAAAACGAACCGAGCATGAGCGAAGGGTCGCTCGCTCGTCGCTCGCTCAGTTTCGCTTGAATTATTATTATTTTAGTTTTTATATATTATATATAATTATATATGTTAATTTATTATTATATTTAGTTACAAATATTTTAAATTTTTAGTATAAAGATCAAAACTTTAATACACCATACATTTAAACCTCATTACATCATTTCTCACTCCTCACCCTCCACAGTCCACTCCTCGTCTCCTCCAACAGTCTAGGCGTCAGCCTCCAGCGATCTGTGACCATATGTTTTTCTTCTTTAACCTAATTTATTTCCACCCTGCGAGCCGCGAATCTGCAAACCTGCAACCGCGTCTCCGACCCTACTGCGACCGTGACCCATCTCCGACCGCGACCCATTGTAACACAAAACCGAACAAAACCGAGCGCTCGGTTTAAAACCGAACCTAGTTCGAGCATGAAGTTTGCGCTCGAATTTGTAAATCCGAACCGAACCGAGCTGCTTGGTTTAAAACCGAACCGAGTTCGAGCGGAGCTGCGTTCGGTTCGGTTCGGTTATCCCTAGCCCGTAGCCACAATCATAATAGCTATGCCTTTGAACTCACAATTCGCAAAATTCAATTAGCTGTTAAACGGCTCTATTACGATTTTTTTTTTCAATTTATCCCACACAAACACACGTTTTAGGAAAAAGTATTTATCCCACGTGTAGAAAACCAAAAAAGTACATAACTCCCGTATAAGAAGTCATTTGCCTAAAGTTACAAGAGACAAAGTTATGTTATGTTTCACATCCATACTTTCTTATATGTTATTAAACATAAATCAAAATTAGCAAAGGTTTTTTTGGTTTTGAACCGGGAGTACCGGCGGTTTTCAATTAAAGAAGTTGAACCAGTCGATCCGGTTTTCTAAATCATTGGTAAGTACCGGCGGTTCCTAGTTAAACTAGCTAGTTTGGTTTGGTTTTTAAATCATTGGTTATCATAATATATGAGAGTTAGTAGAAAAACAGAGTCTTACAAAATTTTATGCCTTCGCCTCACCATGTGAGTCGCACACACTATTTCTTTTAAGGCACTTAAAATCTATGTTGTTGTATTATTACACAAGTCTTGATGCATAAATCTATATTACATGTTTTGTCCCTAAATCACAACTATAGATAATGTTTTTTATCTTACTACCAGTTACGTAAAAAAACTAAAGCAGTTTCTAACTCATATATAATAAGCCCTTTGTTCAAAGTTAAAAACAGAGGATTGTATTTTACATGCATACCTTCTTGTATGTCTTTAAACATAAATCAAATTAGTAAAAGTGTATTTCATTTTAAATTGGGCGTATCCACACTTTCTAGTTATACATGCCTATCCAATCCAGTCTAGTTTTTTAATCATTGGTTATCATCACAAACAAGAGTTATTTAGATATTAGGAGTCTTACAAAATTCTATACTCATATCACAACGTGCGAGTCTCATACATTATTTTCCTAAATAGTGTAATTCTATATATAATTTTGATTACTCATTTGGACAGCTAATGTGATTCACAAAAGTAAATAGTTCGTTTGTATTATATATTAATAATATCTTGATATATAGAAAAATAAATAAAATTTAGAGTCAACTAACGACATAAAATAATGACAGTTAATAACTTTCTGATAATCAAATCATGATAGGAGCTCATTCATATATAATGTGAAAAAATTGCTTAAGAAAAGGAAGGTTGTATTTGTTTATATGAATAAAATATGTATACATCTCAATTCAACTGACGCCTTAACGGAAATTGGAAATTAATTTAATATGCAGTATTTTCATCATCTTGTTTTCTTGTTCAATCATCCTCTCTTTCTTCAAATAATAAACCAAACTTACTAATCCACGAGGCAACTTAAATTGCACAATTTCATCTCTCTAGTTGTTCATTTACTAGACAATATAAGATTACAGACCAACGAGCTCGAGCTCAAAGTCTAAATTCAACCTCGCCAAACTTACTTTTTTTATGAAAAAAATGTACGAACTTGCTTTGAATGATAAGAGTTATTTTAATCGGATCCAATTATCTGTTTTTCAGCATGGACGTCACCACCCGCTTAGAAGGAAACCCACAAATGAGAAAATCCTGTTGTTCAACCCAGTACATATTTGTTTTGAATAACACTTGGACTCAAGACCTTCATATTTGAGCTAACAATCATCGGTATAAACCCACTTAACTTATAAAAAATCAAGGCTATTGATTTTATGAAATTTTAAGTCAACCGTTTATGTTTGTTAATAGTAAATCTTTTAACATCTTAACAAAATTTACAGGCAAAGTCCTTACCAAAAATAAAAAAAGAATATTTGTTCAAGTTATAGTGGCTGGTAGTTAAAAGCAACGAGGTCTACAAGGCAACTTACCAGGTCAAGACATTAGACATCCCACCTAATACCAAATTCTCTACGCTTGTGGATAGAATACTTCAACTATTAATTTAACATCAACCTATCTTGCTGTTTCCACCAATCATAAACAATACGAAGAAAACATTAACCTTTCTTTTTCTTCTATAGAGGTGTGAACATGCCGACCAAAGTTGATCGTGACACGTTTACTTACTGTCCTTTGAAAATTAAGTTTATGTCTGAAGCTTAACTTCAGTATATATATTTTTTTATTTAGTTTTCTCTTTCTCTACTCTCTTACTCAAATATACTTTAAACAATTAAAACATTAAATTAATTATAAATTATGTTATTTGGTAGTGGTGGTTTTACGATTTTTAATTATAAACATGGTTTTCATTTTATCTCCCACCCACCCACCCACACATATATATATATACACCACACATACATATACATATATTATGTACGTATTGGAGAGTTAAAATAAGAACTATTGGAAAACAATGTGAGCCATAGGTTTTTAATAGCAAAATGATAAATGATGAAAACATAATAAAAAATATATATAACAGAAAATAAAATAAAAATTAGGTAAAAATAAAAATATTTTTCTTGATTCCCTAATTCATAAAACCAGATTTACACATGTGTAATTTATAATTTACATACATATAAATAATGGGTGGATGATTTGTTTAAAAATATTGCAATATTGTACATGTTGTAAAGATAAAAAAGTACTAAATATTATGGTAATTTCTTTTGATAATGTGAAAAGCGATATGACTTGCGTGTGATATTAAATGTGTAAGTTACATTAGTTTCCGGAGTTCTCAAGATAACCATCTCCTATGAAAGGGTTTGTAACTCCAGGATAATCACACTTGAATCAAATCATGAAGATTATAGATCAAAATATGATAAACACATTAAAACCTTTTTGATCTTTAATTAGATTGCAAATAATATTTACAAGTAATCCTCAATCTCTTGGTCATAGAATCATTTTCAATACTAATGACAATTAACCTATTTATAGTCTAGACTAATATTCACTAATTGCATTTAACTCCCTAGACTTAGGGTATTAATACAAAATTACAGATTAAGCATAAAATGACTAAAAACAAGATAAAATATATTTTATTCACACAAAATATATTTATTACAATAAAACTCCTAATCATCTAAATCTTCAACGTCTCGTCTCGGTTCTTCATCTCAAACGTGTCGGGATTGACTTTTGTTGACTTTGACGATGACGTTGACTTTTGTTGACTTTGACTGTGTTGATAATATAGACTATCTTGTACAGCTCCAACAATACTCCCCCTTAGTCTATCATTATCAACGTCTTTATGCGAAATCAGCACCGAGAAGTCAACAGTAGAAAGATATCCAAATTGAAACTTTTTGAATCTGATGAGAAAGATTATTCATCTCATAAGCTCCCTCTATTTATATGCTCCCCCTTTTCGAGTGCATCTTTTGTAAAGATATTTGAACAACTTTCCTAAATCTCTAATCTTGAGTGCTTCAGAAGATGTAGGAGGAAGATTCCTAGCTCGGTATCTTCTGCAAACTTGAGAAACAGGTTCTCCAATAAGGTACACTGCTCAACTGATGATCGGCCATCACTTAAAAGCAAAAATCTAAAACACATTCTCAAACACAATCTCTATATTTCTAATTAGATCATTCATATTAACAAAATAAACCGTGTTTATCTGTGTGTGAAAACAAACGAACCTGTGTTCGTTTGTACGCAATTTCTGTGAAATACATGAAAAATGATAAAATTGTAACAACATAATATGGAAGACCTAAAAGAAATAAAATGAAATTTTGTTATAATTTTTTTTATTTTTTTATTTTTTATTATATATATTTAATATAACATTTTTATTATCTATTATTATTATTATTATTATTATTATTATTATTATTATTATTATTATTATTATTATTATTATTATTATTTTTGTTAAAACCGAGAACTGAATCGATCATGACATCATATCCTCAAGATATACTCTAGCACAAAGATGAATTTAAACATTGTGAAGTCGGCTTTTCGGGATCGATAAACATCCGAGCATGTTCTTGACGGAAGGATGAACAACCAAAACCAAAAGTCAAATCAATAACACGAACTATCAAATATTGGTTTCATTGATAAAAACCTAACGATTACAAGCTCGTTACAACATAAGAATCAAGACTCTTGGCAAGGGGAAGATCGAGCATGATCTCCCCTCTCATCCGGCAGCCCTAGGCTCCGGGCAGACTTCCTCTCAACCCTTAATCTCTCTACACATTGAAACTAGTATATATAGGCCTCGGCCCATATTAGATGCAACTGGGCCCATTCGTGCGATTGGACCATGCGTATGGTTCAATCGTACGACTGGACCATGCGTATGGTTCAATCGTACGACTGGACCATACTTATGGTTCAGTCTTACGAATGTTCCAATCGCATCTATCAGTCGCACGGCTGGTCCATTAGCATGGCTCAGTCATACGACTAAGTCTCATTCGCATATGCTCCTGCGAATGACCCAGTTTCATGTGTTTACAACATATCAGGTGTATAACAATAAGCCTAGACTATTCGACAAGCGACAGACACACTATATATGACTATATATGCTCCAACAAATTCCCCCTTGTACGTTGCTTGCGAATAGTAGATAACACCTCTTACAATCTTCAGTCAATCTTTGCTCTGGTTGCCAATAGAATCAAACGAAAACCATATTAGCCAACGTTGTCGATCCGTCAGGTTACTACCACATCCCTGAAAATGAATTTAGGCACAATAGCTTTCGTTTACTTTGCAGAACACCATCACAGCAGCAAGATTTCCCATGTGACTGATTTTTCCAGATAATGATACGAACAATTTTCCATTGCTTTAATCTTCACACAGGCTAATCTGATTAACATCACCACCTGCAGAAATTCCCCCTCACATTCAGCATATCCCAATATATAGACATTGTGCTCTCCTTGCGTCTTGACACAGTGTATTGGGCAAAAGGTTGAAGGTTCCAATCCACAACTGACAATATCAACCAAATCAGCATGCACGAAGATTCGTCATCGGAAACCAGTTCACATCATCACTTTCTGATTGCGTCTTCACTTTCTATATACAAGGATTCCCCCTAAGATGTAGAATCTTTTCTGTGCGGATAAATATAACTTGATTGGCCCATAAGTAGTCAGATGCTCCTGACTACCCCACAAAATCAACACCAACTGCTGACATATTCTCTTCTCTCTTTCGTGTTCCAATACATTCACCTATTCTGGAAATTCGACGAATAATGGGGTATACATCGAACTTATTTGACAAACGAACCTCTGGGTGAATATGCTTTGCTCATCTTCAAATCTGTGCAAGAAGCTGTTCCAGACTCTTTTTTTTTTGGTCTGGAACAAATGCGGATGAGTCAATGCGGATGGCTCATTCGTGCGATTGAACATATGACTAGTCCAGTCGCACGACTGAACATACGACTGGTCCATTCGTACGAATGGCTCATTCGCATGGTCCAGTCGTAAGAATGGTCCATTCGCATGGCCCAGTCGCATGAATGGGTCTGCACGTAGATTTTCAGATCTGCAGCCGCCAGGGCTGCCCAAAACCCTAATCTGACAAATTCAACATGAACAGAAACAAAGTAGACATCATCAGATTCGAAAGGGTGATAGGAACGTGGTTTCGAATTCGATTTCAACATAGAAGCAACACACGTAACAAGATCTGAGCAAAACACGAAGAACACGAAGTGGGTTTAACGTCAAGATCTGAAATTCAATCCAGAAATCAAGAGCTCGGGTTGCTAGAATGATTGTTAGATCATTCCAGCAGTAACCTGGCTCTGATACCAATTGTGAAGTCGGCTTTTCGGGATCGATAAACATCCGAGCATGTTCTTGACGGAAGGATGAACAACCAAAACCAAAAGTCAAATCAATAACACAAACTATCAAATATTGGTTTCATTGATTAAAAACCTAACGATTACAAGCTCGTTACAACATAAGAATCAAGACTCTTGGAAAGGGGAAGATCGAGCATGATCTCCCCTCTCATCCGGCAGCCCTAGGCTCCGGGCAGACTTCCTCTCAACCCTTAATCTCTCTACACATTGAAACTAGCATATATAGGCCTCGGCCCATATTAGATGCAACTGGGCCCATTCGTGCGATTGGACCATGCGTATGGTTCAATCGTACGACTGGACCATGCGTATGGTTCAATCGTACGACTGGACCATACTTATGGTTCAGTCTTACGAATGTCCCAATCGCATCTATCAGTTGCACGGCTGGTCCATTAGCATGGCTCAGTCGTACGACTGAGTCTCATTCGCATATGCTCCTGCGAATGACCCAGTTTCATGTGTTTACAACATATCAGGTGTATAACATTAAGCCTAGACTATTCGACAAGCGACAGACACACTATATATGACTATATATGCTCCAACAAAGATCGAAAAGCAATGAGATCACACTGATAACTGAATCTAATCACAGTCTTTGAATGATTTTAAAATTCTCAAACAGATCAATAATGATTGTTGATATGTTTGTCCACTTAAACCCATCCCTTATCTTTTTCAACAAGCAACAGATGATTCGTTATGGGACGATTAAATACTTTAGAATGTTAGGACCCCCCAATCATTTGGAAAAAGCCCTCACCCAACCTAAGGATTTCTTGAATTTTGTTACGATCTTTATAGAGCAAGGCTTGTGCATTAGTGTGCAAGCGATTATCAACAAAATATTGCATTTTGTGATGAATTCATCGTTAGATGAATTGACACAACTTAGACCAAAATGGTGAGAGCTCTAGGTCTATACTCATGTATAACAAAGGAGATGACCATTTAATCATGTGCCGATGAGAGCTCCAGGTGAGTACTATCATACAGCAAAGGAGATCATCACTCCAGGTCAGTACTTCCATACAACAGAGGAGAATAGCACAAACACAAGATACATAAATACACCAAACATGGCTTAAAGATATGGCTTATATGAATTGTATCATGGTGGGTGAAAGATCAATTCTCAATCCAATTTTTGTCGGGACTTAGTTTTCGTGCAGGCCAAAATGATTGCGTAAATCCAGACATCCTTAAGCATAGATTTTAATTTAAATCATTATACAACTGTTCTACTTTATTCTTCAGACTAAGTCTACCAAGCATATCATTAAAGAAACTATTTGTTTTTCTATTATTTGCAATTAAAAATAAGATGTAAATCAGATCATAACATCAGTTACTATAATTTCTCATTTTAAAACGCAAATCATGCAAGAACAAACAATTCAAGAAGATATATAATTATTTCTCAGTCATCTCAAATAAAGTTTCTAGTTCTTTTTTTATTTTATATGTATTACTTATATACTCTCCCCCTAGTAAACCTATATCTTTGTTTTTTAATTTTTTTAATTTTGTTTTTATAAAACTGTACAAAAATAGAAATTTACCAAAGAAGGTCTTCCAAACTACACTGATTATCAAGATAAGAAATGAATTATCAAGAGATATGTAGTGATTGTGAAGTGAGAACTGTGATTGTGCAGATAAAAATCCAGATGATGGATAAAATACCATGACCTTAACCTGTTTGTTCTGCCTCAAATTTGAATTAGGAACAATCTCTATCAGTAAACCGGATTACTAACAGTCCTCCTGAGTTGTTCCTGCACTCATAAGAAGATTAGTTTGAAAAGAGAGCCCGGGCCATCATAGTCCTGGAAGTTCCATTTTCATCAATATAAGAAACCTGCTTATGCACACAACCGTTAAATAATCGGGGATATTTGTATCCTTCTTTTTAATTTGCCAAATTTATTTCGGTTCAATTAATTTGAACTTGAATGAATTAGATATGGAAAACATTTTCTGTTTAAGAGTAGAAGGAAAATAATTGGTTTTGAACATTTGGTCATTTTCATCTTTGAATCATGTGAAACCGGCTTCACATGAAAAGGTTTGGATGGAGAGTTTTTCATCCAACCATTCAAAGATGTGTGCTTTTTACCTCTTGATCCAGATAAGCAACCCGTGTTGCTTTACCGTCTAGAATATTCTTTGTAGACTTACATTCGGAGAAACAATTGTTTTGCCTTTACCATTCGAAGCAAGTCTTTACCACATGACCTTATTTTCCACACTCAAAACAAGCCTTGAAAGGCTTTTGATGCTTGACTGAACTGTGTGATGTAGGTGAGGATGAGGATTGCTTTGAGCTTGTAGTAGATTCTTACTTGTTCTGAATTTTTCCATGTTGAACAGGGAATGAGATCTTCATTTTCTGACTAGGTTGTTTTGCAATTGGAGAAGAGATCCGTATTGGTCTTAATTCAGCTTTTGGAAGCTTTTGATACTTGACAATGTCAGGAGATATCTTGATTGTGAGGAACCGACACGCTCCTCTGTATTTGATTCATCATCTGAGCTTATCCAGTCTCGTATACACAGATCTGCTTCTAAAGGATCTTGATTAACACCTCCTATTGTGTCGGCTTCGGTTATAGGATTCTGATTGCCTGATGATTCAACAACTGTTCCTTCTTTAATAAACCTGACGAGAATAAACGAAGGAATGTTACCTGACTTGAATTGTTGAAGAAGGTTGGAGAAGCAATTGATATTGGTGTTGGAGCATCAGAAGTGGAATTATCATTAATCTTCTTACTAGACCCTTGCCTGAAGAATCCCAAACTACAGGAGAATCCTGCATATCTCTAACCTCTTTAAGATTAACACTGCTTAAACTTGCATTTAAATGATTAGTTTCTGCAGCTTCAATCAAATCATTTGTTGAATGAGGTCTGGGGATTGGTGAATAACATAAAGTTGAAGGAGGTGGAATAGAATTAAATACAGTTTCACCATCAAATTTATATCCAATCCTATGTTTTACCCGCACCTCTTTTGTTTAGCAATAAGCTCATCCTTTTTCATGTGTGAAAGGGTCCATTTATCAAGCTTTGTTTGAAGCTGAGTTGTTTAAAATTAAGCTAAACCAACCCTTTCTCTCAAAATATTAATTTCAATGTTACGCTCCAAAATGGTTTTTCTTAAAAGATCATTTTAGCTAATGCTTCATTAAGTTTCCTTGAAAAAGCAATTTCATTTTTCTTTAATTCTTGATTGATTATTTTTAATTCCTTTTCATTTTCTAGTAACAATTTGTTTGCCTTATAAATCCTAAATAATCTGATTTTGCAAGATGAAGAACATATATCCTGAATAGTCTCATAAGGAAGACCCATGATAGTTCCTTCTGCAGCTAAGCTCTTTTTATAGTTGCAAACCCTTGTGATTTTTTGTTGTTCCTCTTCTATTACCTTTAACATCTCGTCAGTCTCAGATTCTTTCTTTCTGTTATAAGCTTTTCCAGCCTTATCATCATCGGTTCTCACAGACTCCAGTTTACTGTCATTGTTGACTCTTATGCTTCACAATTCTCTTCAACAGTTTCTCTGAATTTAGAATTTAAATCCGAATTAGTTCTCAATAACTTTAACTTTTCATCATCTCTGTTTTGTAATCAAGTATGTTTGTTACAGAAGAAACAAATCAGTACTAAGCGCGTGGGTTTGATGTGGGAACATGGCTTGCTGAAATTCGTTTATTTGGATATTCAGCTCGAGATATTTTAGCCTATTGACCAGATCCATAATTTTTGTGTTGACATAACCTCTTTCTTGCTTCAGCATTTTAACTTGATAATTCCATGCAGACGGAAGAGAGTCAAGAAGCTTTTGAATTTGTTCATGATTACTAAGATCAGGTACATGCTTCTTTAGATTATTTGTCACCTTTAAGAATTGATCAATCAAATTTAACAATTTTTCTTTCTTTATAGCTACAAAAGAGTCAAATCGGCTTTCTGCCATTGTGAGATTATCTAATTTAAAGTCTTCTGAAAATGACATGATTGTAAAAATATTTTTTCCAAAATTGTAAAATAATTTTATTTTTAAATGTCACGCTAGACAATCATAGCAACTGGGGTCAAGCTTGTTTTTTTATAAATTTTTTAAAATCGATGAAAATTTCTTTATCGAAATGAACTCAGTTAATCACAACTAGGGGGAAAAAGTCATCTTTAACATTCGAATTTCGTTGAAGAAATAATAACTTCGCCGAAATTATAGTTTCGTAGAGCTAGTTTCGCTGTGAACTCTAGTTTCGCTGAGCCGACAGTAGTTTTGCTGGAAATTTTGGCAGCAGTTTCGCTTGTAAATCACCCACAAGCACTATTGAACTTTCGTTCAATGAAACTAGTTTCGCATGAAAACAGCAAATAAATTCAATGAGGATAACCCATGTAGTTTCATTGGAAGAGCTCGTAGTTTCGCTAGATGAACTGATAATTTCCCTGAACGAAGCTGAAAACCTTTTTCAACACGAAATCAATCTGAAATCATTAAAAACTCAATGGATTTGAGATCTGATGATTAACAGAGCTTCCTCAATCAACAACCAACAAAATTCAAGCAAATTCCATATCAAATACACCCGAATTTGATCTAAAATTGATGAAAACTTGATATTGAACAAAAACAACCAAAATGTAGATACATGTGTACCTAGTTTCTGAACTTAATGTAATATGTCTTTATTTGTCTTACACGTATGTAATAGATTGGGTACTTAATGAAATACAAATGTTTGGTTGTGCTTATAATGTTTATTGTTTCATTGATTAGTAGGTTAATGCTTATTGAACTAATTATATAGGTTTGTGGTTGTTTGCATGGATCTTAGTTAATAATAATTGAGAAATATGTTTAAACTTAATCGTATGAAGTTCTCATGCGAATGGCCCATGCTAATGGACCATACTCATGAACAACTTCATGCTAATGGACCAGTCGCACGACTGAACCAGGAGACTGGATCAATCGCACGATTGTAACATGAGATTGGCTTAGTTGCACGACTGAACACTCAGTCGCGCGAATGGATCAACCGCATGACTCAATCGCACGACTAGACCATGCAAATGATCCAGTCGTACGATTGAGAAACCCTAACCTATAAATACCGCTTAATTTGTGGAAAAACATAACACTTTGAACAATTTGATTCCTACGCGTACCCTAGCCGACCAGAGACCTCTAGCAACCTGTTCCAACTTCATAATTCACAGTAGATCGATTGCTAATTGTTCTTAATGTTTAGATTCAATATTTAATTGATTCTACGTGTGTTCTCACTGATTGGATCACCAATCAAATAGGATTCCGCACTATTTGATTCGTTACACGCGTAAATCTGTTAGTATTCATACGATACACGATCGTAACAAGTGTCTATGGAAGACAAGGTATCAAACTTTGTAGACGGGCTGCAAGAGAAATGGGTTTCATTTGTCTCAAATCTCAGACAGAATAATATGCTAACGAAGTTAGATATCAATGACTTTATTCTGAAACTAAGAGAAGAAGAGTTGAGGATGAAGTATAGAGCTCAAAAGTCTTCCTATGATCAGAATCCGGCGCTGTACAATGCGACTCCTCAAGACAAAACATCTGGAGCACCACTACAGACTGCTTTTGTATCAAGCTTGGCTGGTCCTTCTCAAACCTCTACTTCAGGGTCAGAAACGTCAGGGTCATCTGGTACCTAATACATAGTACCTGAAGCCAATGCAGCAAAGCTGAAGACCAAAAACTTTGGTAATATGACAGTTGAGGTAGCTAAAGAGCACATGGACCTCTTAGCGGCGGTAGTCCACTCCTATGATGGACTAATTGTTGGTAAACTTGGGAACTGCCATCTGGCCGATGAGGACTACGAGCAGGTGGACGAGACAGAGTTGGAACGTATGGATATCATGTGGGCTTTAGCAAGTGTCGTTTGACGCGCTAAGAAGTTGTTAAGAAGACCGGACAGAACTTGGTTGCAACTAAGGACACTACCTTTGGCTTCGACAAGTCAAAGGTGACCTGTTTCAACTGTGGTGAGAAAAGGCACTTCAAACGTGAGTGCGTGAAGCCTAAGAAGACTGGCAACGAGAATCCTTTCTCCTCCTTCAATCGTCAGGATAAACCCACTAGCAGTCCTACTTTGTCAAGCAAGGATCCCAAAGCCTTGACTGCTCATGATGATGAAGGACAGGACTGGAGCTTTCGGTTTATCTCATCGGGAGAATCCAACATTGCTAGTGTGGAGGATATAGATGACGATTCTGCTAGTGAAGGAGATATTGTAGTGGAGCTCGCGATGTCCAACTCTGAAGATAATGCACTAGTGGTTAATTACCTGCCTGAAGAAGGGAAACCTCCAACAATGTCAGATTCACCAAAACTAGAGACAACAGACTCTGCTTTCATGGCTGATTCATCAGAACCATCTCAGGTAAATACTACTGACCAAATGTTCAATAATCATGCTTGTTTTGATTGTAATAAATTTAGGGAAAGCATTGATTTAAAATTTTCTAGGTTATTAGATCATAATGATAGCTTAGTAAAGGACTTGCAACTGTGCACTGAAGCTAATAGAATTCTTAAACAAAATGAGCACAATTACAAAGAAAAGATAGAACTGTTGAACAAACAACTTAGGGAAACTGAAGTTGTTGCTTTTAATCAATCAAATAACATTAAATTCTATCTTAACTCCCTAGAAGACACTAAGAAAGAAAAGGAATTTTTAGAAGTAAAAGTTAATTCCCTAAAGCAAAAACCACATAGTTAGACAAGTTCATCTCACATTGTCCAACACAGTGAGAGAGCGTAACAACAGGGAGGGATTGGGTTATAAAGTGGTTCCACCACCACATGAGATATTGATGAATGCAAAAAGTAAACCAATCAAAAATAATCCAATCAAGGATCATGTGGTGTCCACTCCTCTTGTTAGTGTTCCAGATTCCACAAGTAAATCAAATGAATCTGGCATAAAAAAAGGAGGCCACTTCAAAGGCAAAAGGTAAAATGCCTTGTGTCAATCTGGAAAAAGAGTTTGAAAAAGTTAACTCAAAGTTTGGTTCAACCACAGTCAAACTTGAACCTAAAAGGACAAGTAATGTTAACCAATTACGTACATCATGTCAAAGTCCAGGTAAACAAAATGGAAAAGATGTTAAAAAAGGTAAATCAATTAAATTTGTGAAACCATACAATATATCTAAACAAGAAGTGTCTCAAACCAAACATAATAAAGTCACCCATATGTCTCACACATCTCCATAAAAACAGTTAATCATAAAGTTGAAAGCAGATCCTGCTACAACTGTGGAGAGTATGGACGCATTGCATCTAATTGTCCTTATTATTAGACACGGAGGAGGAAAGTTGAACTTCCGAAACCAAAACCTAGCTCGTTAAGAGGAACTCAGTGACGCCTCCTAAAAGGGATAGTGAACACAAAGTTTAACCCATTAGCCAGTCGTCTGTTTATCATAAACAGGCCTTACACAAAGTTGGCTTATGGAAGGAAAAATCAACCTCATTGTCTGAAAATGAGAACAAGAAGTCATTTGAGCTTCCCTCACCCTCTAACAGTCAATGGGTTGAGTTTATGATGTGTGAGGCCTCTGGGAAACCCAATCTAGTGAAGGCTGGGGTTCCTAACCTGAACTAATGTTTTCAGTTGAATGTGCAGGGTGTTCGCTATAGCGCTGAAACCAACACATGGATTGTAGATAGCGGAGCATCCAGGCACATGACAGGGAACATGGCTCTCTTTTCAAACATCAAACAAATCAAGGAGGGCATGTTTCATTTGATGGAAATAAAGGTGGGTATATCACAGCTCAAGGGGAAGTGGGAAATCAGAAAGTGAAGTTTGACAAGGTAAACTATGTCCAACAACTTCAAAATAACTTACTTTCTGTTTCTCAAACATGTGATAAAGGCTTTAAAGTAGTCTTTGACAACAGAAAGTGCTACGTCCTGAAAAAGGACTACGTGATCCCGGAGGACCAAGTCTTATGTCAGCTTCAAGATATAATGACGTTTATGTCTTGGTTCTTTCAAAGGCCTCCACAACGGATTGTGAAGTTCAGTGCTTCTTGTCAAAAGCTACTGAGAAGGATTCCATCTCCTGGCATAGGAGAATGGGACACATAATCCACAGAAGATGAATCACTCGATCTAGAATGATCTAGTGAGAGGAGTAAATGTCAAAAACTTCCAACTTCCGGATTTTTGTGTTGCGTGCAAGAAGGGAAAACATACGAAGAAGTCTCATAAGGAAAAAGAAGTTCATTCCATCGAACTTCCTCTTGAACTTCACATGGATCTGTTTGGTCCAGTTAGTACAAGAAACATTGCAGGCGACTTGTACTGCTATGTAGTTACTGATGACTACTCAAGATTCTCTTGGGTAATGTTTCTGAAATCCAAATAAGAAACATCTGAATCCTTCAAGGAATTAGTAACTACACTGGAGTCCTATACAAGCTGAAGGTACGACAGGTGCGCTCAGACAATGGAACCGAGTTCAAGAATCAATGGATGGAGGCTTACTGCAAGGAGAAGGGAATTGTGCATCAGTTTACTTCTGCCTACACTCCAAAGATGAACGGCGTTGCTGAACGGAAGAATCGCAACTTCATAGAGACTGCACAGACTATGCTATCAGACTCGAAACTGCCTATCCAATTCTGGAATGAGGCAGTTGCAAATGCGTGTTATACGCTAAATTGAGTTCTGGTTGTTAAAGGCCATGGAAAGACGTGTTACGAGTTACTACAATGGCATAAACCTAATCTGGAGTATCTCGAGCCGTTTGGCGCTCCGTGCACCCTACTGAAGAAAACTCAAGAGGGAAAAGTCAGTGAGAAGGCTGAAGAAGGTATCTTTCTAGGATACAACATACCGAACAAGAGAGTTTACAACAACTCAACGGGTCTAGTAGAAGTGTAGTGTAACGTTGACGTTCAGAGATTCACTACACCACCTGCTGGAAAAGGACCCGCCTTCTTTTTCGACTATGATGAATTCTTCAAGTCCTACAACATACCTCTCTCCACTTCTGAAGACGAGTTGACAACCAAGATTATGGATGATGTCTTGAACACACCGGCTTAAGAGTCAACATCATCCGGTTCACAGGGTGATTCATCTACCACTCAAGGAGAGCAATTGAAGATAGTGACTCCTCCTCTGACGATGAAGTGGTGGAAAATGATCCGAACAACCAGGAGGAACAGGTTCCCACTACCGCAAGTTCACAAGCAATTGATGTTGATGCCTCTGCGCCTTCGGAACCTCATACTCCTACTTCCTCAGATCCAGAACCTAACGTTCATAATCTTGATTCTGAGGTAGTTGTTCCAACCACACCTGGATCATGCCTCAATGTCTATCATCCTTTGGATAATGTCATTGGGGATGTCAGATAAGGAGTTCAGACTAGAAATAAGTTGTATTCAGCTAATTATGACTCGGTAATGGAAAAGGGATACCTTCACGACGGTGCATAACGTTGCTTTGTGTCTCAGTTTGAACCAAAGTACGTCAGTGAAGCCCTGAATGATGAGGCATGGGTGAGTGCCATGCAAGAAGAACTTTTTCAGTTCAAAAAGTTAGGTGTATGGACTCTAGTGGATAGACCTAAAGGTGCTAAGGTCATTGGCACCAAATGGGTCTTGAAATGCAAGAAAGATGATCAAGGCGTGATCATCAGAAACAAGGCTCGACTTGTTGTTCAAGGATTTCGACAAGTCGGGGGCATAGACTACAATGAAGTGTTTGCACCCGTGGCAAGAATGGAAGCAATCCGCATCTTCCTTGCCTATGCATCGTACATGAAGATTAAAGTTTATCAACTGGATGTTAAGAGTGCATTCCTTCATGGTGAAATACGAGAAACAGTGTACGTCAGTCAACCCGAGGGATTTGAGGATCCATATCATCGGGACAGAGTTTACAAACTCGATAAGGCTTTATACGGGCTTCATCAAGCTCCCATGGCCTGGTATGAGAAACTCTCGACCCACCTTGTGAAACACGGCTTTCGCAGAGGTGTCATTGACTGCACACTGTTTATCAAAGAAAAAGATAGAGATTTACTGCTTGTCCAAATCTATGTCGATGACATAATCTTCGGTTCCAAGAACGAAAAATTATGTAAAGAATTTGAAGCAGTAATGAAGGCTGAGTTTGAAATGAGTGTCATGGGAGAGATGAAGTTCTTTCTAGGGTTATAGGTGGATCAGACACCTAAGGGATTTCCCTACATCAGACCAAGTATGTAGGAGATATTCTTAGTCGGTTTGACATGGAGAATGCTTCCGCAGCTGGGACTCCACTGCTACAAACCATGATGTAGCACCCGACGAGAATGGTGATCTGGTCGATGCCACCATGTACCGAGGGATGATTGGATCTCTCATGTACCTCACTGCCTCAAGGCTTGATATCATATATGCTAGATGTTTATGTTCAAGATATCAGGCAAAGCCAAAGGTTAACCATCTGATAGGGGTCAAAAGGATATTCCTTTATCTGAAGGGTACACCAACACTTGGGTTGTGGTATCCTCATGACGATGACTTTGAGCTTACGATGTATAGTGACTCAAATTACGGTGGCTGAAAGATGAACTACAAGTCTACTTCAGCGGGATGTCAATTCTTTGGGAGAAGATTAGTGACCTAGCAGTGTAAGAAGTAGACCTCGGTTGCTTTGTCAACCTGCAAAGCCGAATACGTTGCTGCTACAAGTTGCTGTTCACAAATCATATGGATTCAACAGCAAATGCGGGATTACGGTTTGAAACCTCGTCTACTCCTATTTTTGTTGATAACTCTGCTGCAATTGTAGTAACTAAGAATCCAGTCCAACATACTAAGACTAAACACATCGGAATAAAATATCACTTTATACGTGATTGTTATGAAAAGAATTTAATCGATGTTGTTAAAATAACACGGATTTTCAACGTGTTGACCTTTATACAAGGCTTTGATAAACCACATTTTCTATATTTGTTAGAGGTCAACGACGTTAAAAAGAAAAATGATGTAATCCTGAAGATGAACATGTGTAGTCCGATGAGTATAGTCCATTTTTCTTTAGTTTTGTTTTTTTAGTAATTTAATTAAATTGGTGTTATTTCTTCGCCTATTAAAATCCTAAAAACGCAAATCGTTACGGTTTTAGAATTTTAGGTGGAGATAGGTTTAGTTAGTAACATTAGAAAAAACAAGGGAGGAGGAGAGGTTAGCTGATTGAAATTAGATCATCTTTGTGATACCGATTCAACCTTTGGAAAATGATAGTACAGGAACAAACCATTTGGGACTTTAAAGTTTTAAATTGAATAAGATGCAAAGTTCAAAGTATAAGTCTATGTAGTCTGAGCAATATAAAAGGAAAGATGATAGTAAAACTGGGTAGTACTTAGGTAACACAAAGAAAGTAGACCTAGAGGTTACTAGACCACAGATGATATGTCGGTAGATTCAATACAATAGATGATTAGACCTTGTTGGTGATCTCAAGATTAAACTAAAGTGTTCGACAAGCTGTGGGTTATCATCTTATCCCTGCTTAACACAATCAACAAGATTCCAATAAGGGGTGATGAGCAGAATAAACGCCACGAATGTGTGCGTAAGACCAAAGTATGAGCAAAAGCACATGAAAATAATTGCAAAAGCAATCAAACTAATAACTTATGTTGTTGGTGAGATCTGTGCAAAAGAATAAAATTGCTCAAACAAGAAGATAGGTTATGTGCCTCTCTGCTGTGCAGTGGCACTGACTTGAGGATAAGCATAACCTATATATTCTAGAATTCATTTTTGTTTGCCGCCTCTCTACTGTGCGGTGGCACTGACCTGAGGCTTGGCTTCTCTTTGAAAGCTCTAAGAATAGTTTCTTCTTGAATACTACCCTAAGACCGCTCAAAAATCTCCTGAGGAATGTTGATTACCATATAAGCATGGGATCTACAAATGCTTGTTGAAATAATCAAATCCTAAACTATCACCAATATATGTCAAAAGTATAGTATGGATTTAAGTGGACAAACATATTGAAAATCATCGTGGCTACAATTCTTGAAAGTCCAAATCAATATGGGAATCTAATAGTACTAGTATGACTTCCTAAAGTTGCTAACGACTCTAGATGTAATACACGAATTGAGCATCAAAGGTTTTTGACAACTCATCCCAAATGATTTGATTTCCTGTATGATTCCAATTGAATTAGTCTATTTATGGTCAAAATGAATTGAAGCTGCCTCTTCCAGGAAACGAATCCATTAGATTTCTATCTTAGGATTTACACCTCACAAAACCACAAAAGCATGCTTAGTTTTGTATTTTTGTTTTAGTTCTTTTATTTTGTTTAAACTTTGTCAATTTAGTTTGTTAAACATCAAACTATGCCATGGAATTCAATAGGGGATTTAATCACTCAAAAGGGTCACGTCTGAGGTGACCACACATACTTTCAAATATCAAATTAGTCACATCTGAGGTGACAAATTGTTTTAAAAGGATCACGTCTGAGGTGATCAAAAGTTTTCTAAATTAAAATGATCATGTCTGAGATGATCGATTGCTCATAACGTTTAATCAAAAGATAAAAAGGATCAAGTGTGGTGTTAGGATCAGTGATCTAAGTTTGATCAATTAGAGTAGATTGCAGCGGAATTCGAACAATGAATTAGACAATTTAGCAAGAACTCAATTGATATTCAATAGAAAAGCACACGGTTATAGAGAGAGAGAATTCTGCAAAAGAAATATTTCATTCAAATACTTTCGTGGTGGCTGAATGTCACACGTTATAACTAGGTCAACATTCCTTATATAAGAAATGTGACGTCTGCTGATGTCACTTGATAGTGACATCTAACAGAATTATACAAACAACTGAAACTATGCAAACTACCGAGAATGTTCTCAACAACTGATCACATCTTAGAGAATGCTAAGTACAAGAACATAAAACTACTAAACTAAAACTATTGAAACTATAAACTACTGAAAAGGTAAATTACAAGTACTGAAAAGGAAAACCATCACAACTACTGAAGTTAATAACTTCAGTTGTTGTGACAACTACTGAAGTTAATAACTTCAGTTGTTGTGACAACTACTGATCACTCTGGTCTTCAGTCTTTGTTCTTCAGACTTTTACTTCAGACGTTGTCTTCAGCTGATAGCTTCAGACTTTGTCCTTAGTACTTTACTTTCAGACTTTGTCTTCAGTAGAAATCTTCAGATCTTGTCTTCAGACTTTGTCTTCAGACCTTGTAATCAGCTGATGTCTTCAGCTGTTGTGATCTTCTTCAGTAGTTGTAATGTCTATGGGACTTAGAGGTTTTTCTGATCAGGCTCATTGGTTCTTTTGGTCCAACAAACTCCCCTGAATCAATGCAGCCAAAAACTCTAAGTTTATTGATGATCCCACTTATTCTTTGGCAGAAACATCCTCTTGATCAGCTTCAGAGGTAATCATGTAAGCACAGGCCGGGAAAAGGTTTCTGATCTTTTGATTGGCTAAGTATGGAAGGGTACTCTGTCTTGGGGAAACTGGACACAGAGTCTTGTCCCAACCATGAAACCTAATTCCCATTGATGAGTCTATAAGACTCACTTGCATAGGCCTCAAGGAGAACAACTTGTTCCTCCTTGGTGAGTTCTTCTGCTTCTCCCTCAAAGAAGAACTCTGGGCCATAATATTCAGACAGATATCTTACTGTCTTCCCATTCTTTAACTCAACAGTTGTGATCTCTCTGTATGCGAATTCATCTGGATGAGAGCCTTCTAGCAACAACTGGAGTTCACTCTTTTGAAGATCTTCAAGTCTCTTGTATAACAACCCCTTCTTGATCATTTTGTTCTCAAGTATAGATTTAGGAGTTGTCTTTGAGTTGTGTGCTCTCTTGAATTCTTCTATAATCTCCCAGGGTGAGACTACCATGGCCAACATGATTGCAGCATTCAAAGTCTTTTTCACTTGGCCATGATATCTACTTGGTATGTTCTTCTTGTGAACTCTGGAACTTACCCTGGGGTCTGGCCAAATTCTCACTCTTTCTCTTTGATGTTGGAATGTATGTCTAAGAGTGTACAACCTCAGAGCTTGTTTCTTCATTTCTTGAATGGATGAGGACTGAGGGAAGTCCTTGTCAACCATTTTGAGAAATTGCTCATCATGCTGCTTCTGCTTCTTCAATCTTCACTTTCACCATTTGCATTTGCAAGTCAGGTGTGATCATCTGTTGACTTCTGGGCTCAAGTGTTTTTAAGTTTGAGAACAACAGAGATTGGCAGACTGTCTTCATTATCATCCTCTTCTTCTTCTTCTTCTACCCTCAACACCCTTCTCCTCCTTCTGGGTGTATCACTGGGTATGGTTTGAGATGGTTTTTGGGGTAATGGAATTGGTTTTGTGGGTTGAGTTGTGGGTGGTTTTGGTTTAGGGATAGACTTGGCAGATTTTAGAGATGATTGCTTTGAGGGTTGTTTTTGAGTGGGAGTATTAGAAGGATGATCTAGCAATTTAGTGATGAGTTTGGCTTTTGAGAGCTTTGCCATCTCAGTTCTCTTCCCAGCACCTGCTTCATCCAGTGCTTCGATGATCAACCCTTTGTTGTAGCCTCCAGCAGAACAGATTTTCTTGGTTATCTCCAAGATACTGTCTCTGGACCAAGACTTTATCTCTATCAATGATCTTCCTAGATATTTGGCAATAAACCTGATCATAATCTCCAATATTTCCCTATCCAACACACTGTAACTAGCCCATCTTGCTTGAATCTCATTTATCTCCAGCCTTCTGATCTCAACATATAAGGTGGCTGTGTCATGACCCTGTCTGAAGAGCTGATCTATTATTCTGTCCATAGATCTGCTGTGAGCTTCATCAGCTTCTTTGACAAGATCTTCTAAGGACTTTTCTCCATCAAACTTTGACTCAACACTTTTCTTCCTTTTGTAAGTGATCAGCTGATCTTTCTGCTCTTTGTCTGTGCTCAGCTGTTTCTCTGAGATTAGTTCTTGTTCTTTCTCCAACTCCTTTTCTTTTTCTGGTTCTTTCTCATCTTCTACTCTCTTCCTTTTCCTTTCTTTCACTGCCGTAGACGTAGTAGTCTCCCCCTTTTTGGATGCATTGGGATCAGGGGCTTGAAAGGCAGAAAGTGACTTGTGAACAACATCATAAATAAGTGTGTGGAGATTTGAGGAGATCCTCTCATCAATGGCTTTATGTACTATCTCAGTGATGATGGGAGTGATGAGAGGTAAGGAGTTTTGAAAGGTTGTAACCATCTGCTCAGAGGGGTTCTGTCCCTGAGAGGTGGTGCCAAAAGCAGTGGCTGGTGGCTTAGTTAAGTGTATTGGCTGTGTGTTTGGTGAACCTTCAAAAGAAGGTGCCATCTGTGGGTCAATGGGGTAGATGGACTTTCATCCTGAGACATTTTGGCTAGCAGCTCTTTGAGTCTGCTCACCTCAGTCTCTAGGATTGTGTTATGGGCTAAGACATCAAAGAAAAAGCCCAGGTCATCATCAGTCGTTGCTGAATCATCTGACCTCCTGAGTAAATCAGGATGTACATGCCCTGAGTGTAGATCAATATATGCATGTGCCCCTTGTTCTTGGTTCTGGGGACTTCCTGCCTTAGGACTTTGTCCTTCATTGGCAGGTGCCTCTACTGAGGTCTTATATATGGTACCAACTTCATCCTGTTCATTTGCTGAATCATAGAAGTGGCAGCCTGACCAGATGTTCTAACCTCCTTTTCTACACTTGGAGATTGAACATTATAACCCCTGTGCTGTGGGTTATCAGCACATTTTGGTCCTCCCCCTCAATTGTTGAGGTATTCCTAGTGTTAATTGGTTTCTGGGGAGGGGGTGAGGAATGCAGCTGACTCAGCACTTTAGCAACTATAAGGGTTGGGCTTTGAGGGGCGGTTGCAGTTGGAGATTGGTCAGAAGCAGATTGCACCCGGGGTGAGAGATGCTCTTCAATGGTAACCCTCTCAACTGAGATAGGTTCCAGTAATGTGGTATCCCCAAATTTGGTTGCAACAGGATCCTGTGGAGAGGATACGTGTGCGGTTTTGGCTGGTTGAGTCTCTGACATGACTGGGGGGGTTAGAACCAGTATGTGTTTCCTGTATTGGTGGTACAGGGGCATCCACAGGGGACTCATCTCCCTGAGTAGCCTGTTTGGGCTTTTGGGGTTTGGGTTTGGTGGGGACTTTGGATCTGGAGGTGGAGGCTGTGGGTTCCCTCTGCTTGGGTTTGAGCAGCCAGGCAGCCCCTTTAAGAGTAGGGTCAAGTTATGTCTGGAGTATACCTAAGCTAAAACAGCTGGAGCAGGGACTCCAAGACCAACAAGGCCTTCAGATTTTAATTGATTTAAAATTATGGCCATCAAAACCTGGGATATAGTAGCCATCTGTTTGTCACAGGTTTTTGAGCCAGATCCTTAAGTTCCATAAACACTATCTCAGAAAAATTTAGAGTTTGTCGTTCAAAGATAGAATACATACATGTTGCCATCTTGAGGACATCTGATCCCATGAAGATGTCTTTGGAGCAAGACAGATATTCACCATGTGGAAGATAAGTCTTTCAGCATCATAAAAGTGCTTTTTGAGAATGGTTGTAGCACTTCAGGTTATGAAACTACTGAAAACCTTGGTTTTGTTTTCAGGTGTAGAAAACAACTAAGAACTTGGTGTTAGTTATCAGTAGTTGTGAAACTACTGAAGACATGGTTTTGTCATCAGTTGTTTAAGGTGAAACAGCAGTTTGTGGAAACGACTGAAGAGAAAATTCGCATCAGTAGTTTTCGTTAATTCTTAGCTTTTCAGCTGTTTCAAACTGTCCTCAACACTTACTCATCAGACTTTTTAGTTGTTTTCAGTTGTTTCATAGGACATCAGTGCTTATCTGTTTTTACTGACATCAGTAGTTGTAACTACATCAGTAGTTTGTAACTGCATCAGTTTCTTTTAACAGAATCAGTACATATTTGTGACATGTTTACTAATGGTCATCAGTACTTGTTTACTAAGATCATCAGTAGTTTTCACTTATTCTAGCTACAGCATACCAAGCCTTAAGACAAGGTTTTGGAAAGTTGAACTATCCAAAGGCTTAGTAAATATATCTGCAAGCTCATCAGCACTTGGCACAAACTTTGGATCAATCAGACCTTTTTCAAAATAATCCCTAATAAAATGGTGTCTGATCTCTATATGTTTGGTCCTAGAATGCTGGACTGGATTCTTGACAATACACAGAGCTGAAGCACTATCCATTAATAATAGAGTCTTAGTCTCTGTAATGCCATAATCTAATAATTGGTTCTGAAGCCAGAGTACCTAAGATGTACAACTTGCAGTAGCAATGTACTCTGCTTCAGCAGTGGATGTAGCAACAGATGTTTGTTTCTTACTCTGCCAAGAAATCAAACAGTTGCCTAGGAATTGACATCCACCAGAAGTTGACTTTCTGGTTAACTTACACCCTGCATAGTCACTATCAGAAAAAGCAACTAATTTGCAAGAATGTCCAGTGGAATACCAAAGACCTAGAGATTGTGTACCTTACAGATATCTAAAGATCCTCTTGACTGCAATCAAATGAGACTCTTTAGGAGCAGTCTGAAATCTAGCACAACACAAGTTGCAAACATATATTTGGTCTAGAAGCTGTTAAGTACATCAAGGACCCAATCATACATCTGTAAAGTGTTTCATCAATAGCTTTACCTTTCTGATCTACATCCAGTTGTGTGGTGTTGCACATGGGAGTAGAATAGGGCTTACAGTTTTGTAAATCAAACTTGTTCAAAAGATTTTTTGTATATTTTGACGGATGAATGAAGGTTCCATCAGCCTTTTGTTTGATTTGCTGGCCTAGAAAGAACTATAAGTCTCCCATTGCACTCATTTCAAACTTTTGTTTCATTAAACTTGTAAGATCATCACACAACGGGGATCAGAGGATGCAAAAATTATATCATCAACATAAATTTGAACAAGTAGCTTATGCTGATCCACTTTCTTAATAAACAAAGTTTTATCTATGGAGCCTCTAGTGAAATTATTTTGAAAAAGAAAATTTGAAAGTGTTTCATACTAGGCTCTAGGAGCTTGCTTCAACCCATAAAGAGCCTTATCAAGTTTATACACCCAATCAGGATGTTTATTGTCCTCAAAACCTGGTGGTTGACACACATAAACCTCTTCTTTTATTTTTCCATATAAAAAAGCACTTTTGACATCCATTTGAAAAACTTTAAGATTGTGGAATGCAGCATAGGCTAAGAACAATCTAATTGCTTTCAGTCTGGCTACAGGGGCAAAGGTTTGATCATAATCAATACCTTCTTCTTGTGAAAACCCTTGTACAACCAGCTCTAGCCTTGTTCTTGACAATAAGCCCATTTTCATCAGTTTTATTCCTAAACACCCACTTAGTGCCTATTGCACACTTACCTGGGGGTAGAGGAACCAGTTCCCACACTTGTGCTTTTTGAACTGAAGTAGCTCAAGCTGCATGGCTTCAACCCATCCATTGTCTCTAAAGCAACATGATAGTTCTTTGGCTCTAGCTGACTGATGAAGAGAGCATAGAAGCAGAAGTTGGACAATTGACTCCTGGTTGAGACACCAGCATTGATATCATCAATAATTTGAGACATGGGGTGATTCTTTAGCTCTTGGTACACTATAAGATCAGCGCAAGTGTTTGTAGCAGGTTCAGCAGCAGCAGATGTTGATCCAGACTCTGGAAACCAAGTATGAGATGGCAATTCAAATGATGTAGAGGAGTCAGAAATCTCATTAGCATTTGTTATGGATGGAGCTGCTAAAGCTACAGGAACATCAAGTTTAGTGGACTCAGGCAGTTGATCACTAAACTTGAAAAGGTGAGTATTGATATCATCATCATCTTCAGTACCACCAGGTGGAAGACTTGCCGCAGAAGATGATTTATTCACATGATCTGCAACAGCTGGAGGTTGATAAGGAACATATTGCAGCATATCCAGATCAAACAACTCCATAGGGTTTTGTGGAATTTTATCCTTAGGAGATTCATTGAACTTCACATGCAAGGTTTCTTCAACTATCTTTGTTCTGCAGTTGAAGACTCTGTAAGCCTTGCATGTGGATGAATATCCTACAAAATACCCTGCATCCACCTTAGGATCAAATTTGTGGAGTTGATCCTTTGTGTTGAGAATGAAACAAGGACACCCAAAGGCTTTAAAGAATGAAATTAGAGGAGCCAAATGATGTAGAACTTCATATGGAGTCTTCATCATCCTCTGATTTACTAAACTCTATTCTGCACATAGCAAGCTGTGTTGACAGCTTCAGCCCAAAAGGTCAATGGCAAACCAGAGTCAGCCAACATGGACCTTGCAGCTTCAATTAGGTCCTGTTCTTTCTCTCCACTACTCCATTTTGTTCTAGAGTCCTTGGGACGCTAAACTGCCTCTTTATTCCCTTTGAGAGATAAAAATCATCAAGTGTATGGTTTTGAATTCTGTTCCATTATCACTTCTTATACACTTGACTGATAGGGAATATTGCTTCTCAACATACAACACAAAGTTTATAATCGTCTGAGCAACCTCTTCCTTTGAATGCAAGAAGAAAGTCCATACAAATCTGGAGTAATCATCCACAATTACCAGATAGTATTTCTTCTTTGCCATGCTCATCACTCTCACAGGACCAAATAGATCCATGTGCAGTAACTGCAAGCAGGCAGTGGACTTAGGTTCTTCAATAGGAGGGAATGAGACTTTGTGCTGTTTTCCTTTCAAACAAGCAGTGCAGGTTTCATCACAGTGGAACTCCTTATTGGTAGACCTCTCACTAAACTATTGTGGATCAGCTGATTCATGTTTTGAGATTTACATGACCCAGCCTTCTGTGCCACAGTTTAGATTCCTGAGGAGAGGCTTTGGAGAACAAGCAAGGATGACCCTTCAAATCAATCTTCTTTGACAAATCCAGGGCATATACTCTTCCAATCCTGTGGCCGTCAGGAGAGTATGTTCATCCAATACCTTGTCAATCAGCCTCAGAACTTGGAAGACAGAATCTTGCAGTTCTGGCTTGTGAAAGTGCAACATGCCCTTTATCACACATCTGACTGACACTTAGCAGATTATACTTGAGATTCTCCACATGGTTAATCATCAATTTGAGTTCTCCATTAGACATATCCTTTCCCGATGATGTAACCCTTAGCATCATTTCCAAAAGAAACAAATCCCTTCTTTCCTTGAGAGTAGTCATTAAGAAGAGAACTGCTCCTTCATATGCATAGATCCTCCACTGTCTACATACCAGATGCTCCTTTGGCATGCTGAAGAACCCTGCATTCATCACAAGGAACTAGTTAGGTTTTGAGACCCAAACCTTTTTGTTTTGGGTCTGTTTTCATCAACAGATTTAACCATAACTTGTTTCTCATGATTAACAGCTGATGAAGGTGGAGATGGTGCTGAAATGGATTCCTTGGATTTGGGCTTGGAATACCTTTTCAGTGGTTTGATCACAGGTGCATCTAGTTGGTTAACTCTCCCCAACAAATGTTGAACCATCATAACAAGTTGTGTTTGATTGTAGCTAAAGCTTTCAGCTCTTGTGACACATCAGTGCTTGTTTTTGACGAGTTCCTGTGGCCCACCATTTCCTCCTTAAATTCACAGACTTATCTGATTTTATCATGAGGAACACTATCAGCTGTTTTATGATAAACCCTATCCTTCTTTTTGGATTTAGGTGAAGCCTTGGGTTTATCACATTGGGATGACTGTGGTACAAACTTGGTCTCAAACTCATTTTTCATTTCATCCATCTGCATTTTAATGAGCTTATCTTGTTGAGTTTGGAACCCTTTTTGTACCAACATTCATCAGAAAGATGATTGAATTTACCACATATTTCACATGGCTTATTCTTCATCTTGGATTGATCAACTGCTGAAGTGGAAACTACTGAAGGTGTGATCTTCAGTACTTTCCTCCTTTCAGTACTTGTGTTAAGTACTGAAGGATCTGTAACAACTGAAGACTTTTCTTCAGCTGTTCTCTATCCGTCCTGAAAGACCGTATGATAGATTCCTCAGCAGTTGTTGACCCTTTTATTTCAGTTGATTTGAAATGCTTTTCAGATGTTGTGACTTGCCCTTCAGTACTTGAGGTACTTTGAGGGACAACATCTGAAGTACTCAGCTTCATGTGCTTATCAGTAGTTAACCCATCAGGCAATTGATTTGCTGAGGTATCAACACTGATTTCATCTTCTGATCTTGGGTGATCACTGAGGATGATGCACATGATGATGTGGTTTGGAAATTACTTTCACCTTCAGGTTTTACTATTGATTTTGGAGTAAAATCTGTAGGTGGTGCAATGTGATTGTAACCTATTCCAAACTTCACATTTGAAGTTGTTTGCTTGCTGAGAAGCATTTCAAATCCCTTGCAGGATGATACCCACGGTCACACTCAACTTGGGTAGCTGCAAGTGTTTCAAGATCTCTGTGGTTCTCAAGAATGACCTCTAGCTTAGCCTTTTCATCATTTATTGGCATTTAAGCTTATAAATCTCATCATCTTTATCTTTAAGGACAGACTCATACTCAGCTTTTCTTTGGAAAGGTTTGCTCAAGCTCAAGATTTTGATTTATTAAAGCTACATTTGCCTCTCTAATAGAGATAAATGAGCTATGCAAGATTCAGAACATAGCTTGGCTTAGCCTAGAGGATACCTGGGTTACCTGTGATGAAGATGCATTGGAGCATGAACCCTTAGTAGACTCCAGGGCCATTAGAGCAAGATTCCCAAAAGGATGTTCACCACCATGTTGACCATCACTAGCAAATAATTGCTCATTACCAGAAAGATCATCTGGTAGACTGCTCCAGTCAACAGCACCATGGGTGAAGAAGCTGTGATGAGGTTGTGATTGAGATGATTGAGATGTTGAGGCTCAGGTAAGGCTTGAGGTTGTTGTGCAATAGGAACTTGAACTTGATTTGGCTGTGGCATGTAATAGCAGGGATATGGATATGGCATTGGACCCTGAGGGACAAAATATGCAGGAGATAGAGGTTGTGAGTGATGACAAACTAGCAGGATGTTGCCCTCTGTTTTGTGAACTATTGCTTGAAAAAGTCACAAAGGGTGCAGAGGAGTTATTCAGTTGATCTACACTCTCTTGCAAAGTGCCCAGCCTGTGGCATTTGTGACACCTCAACTTACTCTTATCAAAACCAACTTTGGTTTTGCCAGAGAGTCCTGGAAATTTCCTACCAGTTCTCTTGTAGAACTTTTGAGATCTGATATTAATCAAGGCCATTTGGCTTAGAATATCCATCTCTTCTAAGTCATCATCAGCAATACCTTTCAAATCATCCATAATGAAGCACAAATTGTCACTATTACAGCCTGACTGACTATCAACACTAATAAATGCATGATCAAAACTGTTTGAAGAGAAATCTATATGCTCATCATAATTGCTTTCTGATGCAGCATATTCTGACTCATGACCAACAAAGGCAGTGTTCCCTGGTACAAAGTCATGTGTAAGCTTTCCTGATGATGCCAGTTTCCTTTTCTGCTCTATCTCTCTTTCAAATGTAAGCAGTTTCCCATTGAGTTGGGTAAGAGATAGGCTATCCAGATTTGCACTGGAGCGTAGGACAATGGTATATGTGTCCCATCTCTCAGGCAGTGATCTGCGGAATCTGTTGTTCATCTGGCTATTAGTGTATTCATGTTTGACCATTTTCAGCTCAGAGATCAAACAGGAGAAACGCTCAAACTGTTGAGTCAGTGTCTCACCTTTCCTATGAGAGAATGTCTCATATTATTGGGCAAGGATTTCTCTGTTGTTTGCTAAGACCTCATCTGTGTTCCACCAAATTGTTCTTTCAATGCATTCCAGAGGTCATGAGCAGTTCATGATGCATAAGCCCGAATAGATTTCATTCGGCAGTGCCATGGCCAGAATTCCATGTGCTTTAGCATCAATCTCAAACAGTTTTCGATCCTCATCTGAGTATTGTTCCTTCTTCTTCGGAACCATTTGGTTGGTTTCTGGATTGTTCACCATAGGCTTGTGTGGACCATGTACCACAGATGTCCAACAACCTGAACTGTTAACAGACAGGTGATGGAGCATTCTTGTTGCCATATGTTATTCTCAGTCCTAACCAGCATCGAGGCTTGGTTGAGGAACCAGTATTGTGAGGGTCATTAGAAGGAGTAGTCATTCTTAGATTCAATCAAATTCAATTAAGTTTTAACTGATTTAGCACAAAACATAACAAACCCAATATGAACGAAGAGAAATCTCAAAGCAAATAACCGAAAGCAGCAGAAATTCAATCTCTATAACCAATTCTTGCAAATATACTAATTCGATCAACTTAGATATCGAAATAGCAGTTTCAATGATCAATTGTTAGATTAATCAATGATTAACCAGCTCTGATACCATTTGTTAGATCAGCGATCTAAGTTTGATCAATTAGAGTAGATTGTAGCGGAATTCAAACAATGAATTAGACAATTTAGCAAGAACTCAATTGATATTCAATAGAAAAGCACACGGTTATAGAGAGAGAGAGAATTCTGCAAAAGGAATATTTCATTCAAATACTTTCGTGGTGGCTGAATGTCACACGTTACAACTAGGTCACATTCCTTATATAAGAAATGTGACGTCTGCTGATGTCACTTGATAGTGACATCTAACAGAATTATACAAACAACTGAAACTATGCAAACTACTGAGAATGTTCTCAACAACTGATCACATCTCAGAGAATGCTAAGTACAAGAACATAAAAATACTAAACTAAAACTAATGAAACTATAAACTACTGAAAAGGTAAATTACAAGTACTGAAAAGGAAAACCATCACAACTACTGAAGTTAATATCGAAGATGGGAGAGGCAACCATCAGACTGGTTTATCCTTAAGAGGCTCAAAGATCTTGAAAAAAGAACGAGTGAGGATGAACTTCAGCTGTTGTGACAACTACTGATCACTCTAGTCTTCAGTCTTTGTCTTCAGTCTTTGTTCTTCAGACTTTTACTTCATACGTTGTCTTCAGCTGATAGCTTCAGACTTTGTCTTCAGTACTTTACTTTCAGACTTTGTCTTCAGTAGAAATCTTCAGATCTTGTCTTCAGACTTTGTCTTCAGACCTTGTAATTAGCTGATGTCTTCAGCTGTTGTGATCTTCTTCAGTAGTTGTAATGTTATGGGACTTAGAGGTTTTTCTGATCAGGCTCATTGGTACTTTTGGTCCAACATGTGGAATGGTCATAAAGTCAAAATCATGAGTATGAATTATTCACACGACTGGACCATGAGTCTGGACCAACCGTATGAATGGACCATACTCATGCACTAAACAGCCGAATGGAGCATGAGTATGAACCATTCACCTGAATGGCCTGCCAGATTGAGCCAGTCGCCCGAATGAAGCTGTGCGAATGAGTCAGTCGCCAGGCTGAACCCCAGTCGGCCGACCAAACCCCAGTCGGCCGACTGAATGTGATCGACTGAACCAATCGCACGACTGAGGTCCAATCGCACGACTGAGGTCCAATCGTCCGAATGACCGAGCGAATGGGTCTAGTCGCCCGATGAAATCAGATTCAGTATAAATAGGGCCATAGTCAATCGCATTTAACTCATCTCCCCCAATCGCCCTAAAATCGCACAGCCTACCGTTACTATGCCAAAATTTTCACAAATTGATTTCCATACCTAATATCGATATTCTGACGATCTCTACTTGTTATACAGGTACTATGAAGTGTTATCTAACCAAAGTTCGTTTGATTAGAACCCTAAATTGTGATTTTCGGCCCTTGCAAGAACCGAACCCGTAAATGGACTAATAACCTAACTAAACTAAGTAAAATGTTGAAATCAAAGGTATTAGGTTATTAGTAAGTGATTGTGAGTCTAATGAACCAAACACGATGTCTAATTCTAAGTTTTGGTCCAAATTCAAAATTTAGTTGAACGAACAACGGGTCATGCGATTGGACACCCGGATGAACTCCAATCGCACGATTGAGCTAGACGAATGACTCAATCGGGCGAATGAGTAATACGAAAGAGCTCAGTTGACCGACTGAACCAATTGAATGCTCAGTCACCCGATTGAACTCAATCGCATGCTCAGTCACCCGATTGAATCCAGTGGCATGCCAGGTCAATCGACTGAACACAGTCGCATGGTTCAAACGCATGATTGAACCAGACTGAGTTCAACCAGGTTAACTTGAATTGATTTTTGTTATATGGTGATCTAACGTCTATGTGTCTTGTGTTACAGATTGAGGGCTGATAGGTGGTCCATCAACCCCAAGCACAACATTTGTGCCCACTTAGATGCCACTACTCGAAACTGTGCCGAGTTTGCGGGGATCATTGCTTTCCTTAAGAGATCCAGGATCTACAGGCTATATCCACACCATGCACTCCTTATAGGTCTATTCAACGGGCCTTTTGGGAGGGGGCATCGGTTGACCGCTCACATGAGCCATACAACATTTGGAGTTCTATTTTTAGGATGGATATAGAAAATACAACTGCTGATATTCATTGGGTACTTGGTTTAGGTGATGATGCTGATCACCCTACCCGACTACATCCTCTGACAGTGAGAGGGTGCTTCCTAAGGATGAAGTATGCTGGGGATATTAACGCAGGTGTGCTCAACAAGAGCAACCTGTGTCCCCAGTACAAATACTTAGCACATGTCATCCTTAAGTGATTGGCTTCAAGAAGGGGTGGGTTTGATGATCTCTCAGGCCAGATACAAAATGCCTACGTGGCGCTAGTTCTGAGCCACCCTTTCAGCTTCTCGAGCATCATATTCTCTTATCTGATAGAGAATCTGGAGGCTAAGGGGAAGGAGGGATTCTGCATGTATCCCAGATTCTTGCGGATAATTTTTGATGAGAAGCTGTCCACACTGCCCAAGGAGAGCCACGACGCCGTGTCGTTGGAGATTATGGATGATATGACTCTAGGACGCATGAAGGTCTACTAGGGAAAGCATGTCAAACCCCCCGTGAAGAGACTCTTCGGCATCTGGCCTAAGCTGACTACATGGCACCGGGTAGGAGAAAGTGGCGCCCTGAGGAGAGTGACTCAGATGTTGAGCAAATTGCTCTCCCATCTGACGACTCCAACGATGACGGTGATATAGGCGGAGACTCCGGGCCCGCTTCTACGAGGGGCCCCATTACACATGTTACTCCTTCACCCCTACATATCCTCATGCCACCACAGCCAGCTTTCACCAGGACTTCTGTCCTCCCGATGAGGAAGAAAAGAGTGATGAGGAGCTGGGACCTCATCACAGGTCCCACCTGTTTTTGGATCCTCTTACCCATCTGTCGGGTTGGAGGAGTAGTTGGCTAACCTTAACCGGTTAGTCCTGAAGCTGCTGGCAATGGATGACCAGAGAGCCACTCAGCTTAATCAGCTGATGGAGCTCAATGCCTCCCAAGCCCAGAGGATTGAGGCTTAGAGTCGTGAGATTACAGAGCTACGAGAGATACAGACATCCTCTGTACAGAGGATACATGATTTAGAGGCTCAGAACAAGAAGCTTATGCTAAGACTAAAGGGATCCAAGGACGAGTCTCTAAAGATCCGAGAAGGTGATGGAGATGATGATGACAGTGATGATGATGATGATGCTGATGATAGTGATGATCAAGGTGATGATACAAATGCAGGTGATGCTGTTGATGAAGATGATAATGATGATACATCTGCTGTGGGTGCCACATCAGCAAGTGAAAGGACGACCAAGAAAGCTCAAGACCAGGTGCCTCTACATCAGCCCCGTCAGCAGAGGAACACAGGATACAAGATGAGTAATGCTTAGTTGTTTTTGTTATTTAAAAAATCATGTGTAATTGAATATTGTATCAAACTAATGTATATAATGTTTATATTTTGGTAATGTGTTTCTGTTTTGATTATTGACTAATGGTTGATGTGTTACATGTTTAAATCAAGCAGATCCAAATTTTCAAAGAGATGAGTATGACGTTGCGCCCCTTCAACAGTTCAAGACTCAACTAACAATGATTCTTGATCTGTAAGGGATTGTGAGGAGATCAGTGAGTTACACCCCTGAAGAAGGGGAAATAATTCATGATCTCACTGACGAGCAGTTGGCCAAAATGTTCAAACTCAATGCTGACGAGATTGTGAAGGATGCTCCGACAGTTCAAGTGGAAAGTGACGATGAGCTTCTTGATGTCGATGAGATCGAGATAGAGGACGTCACGACTCAACATTATCCAAAGTACACTGACAATGAGGGTAATATCGTTCCCAATCTGGGTGACACTCTTGTTAGTGATACTTTTGCAACTCTGGATAGAATGGAACAAGAGTCGGAAAAGAATGAAGAGCATGCCCAAGCCTCGGACGCCGAAGTCAACATCAGAAAGGGTGAATGGGCTGCATGTTTCGAAGAACTAAGAGCGCAACGCAGTGCTCCAACGTCAACTGTCTACACCAAGCTTTACAAAGTGAAGAGACATCACAAGGTGTTAGGCAAGATCATAGCGTGGTCATATTTTGAAGATCTCAACGTTTATGCAGTTAAACATGAGAAGGGGATTGAGTACTTTAGATTCCCGCATGATCTAAAGACTCTACCCGGTTTTGAGCTCAACCAGCTGGCCAAACTGAAGCTGTTATATGCTGACCCAAGAAAGATGTCAGGCTGGTTTGAGGCTGCTTTGAAGAGAGAGTACCACACCAGGTGGGTCAGCTTCAAACCTTAACAACCTACTAGGTATATCAGACGGTCTGATGTTGATTCCATAACTGGCAAGCCAAAGATAGTGCTGAAGTGGAGTCCTCCACGCACGATGTCAAGAATCCCTCTGAAGGAAATGCCACAGGACTTCTCTCCACACTTTAAGTGGTGGTACTATGATTGGAGAACAGGTGAAGCGGTCATAGTTCTGAACAGAGAGGGCAGAATGGATACTATCAGGGTATTTGACCCAATGTGGCTTACCAACTTGTCAGCTGAAGATGTTTACACTCTATACAAGTGACCACTGTTCTATGATGCGCATGATATTGTAGAAGCCCTCCAATTCCAGAATTTCATAAGACTCTGCTTTGCATTTGAAATACATGCAGGAGTCATAACAGAGGAGAATTACAAGAAGTATGAGGAGCTTATGAAGAATGTAACAAAATAGATGAATCTAGGTCCAAGGGGGAGTTTGTAGATACATGTGTACCTAGTTTCTGAACTTAATATAATATGTCTTTATTGTCTTACACATATGTAATAGATTGGGTACTTAATGAAATACATATGTTTGGTTGTGCTTATAATGTTTATTGTTTCATTGATTAGTAAGTTAACGCTTATTGAACTAATTATATAGGTTTATGGTTGTTTGCATAGATCTTAGTTAATAATAATTGAGAAATATGTTTAAACTTAATCGTATGAAGTTCTCATGCGAATGGCCCATGCTAATGGACCATACGCATGAACAACTTCATGCTAATGGACCAGTCGCATGACTGAACCAGGAGACTGGATCAGTCGCACGATTGTAACATGAGATTGGCTCAGTCGCACGACTGAACACTCAGTCGTGCAAATGGATCAACCGCATGACTCAATCGCACGAATGGACCATGCAAATGATCCAGTCGCACGATTGAGAAACCCTAACCTATAAATACCACTTAATTTGTGGAAAAACGTAACACTTTGAACAATTCGATACCTACACGTACCCTAGCCGACTAGAGACCTCTAGCAACCTATTCCAACTCATAGTTCGCAGTAGATCGATTGCTAATCGTTCTTAACGTTTAGATTCAATCTTTAATTGATTCTACGTGCGTTCTCACTGATTGGATCGCCAATCAAATAGGATTCCGCACTATTTGATTCGGTACACGCGTAAATCTGTTAGTATTCGTCCGCTACACGATCCTAACACAAAACCTTAACTTCTCTCTCTAAAAATCTTCAAATCTTCAGTGAATTTGATCTGATACCAAATTGTAACTCTAGGATAATCACACTTGAATCAAATTATGAAGATTATAGATCAAAATATGATAAACACACTAAAACCCCTTTAATCTTCAATTAGATTGCAAATAATGTTTACAAGTAATCCCTCAATCTCTTAGTCATACAACCATTTTTAACACTAATGACAATTAACCTATTTATAGTCTAGAGTAATATTCACTAATTGCACTTAACTCCCTAGACTTAAGCTAATTAATGCAAAATTACACATTAAGCATAAAAATGACTAGAAACAAGATAAAATATATTTTGTTCACACAAAATATATTTATTACAATAAAACTCCTAGTTATCTAAATCTTCAACGTCTCGTCTTGGTTCTTCGTCTCAAACGTGTTGGGATTGAATTTTGTTGCCTTTGACCGTGATGTTGACTTTTGTTGACTTTGACTGTATTGATAATATAGACTATCTTGTTCAGCTCCAACAGGGTTCAAATGAGAACTTCATTTTTCGTGAGAACTTTAGGAATTAATAGAATAATTTCATAACAAAAACATAATGAAAAATTTTAAAATACAAAAATAACCTAAAAATAAAAAATATATTTCTCCCATTTTCCTCTTTCATATAAAGAAAAAATGATTTATAAGAAGAAATAAAAAACTCATTTTTTACGAATTTCGTCTTACACATATGTAATGCTAGATTTACATAATTGTAACGACTAATTTGCATATGTATAAATAATGGGAGGACGATTTTTCTAAAAGAATATACCAATATGGTAGGCGTTGGAAATATAAAAAATATTGAATTATATGATGATTTTAAAAAAAAATATAATGTGTGAAATATAGTTATGAACGTTTTAAAAAAGGTGAAAGGAACATGTGACTTGCATGTGATGTTAAATGTGTAGTTCATATTGGTTCATAGAGTTCATCTTTAGCAAGTCATACCTTCCTAAAGTCTCTAATATTTAGATTCTTTATCATTTTGCTACTAAACAATTCCAAAAAACACATCCTTTGAATATAAAATAATTCATTCTCCTGTTCATATTGCCTCTTTTAACCTTCCTCCCCTGCCTTTGTTAACCTTTGTTTTCTTCCTTATGTATTTAATAAATCTTTTGATGATTACCATGAACATTTAATTATGACATCTTCTCATGGAATCAGGTCTCGAATACCTTAAAAATCTAAGCTTAGCATATCTAGATGAACTTCTAACTACTACCACTATTGAAGACCAATTGTAAAGATATGAGGAGAACAACAGTGGGGACTGAACCTCATATAATATATGCAAAATCTAGTTGAAATTCTTGATGTGAGTTGTGCTAAGTTACATTCCTTCATCTTTGTGTTTACCAGCTTGCATATATAAGAAAACATTTATTCGCTACAGATGACTTCTCATACATATTTGATAATGCTTGAATCATACAACTTGTTGTGGTTTCCTTCATGATATAAAAAGCTATATTCTTTGACAATAGTAGTGTAATCACTACCATAGCTCTCCTATCTAATGCTTGCATCATTTTTTTCGATTTCTTCCCTGTTGATACCATATCTAGATCTTCTCAAGATAATAATGCTTCTATTGGCATCTTCCACCAACCAAAAATCCATACCATTAAACTTCTCGATTATCACTTTTTTCCTATCAAGTCATGACAAACGATAAAAGGAAAAAATAGAGAACAAGCATAACAAAGCATGAGCTTAAACTTAACGTCTGTTCTAGTGAACCTTGTTAAACAATTGCCTTATTATTCTGAACTGAATAAAATGTTAATAATCAGAAAACTAAAACAATAAAACAATAAAACCAAACAAAAAATTAACATTAATTCTTAGTCTTAGTTATTGATTTCTTCTTGATTCGACAACTATTTTTCAACAAAAAGGATTGGACTTTTTTTTCTTAGCCTAATTAATAGAAATAACTGATCAAATTAAAAAATATATGATCGATGGGACTGTCAAAGATTACCTTTGATCAGCTTCAAGAGTTAACAGTGGTTACTGGTGGCGATTTGATTGCCTGCCAAAACTAGCGGCAACTCAATGACTATTACTTCAAAATAGAACAAAAAATGATCATCTGTGGTTGGCAAAAACCCTAACTGATAATAAAAAACTCTTGACTACGGAGAAGCTCTCACAAAATCTAGCTAGTGGCGATAAAGAGGTGAGAACAAGCTGCTACTGTCACACTACAATTCATGAACATGACCAGTTGTATCATATCATAACTATACACCATAGAAGACTTATTATTGCAGACCATAAAAACTAGACTAAGTGAAAACTTATAGTGTTTACATAATCCATGCATTTAGCGTATTCCAAATGCAATTTAGATCTTTAGTACTAACCAAGGCATTCTTAACTTAGTCATTATCTTCTAATTAAAGATCTTATTTATTCATAGTTGCTAAGTCTTTTTGACCTAATTAGTGCCTTTCGACACCTCCAGCTCCAGTATCACAAGCTAAAACACGTCAATACTAATGTTGTTGGGAGTCGTAACCAAGACTCTAAAATAGTAAGACAATATAACCATGTGTGGGTAATTGTTTATTAAATCATGTGTCACTAACTCCCTCACACTTAAGGAAGTGTCCATCAACATATATTCCACTCCAGGTTTCTCAACATGATGGTGGGTATGTTATAAATGCCCTAGTTGACCGAATCCCGACATGTCATATCATACTAGTAGCATACAACCCAAAGGATCCGACACCCTTCGATACAAACAACACTAGCGATCCTACACTCCCAACCTATCCCTAAGGATTGTAACCTCGGTGATCAATAACTCTATCAAGAGCCCATCCTCACACCAAAGCCTACTAGTGAGGCTCTCCTACCTAGATGGATTCAACTAAGTGCACATATAACCCAAGATGATTCGAGACTCAGTCCAGAGCCCTTCTTCTTACCTTAATGATTTGCATGTCATCGTAGTGACCAACATGTATGCTAACCCATCATGAATAATTTAACTTACCACCAAGATACATAAAATATTTATTCAAAAGTTATACTCACAGCAGTGAGCTTTCAAGAGTTTCTACACATTGTTCGACGAGCGTCATGAGTATCTTACAACTCTAAACATACAAACATCCAAGTTAGGTAATAATCCTAATGACCGTGAAATACCTTGGGTCATTGAACCCAATGTAATCACCCAACCTATCCTAGTCATGTCTGTGACCTTGAGCTAGAGTTCTCCGATTTTGGTGGATGTTTCTATCACAACTCTTGACGGGCATACGTCAAAGAGTTAGGGTTGACACACACTCCCAACACAGTGATCACACTTAACCACCACATGAACCTCCATCGTGTAACTCCCTATTTTATACTTATACTAGGCCTTGTCTCATGACAAATTCGTTTATCAAAAGATGGTCATTCCGGCCTATAACAATCATATGCATCCTAATCTTGATCTACCAGCTTCGTTCTTTACAAAAAACCTGGTTTACCAAAATGACCCATAATGATGCATAACGTGAAGCTTTTAGAACCTTGTTACATAAATCTGAGCTTACGAACAATCTTTGACATCCACACCATACCATCGAGTGATCCTACACTACAATAGAGTTTATATATGTCACACACACGCTCATACATGGCCATAACTCGTATATACAAGTTTGAGGCTTACTTAAGAGAACAGAGCTTCCAAATGTTAGTTCCAAGACAATGAACATTGAGTATATCTAAAAGATCTGACAATCAAATTGTGCACTCAAGGGCCTTGAAATCATAGAGAGAGTTGATATCGTATAAAGTGCAGGGCCGTTAGAAGGGTGATGCACTTTCACAACACAACTGAGGAGAGTTCTTTAGAACACTTAATAGATCAAATAAGAAACTGGTTAAATATTATAAGAGATGCTAAGAACACAAGTAAAAGAGAGACAAAACAAGATAGCAACAAAAGTATTTTGGTTTTCAAGAATGTAGTATATTGCTTCTCAAGTTCTATTACAAAGTGTTACAAAAGCATGGTTGAAAGTTACAAGTACTTGAGATACATATACTACATCCTACAGCCAGCCTAATATATTACAAAAAGGATAAAAGTACATAAAGTAAAAAGTAGCAAACTCAAGACCTCAATGTATAGTTTACCAAAAGCATGGACCTTTTCACTAACTTGTGAAAGTTGGTGAGTCAAACAGAGTTACAACAGAAAGGTGGTCCAACTTTATTGAAAAGTAAATAAGATAATAGCATGTACACAAAATTCTTCAGAAAAAACTATCTTCTTAAACTTGGCTTCGGAAGACTTTGTCTCTGAAGCTTTGGAAGACTTCATATTTGGCTTCGAAAGATACTGGTCTTGGCTTCGGAAGATTTTACACTTAGAGTCTTTCTGGTGTGAGGTGTAAACTTACGAAGCATTTTTACTTCAGTACCTTAGTGCATGCATGCAGAGAGACTTTGGATGCTTTGAATGTTTTGACTGCATCAGACTTATTGGAATACTTACAAACTCCCCTTAGGCTGATGCTACCAAAACAGTTGAAGCTCTTCATCAGTTACAGTCCTCATCATGATGATGACCAGGCCTTTCTTCATTAGATGGTCATGATCACTTAGACTTTTATAGTATCCTATCATGTCAAAGAGATCATGTAGAGGTAGGTTAAATAAGTCTTGCCATGTGTAGACATTCTCACCACCTTGATCTCTAATCACATGCCATCTTTCTGGATTAGTTGTAAAGGTCCAGGATAAGATGGTTCTCTCAGAAGCAAGAGGAGCCACTTGAATTGAAGTTAATTAGGCTGCCTTTTCATGCACTTCCTCAGGTTGATCTGACTCACCCTAAGGTATAGAGGTAGATGGTTTAGTCTTCTTCTTCTTTGACTTTGGTCTAGAATCCATCCTCTTCCTCCTCTTTGATGACTTTAACTGAGAAGACTGATCTGCAACACCTTGTTGATCAGTCTTGTCATGCTCAGTTAGGTGTTCCTCCCTCACAGGTTCAGAAGGAGAGAGAGTTTGACCTAGTTATGGATCAGAAGATAAAGTTTGCTGAGGCTCAGCAGGAGGTCTAGGTTGTTTTGTCTCAAAAGGTTCAAACTTAACCTCCACTTCTTGAGGGACCTGACTTGGTGGGGAGTGTATGTCAATAAGTTCTCCTCTTTTGATCTTTTGCTTTATCACTCTTATGTGCTCATCCATAGTAGACAAAGACATAGGGCCAAGTCTCCTTCCGGAGAATCTATACAGCTTCAAGAAGCTCATCATCCTTTGTTTGTCAGCAGACTTCTTCATGCTCTTCTGAATGATGGCCCTTGACCTTGGAACCTCTTCCCTTAATTTTCTCTTTGTTGCCTTATTTTCTTTGAGTACTTCAAGCTCAAGCTGTTTGAGATACTCAAACTCTATGTACTCAAAGAACAGGGAAGAAGTGTAGATGCCTAGTATAGGCCTGTGGCACTCAAGAAGTTGATCATATTGATCCTATCAGTCTCTTTGTCTACTTGAGGTTCTTGTGGAGCCACAACCTCTTGTGTAGGACTTTCTTGAGCTGGGGAGAGAGTGGGAACATATTTGTATAATCTCTTTTATCTCCTCTCCTCTTCGATAAAGAATTAACTTTTCATCCTCTGCTTCTTTCCTCTCTCATGACAATTCCATATCAGCCAGTTCATTAAGCTCTTCTAAAGGGAGAGATATAATCTTATCAATGTCATAGTTCTTGCTTTGCAGGTAAGTAATCCTGACTGCCCTCAGCTTATCATCTTGAGTGTTTGGTCCGGGGACAACCCTGATTGCGACTTCCATGAATCCTACAGACCCAAAGGAACTTTCTCCCCTTAGCTTCCTCTTCCTCTCTCTCTCTCTCTTCCTCCTCAATCTCTTCAGAAGTCATTTTCCTTTTCCCTTTGTCACTCACAAACCTTTGTGACGCAGGTTGAAGAGAGGTTTGGCCTTCATTGCTTGGTGTAGCCTCCAAGCTCTGGACAGTGAGAGGTTATGATACACCTTCACCTGTAGGTGCTTCATTGAGGGAATGAATTACTAAAGTCATTATAGGTGTGATAGGGCTCTGAGGCTCTACCACTGGGCCTTCAGTGAAGGTTTCCCCTTCGAAGCTAATCTTAGAGTCTGCCTCAACATCCAGTTGACTAATAGTATCACCTAATTGCCTCTGTCTCCTTCTGAGACTGAACTCTATAGTAAATCTATCCTGAATCCTTTGTGCCATCCTGTCAGCTTGTCTAGATTGGCTTGGATTGACAAAAGGCATGTTGATCAGGTCAAGACCTTCATAGTAGTTCAAGGTCTAAAAATTGAAGACTTCTTGCTGCCCTTGAACCCTTTGAAGAATAAGGGCTCTTCTGTTTGCATCATACATCCACCCTATGATGTAGTTAGAAGCTCCTTGATGTGAAGATGACACTACCCTTGGTATGCCTTATTCAAAAAGACTCTGCATGAAGGAGTCTATAGAGTCCACATCAATGTGAACTTGAGGAAGTTGCTGAGTATGGACAGTTGCAAATGAGGATGGTGAGTCCTCAATGTCCATGCTCTATGAAGAACTCCCAGGTTCTGTGTTTGTGATGATTTTCTCCCCCTTTTTACCACATCACCCACTTAATAGGTGAGCTAGAGGTTAGATCAACCACATTCATAGGGTCTTATGTTCCTAGTTGAGCTCTTTCTAAAGATCTCCTAGCTAGTTTTTCCTTAAGATAAGCTATCTCAAGTTGTTGATCATTGACCTTGTTTTGCAAGTTAGTCACCTGAGATTCAAGATGACTAACCTTAGAGACTAAGTAGGTGCATGTTTTTGATAGTTTGTGCACCTTTATCCTCAGATTCCCCTTATCTTCATCAGAAGAATCATGGGGGGATAAGATAATTGGACCAAAGTCTTCTTTCTTACAACCAACATGAAGTTCTTCGCTGCTGGTTTTCCTTTGCTCAATGACAACTTCAGTTGAAGTGTCAATGGGATGAGTTGCCATGGTTGAGGTCTTAATGATGTGATCACTTGCTGAAGTGAGAGTCTTTTCCATATGGATATCATGAACAGGTTCAGAAGTATCCACATCAGTGATAGGTGACTGATATGGGCTAGACATAGGTGATTCAACTCGTCTCTATTTGAGTAGGGAAGGAGTAGAGAGACTCATGTTACTCACTGAAACCTAAATCTTCACCAGTATAGAAGTCAAGGTTGGGAATTGGTTGGTTTAAGTCTAAAGGCTAGGAATGGTAGTTGTGCCCTGAAGGTTGTTCATCTGAACGTAGAGACTCAGAGTGAAGGCTTAAGGCTGTTGGGCTTGTGAGCTCATCAGTCTGAGCATGAGGAACCTCAAGACTGATGGTTGAAGTGATGGGAGTAGTTTGCTCCACAGAAGAAATGGGAGCTCCAAATTCCACTTCTTCTTGTGTGGGTGGTGATATGGGGCCTGCACAACCTTAGTAGCTTGTGCAATGGTTCGTTTGGATCTTCTTTGGTAAGTGAGGGTGATTTATGGTGGTATTTTAAGTGGTTGAGAGGTAGAAGGTGTGGGTTCAACACTAGCTTGTGTTGCTAGGTTGTCACCCTAAGCAATGAGCTCTAACATTTTTGGGACCAGGGCTGTTTCTACCCGAGAGAAGCCAACAATTGGCTTCTTTAAGATCTTGAAGATGTCGGGCTTCATCTATCCCAATTTAAGAATATTATCCGTTTCCCTCAACTGTGAGCCCAGTTCACAGTTAAGAATGTGTTGAACATATCTAGGAAACATGTAATATTCTAAAGAGTCTAAGTTAGTAAGCAGATTTGTATAAACATATTGAATATACCTGAACTTGACCCCCTGAACCATCCCATGCACTATGAAGGAGAGATCTTCAGGTATCTGGTCCCAACCCCCATGCATGTTAGACAAGCTGTGGATGACCACATGTAGTAAGTACTTACACTGGGATGAGACCTTTCTTTTCTAAAGGTCTTTACAGAGAAATCCCCCTCATAGCCCATCAGCTGGAAGGATTGGTTAACTGCTTCTTTAGGAAATGACAACTCACCTTCCTCATCATCCAGCTGAAGATGAGCGTTTATGAAGGCTGGAGTGATGAAGATTGTCCTCCCCTGCACTGTAGCAGACAGTGCCTTCTCCCCATCTAGAATAACCTCTTGACAGGTTTTCTAGAAATCAAGCAGACGATCCTCATAAAAACAGGATCAATGGTAAGGGAGGTGGAATAGTTAGACAAAACCAAGAATTTGCAAACCTATGAGAAGTGTGGATTTTTGTCAGAGTGTAATAGAGCAACCTGATTGTGTTGCCTGTGTCACTGCATGGAGAAATCTGGGTCATTTCTTATTTTAAGGTTGGCCATTTGAGAAAGCTTAAAGGTGAAGGAAAGGAAGAACAAAGGCAGTTGCAGAGAGAAAATGGGAATTTAGGTTTGGAGGAAAGATGAAGATGATAGAAAGAGGGGGAAACCGTTAGGTTTATATGTGAAAAGAATTTAAGATAAAGTTAATGAAAGAGAATAAACTTTGAAATCTGGATGTTGGTCCCACCTCTAAAAAAGTAGTTTGCTTTTTGCTCAAAAAGTAGTTTTCTTGGAAGTCGAAAAGCTTCCGAAGGTAAATTATCTTCGGAAGTTTTAATGAAAAAACTTTCAAAGCCAAAATGACTTCGGAAGAAATTTCCTAAGAGTTTTGAAAATTTTGCTTTGGAAGAGAATTAAGACTTGAACGTTTTGTTCAAAAGAACAAAGCTTGTGAGAGTTAATTTGCTTCGGAAGAAAATTTTCCTTGAAAACAAATAAGTACCTAAGAGAAAATTTAAGCTTCGCAATAGATTCAGACATTTCTTCCAAAGGCAATTTACTTAGGTAGTTATTTGTTTTAAAGGCGTAATTTTCTTCTGAAGATTTTCATCCAGAGAAAACAAGAGCTTATGAAGGAGATAAAATAGACAATTTAGAACACACATATTTTAAGAAATAATATGAATTAGTTTTAAGAAAAAGCTACTTAAAGGTAATCATCCCAATAGCTTATATAAGATACTTAAATCTCTACTTATCAAAGGCTTTGGTGAACAGATCAACATATTGTAAATTTGTGTTAACTTTGACTAGTTTAATTAATCCCTTTTCAAAATTATCTCTAATCAAATGATACCTGATATTGATGTGTTTTGTCCTGGAGTGTTGTACATGATTCTCTATGATAGAAATAACACTATTATTGTCTATGTGAATGGGAGTCTCCTTGAAGTTTAATCCATAGTCAAGCATCTGATTTGAATTCAAAGTACCTAAGCACAACAACTTGCAGTAACAATGTATTTAGCTTTAGCAGTTGATGTAGAGACACAAGATTATTTCTTCCATTGCCATGAGACAACCCTTCCACCAAGAAACTGATATCCCCCTGATATAGACTTTGCAGTCATATTGTAGCCATCATAATCACTATCTGTATATGCATATAGATTAAAGTCAGAATTCTGGGATACCAAAGACAAGTGTTGAGGCACCTTTGAGGTATCTTAGAATTCTCTTCACAGTGATAAGGTCTGACATCTTGGGGTTCTCTTGATATCTTGCACAAATACATGTGGCAAACATGATATCAGGCTTACTAGCTGTAAGATACATAAGAGACCCAATCATAGCTGTGTAAAGGTGTTCATCCACATACTCCTACTCAAGATCAGGCCCAAGGGAGTGGTTTCTTGCTATGGGTGTCTTAGAAATCTTACAATTAGTCACGTTGAATCTTTTGAGTATGTCCTGAACTACTTTGACTGACTTATGAAGATGCCATCTTCAACTTGCTTCACTAATATTCTCAGAAAGAAATTGAGTTCCCCCATGGCACTCATTTCAAATCTGTCCTTCATCAGCTTCTCAAAGTCTTTGCAGAGCCTTGGATTAGTTGAACCAAATATGATGCCATCTACATATACTTGAACTAGCATCAAGTCATTTCCTTGTCCTTTGCTGAAGAGAGTTCCATCTATAGTACCTCTTATGTATCCATGCTTGTAAAAATACTGAGATAGAGTCTCATACCACTTCTTTGGTGCTTGGTGAAGCCCATAAAGAGCCTTATCAAACTTGCAGACATAATCAGGATGATCATGATCTACAAAACCAGGTGGTTGTTTGTCATACACCTCTTCATTAATCACCCCATATAGAAAAGCACACTTGACTTCAAGTTGATAGACCTTGAAGTTCTTGGATGCAATAAATTCTAAGAATATCGTAACAGCTTCCAGTCTTGCTATAGGAGCAAAGACATTAGCGTAGTCAATTCTTGCTTCTTGTGTGTACCCTTGAACAACTAGTCTAGCTTTGTTTTTTATGACAATTCCTCTATCATCTTTCTTATTCCTAAACACCCATTTGGTTCCTATAGTAGTCTTCCCATGAGGAAGAAGACATAGGTTCCAAACCTTTTGCCTCTTGAATTGAAGTAGCTCCTCTTGCATAGCTTCAACCCAACTTCCATCCTTTAGAGCCTTATCAATCTTCTTGGGCTCTATCTGAGATAAGAAACAAGAGTGAAGAAAAACATTTGCTTCATAGGTTTGAACTCTTGTTCTTACCTCTATGTCAATATCTCCAATGATATTTGAGGTGGGATGAGACTTGTGGATCCTTAGCTGAGGGATCACAACAAGTTGCTAAGAGATATCTAAATTAGAGAAATTTAGATCTGGCGTTGATGCTTCTCCCACCTCATTAACACACTTATCAAGAGAGACTTGATCCAATGAGTGTGTGACATCATTTATGTTATCTTCTATGGAGTGGTTATTAGCATCAAGAAATCCTTGACCACTATCACCACGACCATTATCTTCTACACTTGAAGCTTCTTTATCTGGTTGTTGAGCCTCTGAGCTAGAATTTGAAGGCAACTCATATGTATTAGCTGAATCTGTCATTATTGTGCTGATAGAAACTTCATTTGTAGAGTTAGTTAGAACTGGAGCTAAAGATGTATAACTTGAATGTCTTCTTAGCTCAAATCTTGGATCAGGATCACCTGCAGGTATATATCTATAGAACTTGAAACATGCTCACAAGATTTGTTAAAATAGTTGGTAACTAAATCAAGATCAAACAATCAATCAGGACCATAACCTTTCACACTGGGAGTGTGCTCATTAAAAGTCACATTGGCCAACTCTTCAACTATTCTAGTTCTAAGATTGTATACTCTTCAAGCCTTAGCTTGGGAAGAGTATCCAATAAAGTATCCATCATCTGATTTCTCAGCAAACTTGGCAATTTGATCTTTGGTATTCAAGATGGTGCAAGGACATCCAAATGACCTGAGAAAACCAATGAAAGGTTTTCTCTTGTGCCAAAGTTCATAAGAAGTCTTACCATAAGTCTTACCACTAAAAATCTGTTTTGCACATAGCAGGCAGTGTTGACTGCCTCTGCCCAGAAGGTGATGGGCAGTTTAGAGGCAGACGACATAGTTCTTGCAGCTTCAATAAGTGTCTTGTTTCTCTTCTCAACAACACCATTTTGCTGAGGAGTCCTAGGAACACTATATTGTCTTGTAATACCCTTTTCATCAAAAAATGTATCAAAGATTTGATTCCTGAATTTAGTTCCTTGATCACATCTTATGGTTTTGACCTTGTGATCACATTGATTCTCAATCTTTAAGATGAAATTCTTTAGAATCTCAGGAGTCTCATCCTTATTTCTAAGTAAGAAGACCCAAGTGAATCTTGTAAAGTCATATGTGATCACTAAACAGTAAAAGTCCTTCCTAGTCTCATTACACTGGTGGGACCAAAGAGATCCATATGTAATAAGTGTAGGGGTGTAGTGATGGAGTTTCTTTCCTTGGGCTTGTGAGATATCTTGTGTTTCTTCCCTTTCAGGCATGCCACACAATGATCATCACTAGTATACTCTTTCTTTGGCATTCCAGTTACCAAATCATTCTTAATCAAATTATTCATGTTTTTGAAGTTTACATGGCATATTCTTTTATGCCAGAGGAAAGACTCATCATTATTTTCTTTAGATAGAAAGCATGAAACTTCTCTTGAGGAAGATGTTTCTTGTAAATCTATCTTGTACATGTTCCCTCTCCTGGGGGCTCTGAGCATGATATGCTCATGAGGAATGACCACCCCGAGCTTGAGAACAATGCACTCATGCTCAGTAAATAGCATGTTATGACTCTGATCACAAATTAGGATACACTCAGAAGATTGTACCCAAGCTCCTTGACAAAATTTACCTTTTCAATGCTGAGCTTACCGTTTGTGACCTTGCCCTTCCAGAAATGTAACCACCTTCATCTCCTCCAAAAGAAACTTGTCCTCCATCAAATCTTTCAAAAATTTGGAGTAGTGACCTATTGCCTGTCATGTGCCTGCAACAACCAGTATCAATGATCCGATATTCTTGTTTGTCTTGAGCTGTTCCTACAGAAAGAAAATGGTTAGTTACATTTGGAAACCCAAGCCTTATTGGTCTTGGGCTCATCAAAAGAAGTAGAAGATAATGAAACAGTAATAGATCCTATAGTTGTGCTTTGAGGATCTTTTGCTGTTGTTGATGGAGAACTTTAAGTCTTTTGGTCTTTCTTTGTCTTCCACACCACCTATGGAAGTTTGAACTTGACCTTCACCATTTCGGAAGCTTTTGTGACTTCAGAAGTTTTGATGATTGGACCTTCGGAAGATCCTGCTAGCACTACAGCAGACTTCAGTGCTTTGGAAATATTGATTTCTTCCGATACCAAATTTTCTTCCGAATGCAATTTTCCACTTGCCTTCTTCTTCATTTTGGAGTTTTCGAAGGAAACAGATTTTCCTTCTGAAGCTGTTTTTTTTGGAACTCTTGGAAGTTTCTTTCTTGGTCATATGAAGAGTACCTCTTGGATTGTATGGACAATCCTGAGCAAGATGAGAAGTACTCTCACACATAACACATTCCATCTTTTTCTTCCTAAGAGCCTTCTTTTGAGAAAAAGGCTGACTTTGATCACTTTCTTTCTCCACCCTCATCTTTGCAGATGCTGAGACAGTCCTTTTAAGGTGAGGACTATACTTGGAGTTGGATGGTTCAGGCTATGTAGCAGTGGTACACAGCTGATCAGTCTTCTTCATGTTGCTGAGATGATTTGAACATGAACCAGAACTCTTGGTACAAGAGTTTAGGCTAATGTCTTCAGTCTTAAACACTTCAAACCCTATAGAGATAAAGACTTGTTTTTGTTTAGAGTCAAAAGTGGCCTTGATCTCTTGAGCCTTCTTAGCTTTTCTCTTGCTCTTTCTGATCAAGTTCTTCCTCTTGGAATTGGTCATCCCAAAAGCTTTACTCTCCTTAGAGGGATGATGAACCTTCTTAGAACGCTCTTCTTCACTCCTTTCAGAGCCATTCTTCATCATCTCCTCTTCATCCTCTTCAGTCAAAAGGGTTTATGAGGGGAAGCTCAAATTTACAAGTTCCACACCTAGGAGATCTTACAGACAAGACTGTGTGTGGAGGAGCTATCTCACAAGATCCTAGTCTCTGCTTTTTCTAACAACAAACTTTTGCATGTAAGGATGAGGATATCATGTTCTTGCAGGTCTCTTCTTCGAGAACACATTTTTCTGCCCTGGCTTTGCTGATCATAAGCTCAGCTTGGTATTTAGTCAACTTAGTTAGCAGATACTTGATCTTAGTCCTATAATTGGTGTGCTCATGTTTAAGAACTGAAATGGTTTACTCTGAATCCTCTATCTTTAACTTATAATCTTTTTTAGACTTTTTGAAATTAGATTTTAAGATATTCAAGGACTTAAGAATAGATCTCATCTCAATGTTATAGGACCTGTATCTATCTCATCTCTATGATTTAATACATTCAGGAGTGCAAAGATGTTCCAATACCTTGGTTTTATCATGGTCAGCCATGAGTGCTTGATTTGGAGATGCATCTTCCACCTAAAAGCTCCAGTCAAAGCCTCCTTCTTTAATAGCAACTGCAGCTTGCTGCTTTGCCTTCTCATTCTCGTGTGATCTCTTAGTGTAGTTTAGTTTGGCTTGAGTCTGGCCATCATTTGCTCTTGGTGCCTTACACTCTCTAGCAAAGTGTCCCATCTGGTTACAGTTGTAACACTTTACCTTGCTTTTATCCAGCCTAAACTTTCCACTGGCTGCATTGCTAGGAAACTTCCTCCCTGTCCTCTTGTAGAACTTCTTGGCTCTGTGAGTGAGAAGAACCATCTGCTGAACTCCATATAGTACAGATCATCTGGATGGATACAGTCTAAATATTCAAGGGTGAAGGGAAGTTGCTTGTGGATTCATCAACATAAACAAAGGCATGAGAAGAGCTTGTCTCTTGGAAAAGACTTCCTTAGGTGTAGCTTTCTCTTGGAGTCTGTAGGAAGGTGATGAATGGACCCTTTTGTGAGTTGTCAAAGTAGCATATAAGATGATGTTGAGGTTCTTTGCTATCCCTTTCAGTCACATGAAGGGCTAAAATCATTTGATTGCTAGAGTTACTAGATGAGTTTTGCATGTTCATCTCCATTGGTTTCCACTGAGAATACCGTACAACTTAGTCACAGTGAGAGTCTTAAGGTTCTCAGTCCTCTCGATAACAACACAGGTAATGTGTCCATTGCCTAGGAAGAGAGGACATAAACTTCCTTACAATGTCCATATTTTCAAGAGTCACTCCAACATCCATTGGAGTGTCTACAATCTCAACATACCTGAAGTATTATTGAGTCTTGATCTTACCTGTCTTGAAGGTAAAATTTTCAAACTACTACTTGAGGAGATCCTCTTGTTCTCCTTGGCTTCAGTAAAACCTTCATACATACTTTAGTGCTTCCCATAGTTGTTTTGTAGTCTTGCATTTCTTGAAGCCTTTGTAGATGGAGTGTGGAAGAGCAGTTTGAGGGCTATCATGGCTTTTTGATCAATTTATATTCTCTTCCTGTCTTCATCAGAGAAATCAGCCATAACCTTTGAAATCATACCACCACCAGTAGCAGATGAGGTGCTTGGTATGTAAGGTCCTTCAATGACAGAGTCCCACATCCTGGAGTCTTGATACTTGATAAAGCCTTCCATTCTTTGACATCAAGTATCAAAGTCTTTAAGAGTGATCAGTGGAGACTTTGTCATAGTTCCAGTTTCCATATCAGCCTTGGTAATAGCTGCCATTTGATTTGTTAAGTGTTTTGTATGTGTGAGGGATCTTAAGATGGTAAGATCTTATATCAAGAGCTTTTAAGGCTCTGATACCAAATACGGGACCGTTATAAAGGGGTGATGTACTTTCACAACACAACAACACAACTGAGGAGAGTTTTTTAGAACACTTAACAGATCAAATAGGAAACTAGTGAACTATTAGAAGAGATATTGAGAACACAAGTAAAAGAGAGACAGAACAAGATAGCAACACAAGTATTTTGGTTTTTAAGAATGAAGTATTACTTCTCAAGTTCTATTACACAGTGTTACAAAAGCATGGTTGAAAGTTACAAGTACTTGAGATACATATACTACATCCTACAGCCGACCATACTTTGAAAGCCAGCTGGATAAATAAGAGTCGACAACAAAATCAAATGTAAAGTCAAAAGAAAAATTGCCTTTTGACTTGTGACTGTGACATGCCATAGCTCACATCCTAATATATTACAAAAATGATAAAAGTACATAAAGTAGAAAGTAGCAGACTCAAGACCTCAATATACACTTTACCAAAAGCATGGACCTTTTTACCAACTTGTGAAAGTTAGTGAGTCAAACAGAGTTACAGCAGAAAGGTGGTCCAGCTTTATGGAAAAGTAAATCAGATAATAGCATGTACACAAAAGTCTTCGGAAGAAATCTGTCTTCTTAAACTTGGCTTCGAAAGACTTTGTCTCTGAAGCTTCGGAAGACTTCATATTTGGCTTCGAAAGATATTGGTCTTGGCTTTGGAGGATTTTACACTTAGAGTATTTCTGGTGTGAGGTGTAAAACTTCCGAAGCATTTCTACTTCAATACCTTAGTGCATGCATGCAGAGAGACTTTGAATGCTTTGAATGTTTTGAATGTTTTGAGTGCATCAGACTTATTGTAATCCTTACATAAGGAGAAAGTAAAATGAGATCAGAGAGTATGTAAATAATTAAAAATTGGGGTTTTTGGGTTTTTATACCCGATTCTACCCAATCGAGTCCTTGGCAGACTGCTAAGATCTTATTGGTGATCTCCTACCGAGTTAAAATGGTATATTTGCATCGTAGAATGTAATAGTCCTAGTGTACTATTAAGACAGACCATGATGTTTTGCTACCACCATGACAGATTGTTACTTGTTTCTCATAGCGGTTCGATATGAAACCTACGTTTTTGGTTTTCTACAATGGTCCATGAATCCCAAGTCTTTAGAAAGTTTTCATTTTAAATCATTCCATTTGAGTTTCCGACCACTAAACCTATATGTTTACCTGTCCATTACACCAAGGGGTCACTGCTATGACAATGAAAGAGACCAGTTTAAAATATTCTTGTGTGATATCGATCAAAATCTTAAACCTTACCTGCATATAAGTAAGTTAGTCGGCTGGTAACACAGAGAACCATGCCGCACATGGCACTACTACTAAATGGTGTCCTCATCGAGCTATTTGCTCTCATCTTCTCCACCTCACATGACCATTCAATAATGGTTAATGTAAAAAAGAAATTTTTACCTTTATAAAAAGATAAAAACATTAATAAAATATCACTTTATTAATTATCTCTTACTTTCTTTTTGTCATACTCTTACGACCCAAACACCACACTAGATATTGTCCACTTTGCCAGCCGGCACGCCCTCAGGTGGCTATCGCTCATGGTTTTAAAACTTGTATGATAGGAAAGGTATCCAACTTATATAAAAAAGTTCTTGTCCCCTTTCTGAACAGATGTGGGATGTATCATCCTCCTCCACCGGAAGACCAACTCCTTGTTGGCACACCCGCCTGATTGTGGCTCTTATACCATTTGTTAAAATCCAAGCACCATACCAGATATTGTGGCCTTGACAGCCAACACACCCTTAGTAGCCCATATTTTAAGATTTGAAAACATATATGATAAGGAAGGTATTCAGCCCATATAAATAATCTTTTACCAATGATTTTTAGCATAAGTGGTTGAGGTGAGGTATCCTCAAGAACTCATTAAAATAGAAGGAGGCTTTAAATTCAAGTCCCACCCATGATTAAAAAAATATAAAATAAAAAATACGAAGTTCCAGGTATGGTCGGGGGATTTTCTCACCTAAGGTGGGGATCCTCCTAAGGGTGGTCTAATTTTTAAAACTGATGTGGACGTATTGATGTACGAGCTTCCCTTCGAGGATGTGCTAGCCTAGTGCCTTAAGTTCTATACTTGAGTAATGGAGATGATTGGATGGGTCAGTGGCTCGTTAGTGATCCAATTAGCAGTTCAAAAAAATATAAGGAAGCTTTTGTTCCTTATCCCAACCGATGTGCTGCGTAACATATACATTGAAAATTTCAATTCTTCTAACTCTTTTTATCGATCTAAACAATAACAATCAAAGTTATTATGTTGTCCTTCACTACCACCATAATTCCTACAACTTGATAATTCATTTTTCATCTCTAATTCTGGATGGAACCCACACTACTGTCCTATGCAAGTGTTTCCCAAGTCAACTATGAATCCAAGACCTCATTTGAATTTGTAAATGCAACTCAAGTGAAACCATCATAACCTGTTAAACAAGAATTAAACAAGAAATGCTTATCTCTCATAATATTATTTTAGTTTTCTATTGTACAACAGTTCGAGCACCGTCTAAAGAATGGTGCAACCTTCACCATGACGAGGTGGAGGATATGACGGATTACATCCATAACCATATCCATAAGGATCCCAATACATTATGGGAACAACTTTATTATCATCTTTGTCCTTTGGCTTCTTTGGTCCAACACTAACGATATTAGCAACCCATCGTTTCTTCCGCAAGCAAGTAGCAACACAAACCGGATCAACATCACCGATCACCACTAACATCTCCTTCGGTAAATCCACAGACACCTGGTCAACACCAGAAAGTTTAGTGACAACCTTCAAGACCTTTTTCCTACATTTTTCCGAGTGCATGTTTACTTTTATCTTTATCTCCTGTATTAATTATGCATGCATACAAATTAAAGTTAGAGACTTTGGAAAATATATGATATTGAAAATAGGTTATGCAACATGATAGTAAGATTACCTGAACCATGGTGCTAGACACTAAAATGAAGAAGATAATTGATGATCTCAAACGGATATTAGATTTATAGAACCTAGCTTATCATACTTAAAAATTGAATATGTAATACGCAAAGACTTTTGACCTCTAAAAATTGTCACTTTCAAAAGGACCCCTTCACAAACTATACTCAAATTATGTCATCATTTTATAGAAAAATGAAGCTAGATAAATTACGGTTTTTCGTCACGCGTCATAGCGGTTTGACCAACTTCTACAACTATTCTCTTTATTTATTTATTTATTCATTTTTGCAACTTTGTATATTTTATGTAAGGGCTCGTAACTAAAGCAAGAAAACTTTACATTTAAAAGAAAAACAATTAAAATGGACTGAAATTATAAGGAAAATTACATTAATTTTGATGAAATCATACGTTTATACAAATAAATTATTACAATTTGTGCAATGTGTAAATATCACATTTAACCGCACAAAAGTTTAACCGCCCAATGACGAAGCTTCTTTGGGGCCGAGGGAGGTTTTTTTTTCGTCAGTAGTGTTAATTTTCGGCTCGGTAGTGTAAATTTTAGGTCCGGTAGTAAATTTTTTTAATAAATATATAGCATGCCCCCCCTAAAATAATTAACTTTTGCCCCCGCCCCCTTAAAGTTTGATTCAAGCTCCGCCATTATTCCCGCCCAAATCTTCTAAGACCTATTAAACTAAATGGTAATCATCAAATTAACCATTTGACTAGTTAAGATTACTAATATGACTATTGACTTTAAACTTTATCAAAATATTTTTTGAATCATATATCTCTAGCCACATAGTCAAGAGCTTTCAAATAAATCTTACATACAGTTACAAAAACATTTCAACAATTGGAAACAAAATCTCAATTTAAAAAAACTCAAGGGCCATATTTAAACTATTCAATCAACCATAATATGAGAAGAAACCTTTTATATTTTTATTTTATATATAAAATATTGCATTTAATATTTTAATTAAATTTTTCATAAATAACAAGTTAACTTAAGCAAAAAATAAACTACACAGTTATGTTTATAACTCTTATCTAAATGATATGATGTAAATTATATTTAAAACAGAGTTGTTTAAAAAATGTGTTTTTAAACTTTTGATGTATGATTTAATGGTCAGTTTGTAATTATTAAAATACTAAACTTAAAATAGGTTGTAGTTGTGAAAATACTAAACTTAAAATAATGGTGGTTTTTTGAGCTATGTACCATATGTTAAAAGGTATTGTATAGTTTGTATGTATAAGTGTATATAGTGCGAGACTATTTTTTTGTCTATTTGTGTTTTCTACTTAAAACATGAGTTAATTAGACATGGTTTTAAGTTAATTAAGAGCTTATAATTTTTTTGTTTGTTTGTAGTTCAAATGTTTTCATCCCTAAAGTCTCATGTAATACATACACAGGACTATAACATAATAAATACATATTTAGTGACAGATCGGTATACTCGAAATCATACACAATATTCTATGGTTTTAAGTAGATTATATATGTAATTTACATTCATTTTTACAAAAAAAATTGGTACTTAATCATGCATATGATGAATTCATAGGAAATAAAGAAAAAAAAGAAAGAACAGAAACAAAATACAGCAAACACAAACGAGAAAGGACTCTTGGATTTCTTAGCGGATCGTCAACAACGATTATAGTGATCCACCACCTCCTTCTAGTCACTGAAGCATAATGATATAATGATTATCTTTTTAGACCAAATTTAGCGGACCACCACCCTTCACCTTAGAGATCTGCGAAGAACTCATTGCAACTGATTTCCAAATAATTTGTGTTTGACCATTTTAAACATATATTTTCTCATTCATTCAAGATCATACCCTTTGGAACGACCCAAGGCAATGATTTAAATGTTTGGAAGGCTAGAATCAAGTATTGGAACAGAAGATCAAGGATGAGCTACCGGTTTGACTTCATTTTAAGTTCTTTGACTTTGTTTTTAAATTTTTAGTAATTTTTTGTTCATGTTTGCTACTAGAATTCTTTGTTTTCTGTTTGCATTCACCATGAGTAGCTAAATTGTTTAAACTACTTAAGTTATGGTTTGCGGTTTGACTATTTTTCGGTTTGTTGACCTGAATGATATTATCTTGATGAATATTTCTGTCTATTTATGATCTAATGTTGCTTAATACTCTTTTTTGTTATAGTATCATGCTTGATCCTAGCGCTTTTTTATTCACTTGATTTCGTATTAATTAATTGAATAGGTTTGCATAATAAAGTTGTTTACTTAATGTTTGTGATGAATGTGTGACTATGTTATGAATTATTAGCCACAGGATTGGTTTGTAACATTAACAAAAGTAAGTGTTCTATGAGACCGGAATGTAAAAGGTTGTCAACTTTACATAGATTCATTGTTTAATTAAGTTAGAGTTGCATGAAAATCAATTTCTCCTAGCTAATTAGCTTTAGGTCTTGTGATTTTGAGTTTTTAAGAATAATAAATAGACTTATAATCTCATAACTTGAAGGTCATTCGTGGGTTTTAGGATATTGTGATGTTGTCATCAAAATGTGATACCACTTTTGAATATCTTCGCATATTTTAATTAGTGAGTCTGGAAGGTGATCAAATTTATAAAACCAATAAGCCTCAAACGACTATTAAGAATTAATTAGGTGTTTAGATATTTCCAAACTACTTCTATCTTTGGATTACAATTGAGTCGATAAATTCAACTATTGTTGAAACAACAATAGGATTTCCTAAGGGTAGATGGTGTCGTGATAGGGAGAATGTGAGCAAAACCTGACTTCAGGTAGGAATACCACTTCTTATTCCGATGACCCCAAATTCACCCAATCTCGATGAAAATCTACCGGGGACGCCACCCACGTGCTTTGTAACACCCGGTTATTATTATTATTATTTTAAAAAGCCAAAGAAAGAAGAATAAGGTGGAGAAAAAGAAAGAAAATACATTTTACCCAAGTCAAGGGGTAAAATGTGTTAAAAAGGACAAAAAATGTAAAAGTTGGTGTAAAAGGGGCATGGTCACCCACTCCCCTCTCCATGCCCCTCTCCCATACTCGATCACCTTTCAATCGACCAGAGAGAGGGAAGGAGAGAACGGCAGAAAACTCGGGAGTTTGAAGAAACAAGGAGAGGAGTCGAATTCAAGTGGGTTTCGAGGTGAAACTTGAAGTAAACGGGTTTGAAGGAAGCCTTACCCGAAGGGAGCTACTAAGGTGAGTTCTAGAACCCCCTATTTTACATGTTTTAACAGATTTGGTGCTGGAAATGCATATGAAAATGTTTTCGTTAAGTTAGGTGTGTACCCGTATGTATGTGTTGTGTGCGATTCGGGTAGGGTTCGGATTTGGGCAGGTTATGTTTGATGATGTTAGGTATGGGTTTCTAAGGCTTAGGATGGATGGTATAAGCTTAGAACAGGTTAGAGAGGGTTTGGGGACTGCAATCTGTTGTTCAGGTACGAATGAAGGTCATGCGCCTGAAAATTTCCTCATGCGACTGAAGGTCATGCGATCGAAAGTCATGCGACTGAAGGTTATGCGCCTGAAAGTCATGCGACTGAGAGTCATACGACTGGAGGTCATGCGATTGAGGGTTCATACGCCCTATAGTGTTCATGTATCTGGAAACCCTCCATGCGCCTAAGTGTTCTTCATACTCCCAAAGAGGGCTCATGCGCCTGAAAGGACTTAGAATATTTTTTGAGTTTTGGAGAAAGGGTAAATATAGGCTTTGACTTGGGATGTTTCTCGAGATAATGTAAGTTGACTTTTGAGGTCATAGATGATGTGATGGTGCCTTGTATGTTGATGTTTGCATGTTCATGTTTATGCTCTTTATTTCGTATGATTATTTGCCCGTGACTTTACGTTTAATGTCAATGAATGAAATGAAAAGTATTATGTAATGTAAAGGGGGAGATAATGAAAAGAGAAATGTAATGAAAGAAGGCATGCATTAATGAATGAATAAAAGTAAGAAATGCTTGCAAGCAAATGTATGAAGGTTCACACCCAATGAATGGTGTTAGCTCAATTGTGTGCGGGTTAGCTACCCCAGAAAGATGCACACTGGGGTCCAATCCTTGTGATTGACCATATGTATGGGATCCTTGCCGCTTGCCCCAGGTATTGGAGTCAGCTTCGTGCATAATGTTCAAGGTCTATGAAAGACCTCAGGCCTAGTAACCAGCTTCGTGCACAATGCTCAGGGTATAGCATATGGCATTATTCCGTAATGAAAGAGAAAAGATAAATGGTGAATGTACTTGCCCTAGGTACTAGAGTCAGCTTTGTGCATAATGCTCGAGGTCTATGAAAGACCTTAGGCCCAGTAAACAGCTTCGTGCATAATGTTCAGGGTATTGTACATATCATCGAAAGTAATGAATGTACGAATGGAAGTATGAAAGTATGAATGAATGTGAATGAAAGTTAACGAACGATTGATGAAGATAATAATGATAATATCTATGTGTATGCATGATGTGTGATCATTTACGAAAGTAAGTATGTTTTATTTTAAAACTAGAACTCACTTAGCAACACTGACTTTTATGTGTTTCCAGTTGGCAGGTAATGATTGCTGAGGATGGCACGGGGCGGCTACTTGGCTCATTTTGGATGATATTCCCTTGTATAATGTTTTTGCATTGTAATGTGAACAAACGATATTTTGTAACGAATGTTGTATTAATTTTGCAATATTCTATATAATTTAATGCATATGTATGTTTTATGTGCGTTGATTGACCAGCTGTAAGCATCCCGGGAACGATGCCTATGCTTGTCTCTTTCTTATTCCATCCAAACATTTCTTTTCTCCTTTTTAATGTTTTGTATAATCAGAATATTTCATTTTAAATAAATTAAATTTTATATTAAATCTAAGTCATATTTTTTATATTAATCTTACTTTAATATTAACCTAAGTTTTTCGATATTGTAATATAAAAAAAAGGGTTATTGAATTTTGACAATCCCAATTTTTATTTATTAGTCGGGATTAATCCCAACTTAAGAAATGTTTACTAACACTCTCAACTTTGAGTTTATTTTCCTTCAATGATTCTTTACTAATTGAGAGTTAACATCCATTAGTTTTTTTGGATTATATGAGGTTAACCTTAAGCCATTTTTTCAACTCAGCCACTGTCCAACCTATATTAGGTATGTTTTCGGTGTTTAGTTTTTATCGTCACTTGAAATCTACCCTTAACGAGTCAAGTGGTTTAGATTAGGAGGTGAAGATTGATGGGTTTTAAGGTACAGACTTTTCAGATTGACAGACCTGATAGTTGATTCCAACTTTCTGCTTAGTGTTTTGGTCATATAAGCAATGTACGTCATAAAAAACTAACGGTATTAACTCTTGGTTAGTAAGAGATCATTATAGAAAAATAAGCTAAAAATTGGAAGTGTCTGTAAATATTTTCAGAGTTGGGATTAATCTCAGCTAATAAATAAAAGTTGGGATTGTTAAAATTCAATAACGTATAAAAAATCAAATCAATAAACCTAATAAAAATTCTTTTTTTCCTATTAGTCATACTAAAATTTTCAACCATCACAATTCTCATCATATTAGTATTTTAAGACATCCTATAAAACTTCATGGGATTGTGTTCATAAGTTCTGTAACAGTGACATTAAACCCTACGGACAATAATTAGCATATAAAAAAACTAGCACACGCATAAGTATTTGTTTTCATTAAAAACTCTTACTTGATAGCGCGTAGCTACTTGGGTTGGCATCCATTCATCTGGCATTATTTTTAATTTAAGTTTAGGTTTTAAAAATATTTTACCCAATTCTTTAAAATTTTAGCTTTAATGCCAACTTGTAAGGCTCTGTTCCTGAGAAACATCACCATTAATCCATCACAACATAAAACAAAATAGAACACATTTTTATTTAAAGTATCATAACGAAAAATCCTAGATCATTCATCATATTCATAAAACAAGTTGTCAAATAACATATTGTTCTTGAATTTAGAATGTCAACATTGTTATTGGAAAATTAAAACATTAGTTAAAAACACATAGATGCGAGCGTCCCATTCGAAGTAACTCCATTCTCATACCATCCTCAGCAATCAAGATTAACCGTCAACTAATATGCATACAAAGTCAGAATTACTGAGTGAGTTTTAATTTTATAATAATATAGAAAATATACTTTTAAAACCTTGTTTTAGTGAATACACATTTATCATACATGATAGACAAATTTACTTTTATAACATTCATTATCATGTTCATTATCTTTCTTTCTTAGGGTGTTACACGAGCATGATCACCCATAAAAATAAAGACCACAATCTATGCATACATTATATTACATAATATGATTCTTGAAGATGATGGTTGCACGATTTGTCCAATATGATGAAAAAGATATTCAACCGCCTTGTGAAGCAATTGACGAGCAACAAAAAAAAGAATCTAATATTTGGTAATTTCACAACCTAGAAACATATGTTGGTGATTAGGTGTAACATATCGACAATATTCGAGAATTCATACCCAACGAAGACGAAGACTAGATAATAATAACTTCTTATTAAGTGATCTTTTGAAAATTTGTAACTAATACCTAGTTATGTAATGTTTAATTATCTTTTAGTCTTAGTTCTAATCCTAATTCATGTTTTAATATTATATTAAAAAAATAAAAAAATAGAATTAATATCAAACTATCTTTGTATTAAATAACTAAAAAGGTGAAAGATGAAGTGAAAGTAAGTAATGATCATCACATAAAATGAAAGATATAACAAAAAATGTGTATGCGACACTGAGATGACGAAATATGTTAGAAAGTGAGCGGTGACCATTACGCATGAACCTATGTGAAGAGATATTTTAAGAACTTCTATTTTGGTAACATAAGGAACCTTCAATAGACATTGATCATATTTAATCAAATTGTTATGAATGGCTTAAGGTACAACTGTAATTAAATAGTTAATTAATGTGTCAATTTCATTAAATAAAGCTATAGTAGTAAAACACTCGCTGGTAAGAAAACTATAAAGAAATCGTATTTTGATTATCAAACTTAAACAATCTGAGAGTCGCATAACGTTTTTAGATTGAAACTATTTATGGAGTATAACCAAATGTTTAATCGGATAAAACTCAGCTCAAAGAACGGCGCATGTTTTGTGTATGTGATCTCGTGAACCAAAAGGAAATGTTTTTGACCAAATGTCTTGGAAATCGATATTGCAGAGATCAAGCCAAAAGCTACCTACCGAAGGTAGTTTTAATATTTAAATTTCGTTATTTTCACCCTAAATTTCATATGTGAATTAATTTAATGTATTTTTGAGAAATGAGGATCAAAATAGCAAAGTTACTGCTGGGGATACAAAATTACTAGGTTTAACTTTAATTTCAAATCCATTCACTCAGCTACATATGTGCAACTTTTTTTAAAAGTATAAGTGTAATTTGTAATGCCTTTTGACATGATGTCACATAACTTTTCTAGGGTTTCTGTTTTTATTTATTAAGATTATATATGTGTGCAATGTAGAGCCTATATAAATAGATTTGAATTTTAGGAAAACCTACAACTTTTGAGTTCTAACTATTGTTTAGGAAAGCCAAATTACTTACTTAATATCATCATACAAGTAAATTGCGCAATTGTTTTGTACAAATTGAAGTGTGTTTGCGTAAATAGATGTTAAATGGATAAATTTAGGATGGCAATGCCTTCATGATAAAATGGATAATATTTAGGATAGATGATGGAAGAATAATGTTGAAGAACCTGTTCGATAGATATATAGATGAGGAGGAAATACAGTAAATATTGATGATTATGATTTTACGAAATTAGATATGACCATCAATGTAGTAAAGAAATCTGGATTGATAGATGAAGACATTTATATCGACATTTTTTAGGATTAACCACACACGAACATAATACAAAAGCAATAAACGACACAAAGAATTAAAGTGGTTAGGTCAACCCTTTAGTCCTTTACTTTCAAAAAATCATGCGATTTCTTATAGAATTAACTCAACCATTTATGTGATGACCAAATGCTACTTCAAACCAACTAAGGCTGCACCATTTATGTGATGACCAAATGCTACTTCAAACCAACTAAGGTTGCATAAGCCTTAAGTTCCAATTTCATAAAGCAACTTACCAAGTTAGCTCATCCCACCGAATATCAATTCTCTACTTGAGTATAGAATACTTAAATCTGATCAATGCCCGGTAAACTTGACGTATTGACCGTCTACCGTTAAAAACTACATCAAATACATTTAAACCAAAAAAAATTACTAAAAGAGAATTGCTTCAAGAAAAATCTCACATGATACAATTTTTAGTTTTGTATTGTACAACAGTTCGACCATTGTCTAGAGAATGGTACAACCATCACCATCACGAGATGGTGGATACGATGGATAATATCCATATCCATATGCATAAGGAGTGTTACAATACATTATTGGAATCAATTTATCGTCATCTTTGTCCTTAGGTTTCTTTGGTCCAACGCTTACTATATTAGCAACCCATCGTTTCTTCCGCAAGCAAGTAGCAACACAAACCGGATCAACATCACCGATCACCACTAACATCTCCTTTGGTAAATCCACCGACATCTGATCAACACCAGATAGTTTAGCAACAATCTTCATGACATCTTTCCTACATTTTTGTGAGTGCATGTTTACTTTTATCTTTATCTCCTGCAATTGTGCATGCATACAAACTAAAAGTTAGAGGTAAAATGTGATATAGAAAATATGTTATGCGATACGATAGTAAGATTACCTGAACCATTGGTGCTAGACTCTATGATGAAGAAGATGATTGAATTCAGGATGATCGCAAATTAATAGATGTTTAATTTATAGAACCTCATCGGTCATCATACTTTTAAGAAAAATTGAATATATAACACTCAAAGACTTTTGACCTTTAAAATGTCTCTTCCAAAAGAACTCCTTCACAAACTATAAATTTAATCGAAAAAGCTATGTCATCATTTTATTGAAAAATAAGTTTAGATGAATTACGGTTTTCGTCAGTCAAACGTCATAGTGTTTTGACCAAGTTCTACCATTATCCTCTTGATTTGTTTATGGTTTTTTACGACTTGTATCGTTTATTTAAAAGAAAATTGTAAAAATAGTTCATGTGGTTTGATTCTATTATTGCAAGTTTGATCTTCAAATTTTAAAAATTATACAAATTAGTTCAAACATTTAAAAGTTTGTTGTAAATTTAGTCCACACCATCAGTGTCTTTTAGTTTTTAACGATCTAGGGACTAAATATGCAATATGATTAAACCATAGGGACTAATTGTCCAATTTGTTCAAAAATTGAAAATCAAATAAAATTTAAAATAAATTATAATCAAACACATGAAATTCAAATAACATTAATAATAAATTTCAATAATTAAAAAAATTAAGGTTAAAAGTTCAAATCAAATACAAAACTAAATAAAAGTAAAAATAAAACGTATGTAAAAAGACAAAGCAAGCATATTTTAATCTTTAAAACACCTATAGTGTTGATATATAAAAACATAAGTTTTTTAAACTCATTATGTAATTTTGTTAGATCATTATGTAATCTTCAATTTGATGAAGATTACACAATTATTTGATGATGAATACACAATAAGCTTTAAACATAAAAAAATTTTACATTTCTTATTATTGTGCTATTAAAAAATCATCATTTTAAAAAGTACAATGCATAACACAATGGTCAACATTAGACACAATAGGTAACACGACACAATGAGTAACACAATGACTATTACTAGATTCGATTATTAGCAATAGGCATAATGAGTTTCTTTGACGAGAATTACAAAATGACATGATCAGAATTATATAATAAACTGAAAAACGTAAAAAATTACATTTTTAGTATTGGTTATTTTAGAATCATAATTAAAAAAAAACATAATGCATAATGAAAAATCAACATTAAACATAATGGGTAACACAATGACCAACACTAGACTCGATAATTATCAATAGACACACTAAGCTGATTGACGAATATTACATAATAACCTGATCAGGATTACACAATAAATTAAAAAAAATATAAAAATATTACATTTTCAACATTATTATTTGAAAATCACCATTTTAAAAAAACACAATGATTAACATATGACACAATGGGTGACGTAATGACTGACACTAAACTCTATGATTAGTAATAGACATAATAAGCTACTTGATAAGAATTACACAATGACGTGATCAGCATTACTCAATCAATTGAAAACGTAAAAAAACAAATTTTTAGATTGTGTTATCCGAAAATAATTATTTTTAAAAAACATAAGGCATAAGAAAATGGTATATATTAGCCATAATGATCTCATTAATATTACATAATGACCTAATATTACATAATAAGATGATGGATATTACACATTAACTAACAAATATTACACAATAAGCTGACAAATATTACACAATGACTTGAAATTTCGTGAAAATATTTTTTGATTTTTATGTTTCAAAATTATAAGCGTTTTATCGATAAAAAATGTTTGTTTTTATGATGTAGTTTAAAAAAATAATAATATTGTATGTAAAAGTTACGAGCATTAAAAAAACGATAAAATTTAAAAATATAATTAAAATTAAAATATCATTGGTCTACCACTTAAAATTTTAATTATATACCATTATACTATGAAATTTTCTTACCACTTGAATATAAGATTTAGTGGATAATAATTATTTTCACTATTTTAAGTTTTTTCTAACTTAAATAACCCTACCCTAATAATAAAATACATGAAAAAGAAAAAAGAAGAAAGAAAAATGAATGAAACGGAAGAATTTAATCAAATTCGGTGGCGTAATTCACTTATGAAGTTAATACTTCGTCGGCATTTCAACGTTCATTAATACATAACAATGACAGGCATAGGATTTTTTCCATAAATATAAGAAGTTTTCAACATATCCGACGTTCAATTTTACAAGTGAAATTGAGACAGCAAGTAAATATAATATTTGTCTTTTCTCAAATATTTAAAATATTAGAATTTTGATTTATTTTTAACAATGTCATAAACATCTTTTACCATATACATCACGAGTCTACATGTAAGAAAAACATACAAACTAGCTAGGGTGTCAGTTTGGGCTTTGGTTCCATACATGTATACATAAAAATACTCTTAAAAAATCGTCTTTTAACCCTTTTCACACCTTGAATCATCAATTATACATATCATTGTGTGTTGTTAACACTACCAAAGTCGATTTCTCGGACCACCTCAATTCACCATAGAAACCCCAACCAGGCACTTGACCTATTATTAATGCCTCACGTCATTGCAGTTGTTTCCAACGTCATGGATGTCCAACCTCGAAAACGACCTTTTGGTGACCTGTACGTCTTGCCTCGTCGTATACGTTTAATTTTATACAATTGATCAATCAACCAATGGTTTTTCATTATGTCTTTTCTAGTCATGAACCTGTGGACCACTTGTAAATCGTGGTTCCTTGTTGACTCGTGTTGATTGAAATATTCATGGCAAGTGTTTAAGCAAGTTGTGAATAAAAGTAACATGTACAATTAATATATTATAAATCATGATTATAATTAAATTAGTCTAAACTTCGGTAATGAAAACTAATGAGAAACGAATTTGTTAAATCGGCATTCATAAATTTAGTGCTTAACTTTATATAGATCGCACGAGTACTTTAAGAAGTTTTTAAAGATTTTGAGTTCTATAAATTCACAAGTTTATTAATGCTTGTTTGTAATATTGTAATATATAACTCTATATTTAAGTCGGTAAGAGCATTTACATTAGAGACTTTATGATGGTTCTTATCTTTTAAATATTCAAAAAAACATTAATAAAACTCACTCCATCTCAAATTTTTTTTTAATTTTCCCTAATTCATAAATTATAAAGATCGTATATGAATTGAATGGTGGTCTTATATTTATTAACTCATTATCTATCTCTTCTAAGTTTTGTGAGTACATGAAATAGAAAGCAATAATAGTAAAAACTGATTAAATACTATTACTTAATTTAAATGAATAGTGATAAAGATAAGAAATGTAAAAGTACTTTAAAAGATAAACAATATTTTCAATTAAATTATAAGAATAAATATAAAAGGATAAATATAAGAACTTTACTTTAAACGCTCTATTAAAAAAGGAGATTGAAAAGTAGAAAATAATTTTTTTGTAGCAAGTCACATCAATTTTTTTATAATAAACTGAATAATTGAAACTTCTTAAATTCTCCTTATAACAAACATTTTCAAAATTGATCTCACATGTCACCTACACAAGTCTCCTTAGCCAAAATGTTTCCGCCCAAGATTTTGTAAAAAACATAATTTTAAATTAAGTAAAAACTAGATTTTCTTATTAAAAATATACTATATAAATATTTTTTTTATAAAAACTACAATTTAAAAAAAACGAATGGTTTTAGAAAACACAAATATTTTAAATTTGATCTTTCTAATAAATTATTCTTCTATAAAAATCAGAGTTTTTTAAATAATATTTCTTCGAAAGAAATAATTAAAAAGTGAAATTTCTAACAAAGAGAATGTAAAAAAAGAAATTAAAAGTACTTTTTCAAAAGATGAAAAATTATTAAAATAATGAAAATTATAGAATCCATAGTATTTAAAAATCAAGATTTTTATAAAAATGATAACTTTTTCAATATAATTTTAATAATTTTTTTTATTAATTAGCATACTTATTTATATGTAATTTTACTAATAAAAACTTCATTCTTTTTTTAGAAAATTCTTAAAAAATTTAATACGATGTTATTTTTTTCTATAAATTACACCATTAAATAGATAATTTTAATATCTTTAAGTCAAGTATAGTCTCGTAATATTTTTATTAATTGTTTTTAATGTAATTTGTGAGTTCTTATCACTGTAACTATATATATATGTATATATATGTATACAATACATATATATATACATATATATATATATATACATGTATACATATATATATATATATACACATGTATATGTATATGTGTGTGTATATATATATATATATAGATATATATATATATATATGTGTGTGTGTGTGGTGTGTGTGTGTGTGTGTGTGTGTGTGTATACGTATATATATACGTATATATATATGTATATATGTATATATATATACGTATATATATACGTATACATATATATATATATATATATATATATATATATATATATATATATATATATATATATATATATATATATATATATATACGCATACATATATATATATATATATACACATATACATATATATATACATATATATATATGTATATATATATATATATATACGTATATATATACGTATACATATAATATATATATACGTATACATATATATATATATACGTATATATATATATATACGTATATATATTATATACGTATACATATATATATATACGTATACATATATATCTATATATATATACGTATATATATATACGTATATATATATATACGTATATATATAGATATACATATATATATACGTATATATATATACGTATATATATATGTATACGTATATATATACGTATATGTATATATATTTATCTATATATATACGTATATATATAGATATACGTATATATATATAGATATATATATACACATATACGTATATATATACACACGTATATATATACGTTATATATATACGTATATATATACGTATATATATACGTATATATACGTATATATATATACGTATATATATCTATACGTATATATATATACGTATATATATATATACGTATATATATATATACGTATAGATATATATACGTATATATATATACGTATTATATACGTATACATATACGTATATATACGTATACATATACGTATATATACGTATAATATACGTATATATATACGTATATATATACGTATATATATACGTATATATATATACGTATATATATCTATACGTATATATATATACGTATATATATATACGTATATATATATATACGTATAGATATATATACGTATATATATACGTATATATATACGTATACATATACGTATATATACGTATACATATACGTATATATACGTATACATACGTATATATACGTATACATATACGTATATATACGTATACATACGTATACATACGTATACATACGTATACATATACGTATACATACGTATACATATACGTATACATACGTATACATATACGTATATAAGTATACATATACGTATATACATATACATATACGTATATATATGTATACACGTATATATACGTATATATATACGTATATACATATATATATATACGTATATATATATATATATATATATTCATATGAAAATTTTAATAAATTGTGAGAACCCTTTAACTTAACTACAACCTTTGATTTAACATTCAAGTGGAATATTCCATTTGAATAGTTCTGATTAAATCATGGATAAAATAGTAATTTTGATTTGACACACCTTTTGATGTATTAAACAATCATCATATTTGTTTATTTGATTTAACTACAACCCTTTAACTCAACTACAACCTTTGATTTAATGTTCCCGGAACGTTTATAGCTGGTCAATCATAGCACATAAAACATATAATTACATTAACTTTAATAAAATATTGTAGTGGAATTATTAAAACAAACATTTCATTTCATTAAGATAAACGCTTTTGCAAAATAATACAACATTCATTACAAAATATCATTTGTTCGTATTATAATGCAAAAACATTATACAAAAAATGCCATAAAAAATGAGCCAAGTAGCCACCCCATGCCATCCTCAGCAACATTACCTGCCTATTGAAAAATGCATAAAAAGTCAGCGTTGTTGAGTGAGTTCTAGTTTTATAAAAACTTTATATTACCTTTCATTCATTAAAGCATTTTCATTACTGTCGCACGTGATCACACATCATACGTACATCAAGGTAACAATTATTCTCTTCATCATCGTTTGTTTCGTACATTTCGCACGTTTTGCACATTTCGTACTTATCGCACATTTCGTACATTTATTGTCTTTCCACTTCTATCTAGGCCCTGTCATATGCTTAAGCCCCCTCTAGAGCACCAAGCAATTCATCTAGGGTTAAACAACAAGGACCCCATATCACATGTATGGAGTGGTCACTAGGACAGACTCCCCCTGTGTGTGTGAACTCTTATGGGTTAGCCAAGATCACACACTATATAACACACAGTAATTAAAAAATCTCACGTATTGGAGCAGTCACCAAGACTAAACTCTTACTGTGTCTAAACCCTTATGAGTTATCCAAAATCGCACGTTGTAGACACACACAGTTAAGCTAACAACTCTCAATGAGTTGTGAACCTCCTTTCATTTGCTTGCAAGGCTTTTCATTCATTCATTTATTATGTTTCACTTTCATTATCTTAAACCTTTCACTTTTTTAAGATAATACTTTACGTTTACTAACAATATCACACCACGTAAAATTACGTCATCATACTTAATAAGGAACATAACATACAATCATATAATTATACATCATCATCAAACATCATCAATCATATATCATCATGCATCAATCATACATACATAACATACCTCATACATACCATCATGCATAAGCACCAATCATACATCATACATGCTCAACATATCTGTAACACCCGGTTATTTATAAAAGACAAAGAAAGAAGAATAAAGTGAAAAATAAGAAAGAAAAGAAAGAAAATGCTATTTAATTCAAGTTAAGGGGCTAAATATGTAAAAGGTACAAAATTTATTTTTATTTCGTACAAAAGTAGCATGGCTACCCATGCCATGCCACTTTTCACCTTTTGAGTTTGGGTTTTAGAGAGAGAAAGAGCATAGCAGAAAGCTCTCGGGTTTTGAAAGAAGAACAAGTGAAGAAGTTCGAATTCAAGGTAAGAATTCATGTGTTTATGGTGTTCTTAACTGGTTTTATCCTCGGGTGTGTGCTTATGTATGTTATGTGCTCGGTTGTGTGTGTTTCAAGTGGGTTTCTAGGTGAAACTTGTAGCAAACGGGTTTGAAGGAAGTCTTACCCGAAGAGGCTGTCAAGGTGAGTTCTAGAACCCCTCTTTTACATGTTTTAACTGATTTTGGGGCTGGAAATGCATATATGAACGTTTTATAAAAGTGGGTATTGTACCTGTATGTATGTGTGTGTGTATGTTGCGGGTGGGGTTTGATTTTGGGCTATGTTTACGTTTCATGTTGTTATGATTGTGTTTTTAAGGCTTAGAATGCATGATTTAAGCTTAGAATAAGTTTGAGCATGATTGGGGACTGCATAATTAAGTGTGAAATAGGCTGCTCATGCACCAATATAGGGTTCATACGCCTAGTATGGAAATCTTCCTAAGTGTCCTCATATGCCCGAAACCTTATACGCCCATATAGTGGTCATGCGCCTAGAAATAGGCAAAATTTGACTAAGCGTTCATGCGCCTAGGATAGCTCATGCGCCTAGGCACTCATGCGCCTGCATAGTGCTCATACGCCTAGAATTGCCTAGAATAGATTAAGTGTTGCTCATGCGCTCCAATAGTGCTCATGCGCCTGAAAGTTCCCCATTCGCCTAAGTGTTCCTCATGCGTCTGAATGGTCATGCGCCTGCATAGTGCTCATGCGTCTGCATAGTGCTCATACGCTTGCATAGTGCTCATACGCCTAAAGACTTAGAATATTTTCTGACTTTTCAGGGAAAAGTGAAATGTAGGCTTTGACTTGGGAGGTTCCCGGGGGCTATGTAAGTTAACTTTTTGAAGTCAAAGATGATGTGATGGGCAATGTAGGTATGATTTGATGTATGATTGATGCTGATGCATGATGGTGTATATGATGTATGTTATGCATGTATGATGGTGCCTTGTATGGTGATGTTGTATGTTTATGTTTATGTTCCTGTTATTTATGATTATTTTCCCGTGGCTTTACGTTGAATGTTAATGAATAAATAAAAAGTATTATGTAACGTAAAGTGGAAGATAACGAAAAGAGGAACATAATGAAATAATGCATGCATTAATCAATGAATGGAAGTAAGAAAGGCTTGCAAGCATATGTATGCAGGTTCACACCCAATGAAGAGTGTAAGCTTAATCGTGTGCGGGTTAGCTACCCCAGAAGGATGCACACTGGGGCTTGATCCGCGTGATTAAGCAAATGTATGGAGGTTCACACCCAATGAAGGGTGTTAGCTCAACTGTGTGCAGCTTAATTACCCCGAAAGGATGCACACTGGGGGTTCAATCCTTGTGATTAACCATATGTATGGGACCCTTGCTGCTTACCCTAGGTACGAGAGTCAGCTTCGTGCATAATGTTCGGGGTCTTTGAAAGACCTCAAGCCCAGTACCCGTTTTATGCATGACTGTGGGGTGCAGCACATGGCATTGGTCCGAATGAAAGTAAAGATTTAACGATGTATGAATGGAATGAACGAGCGAGTAACGAAGATAATAATGATATTATCTATGTGTACGTATAATGCATGATCACGTATGATTGTAAAGAACATTTTAAATTAAAGATAAAGTATGTTTTATTTTCAAACTAGAACTCACTCAACAACGCTGATTTTTATGTGTTTCCAGTTGGCAGGTAAATGTTGCTGAGGATGGCACGGGGCAGCTACTTGGCCCTTTTTTGGATGGCATCCATTTTTATAATGCTTTTGTGATGTAATGCAACATGTATTTTGTAATTTGTCAACGATGTATTATTTTGCAAAAGCTTTTATAATGAAATGAAATGTCGTTTTTAATACTTCCGCTGCAATGTTTATTTAAGTTAATGTAAATATATGTTTTATGTGCGATGATCGACCAGTTGTGAGCGTCCCGGGAACGGGGCCTTACAATATCATCTATGACCTCAAAAGTCAGCTTACAAAAACCCCCGGGGACCTCTCAAGTCAAAGCCTACATCTACACTTTTCCCCCGAAAATCAAAAAATAAACTAAGTCCTTTTGGGCGCATGAGCCCTATTTTGGTGTCTGGGCACTATTCAGTCACATGGCCTTCCATGCGCATGAGAACACTTAGGCGCATGGACACAATGGGACGAATGAAAACTTAGGCGTATGGACAGTCTCCAGATGGACACTATGGGGCGTATGGACTCCCAGTCGCATAGCCTTCAATAGCATGACTTTCAGGCGCATGACCTTCAGTAGCATGACTTCCATACGTATGACCCTCAGTCGCATGGCATTCAGGCGCATGGACTTCAGTCACACGCTATTCAGGTGCATGGCCTTTAGTCGCATGACTTTCGGCCGTATGGCCCCCAGTTGCATGCCATTCGGTCTCATGGCTTCCACTCACATGAGCCCTAGCTAGGTGCAGAATGTAGTCTCTTCGAACCTGAACTGCAGAATGCAGTCTCCGAACCTTTTCAAGCCTATTCTAGGCTTAAACCAACCATCCTAAGCCCTAGAAACACAATCACAACATCATTCAAGCATCGCAAGCCCAAATACGAGCCCCACTCGTTCGCACACACACAAACATACACGAACGGGTTCAACACCCACATAAACATACACGAACGGGTTCAACACCCACACAACCAAAAACAAATTAGGTATGCATTCCAGCCCCAAAATCGGTCAAAATCATGTAAAAGAGGGATCCTAGAACTCACCTTAGTACGTCTTCGAGTGGAGTTTCATAAAACCCGCTTGACTTAGACTTTTGCACTTGATTCTTCAAGAACTTGAAGTTTTCTCCCCTTTCTCCCTCTTTCCCTCTCAAGGCCAATTGAATCAAGAGTATGGGAGAGTGGTGTGGGCAACCATGCCTTTTAACACCCACTCTTCTATAGTTTTCCCCTTTTTGGCAAGATTGGTCCCTCAACTTGGACTTTATTTCTTTTCTTTCTTTTTCTTCACTTATTCATCTTTCTTTGGCTAAAGTAACCGGGTGTTACAAGTCCACCCCCTTATATAGGTTTCGTTCCCAAAACCTATTATTCCTTGAACAAACATGCGTAATGCTATCTCATCTCTTCTTCAGTCTCCCACGTAGACTCGGATCCCTTTCTGTGCTTCCACTGTACACGCACAAGTGGAACCACTTTATTCCTTAATCTCTTATCTTTATGATCGATAATTGCCACTAGTTGCTCCACATAATTGAGCTGTTCATCCACCTCGATATCCTCCAGTGGAACAATCATATCCTCGTCTGCTAAATATTTTCTCAGATGAGATACATGGAATGTCGGATGAATTCCCCTTAACTCCTCTAGTAACTCCAGTCTATAGGCCACCTCTCCTACTAGAGCAATGATTCGGAAAGGCCCTATGTACCTTGGGCTAAACTTGCCCCACTTTCTGAACCGAATGATACCCTTCTATGATAAGACTTTCAACATAACTCTATCACCACCTGGAACTCAATCACTCTATGTCGTTTATCAGCGTATGACTTCTATCAATCGGTCCAATCTATAGGCCACCTCTCCTACTCGAGCAGGATTCAGAAAGGCCCTATGTACCTTGGGCTCAACTTGCCCCGTTTTCTGAACCTGATGATACCCTTCTATGATGAGACTTTCAACATAACTCTATCACCACCTGGAACTCAATCGGTCTATGTCGTTTATCAACGTACGACTTCTATCTATCTTTAGCTGCCTTCTTGAAGGCCTTGATCCTTTCCAGTTTCTCAGTCGTAGCCTTGACCACCTTGACGCTCCCTAACTCTTTATGGCCAATATCACCCCAACACACGGGTGTTCTGCATCTCCTATCGTTTAACATCTCATAAGGCATACCAATACTGGCATGATAGCTATTGTTTATATGAAAACTCAGCTAACGGTAAGTGGTCATCCCAACTTCCTCCAAAATTAATGACGCATGCCCAAAGCATATCTTCCAGCGTCTGAATCGTCCTTTCTGACTGACCGTCCGTCTGAGGATGATAAGTCGTGCTAATATGTAACCTCGTCCTCACAACATCGTGGAACTTCTTCCAAAATTTAGATGTAAACCAGGTGTCAAGATCAGACACAATAGACACCGGCACACCATGACGAGTTACAATCTCTCTAATGAACAGATCCGCCAACCTCTTAGATGAATATGTCTTGCGAATCGGTAGGAAGTGAGCACTCTTCGTTAAACGATCAACAATCACCCATATAGCATCATACCCTTTCATGGTACGCGGTAGCTTCCTAATGAAATCCATGGTGATGTGCTCCAACTTCCACTCCGGTATATCCAACGGTTGGATCTTCCCATACGGCTTTTGGTGCTTGGCCTTCACTTGTAAACAAGTAAGGCATTTACTCATATACTCCACCACATCACGCTTCATACCCGGCCACCAGTAGTCTTTCTTCATGTATTGATACATCTTTGTAGCACCAAGATGAATAGAGTATCGAGTCTTATGAACTTCATTCATAATCTTCACACGTAGATCCCTAAAACAAGGAATCCATATCCGCCCGAATCGGGTCCTAACACCGAGTGTGTTTTCACCTAATTCCACAACCAGACCTCTCATTCTTTCAGAGTTAAGATGATTTTCCTTCAATGCCTTATCTTGAAACTCCTTGACCTGCTTCATCACATCGGAGGTCATGATCAACTGGTAAGCTTTCACCCGAATCGGCTCGGGTCTCTCCTTCCAGCTAAGGGCATCCGCCACCATGTTGTCTTTGCCCGGATGGTAATAGATCTCGCAATCATAATCTTTTATGAGCTCCAACCATCTCCTCTGTGTCATGTTCAAATCTTTCTACTCTAAGAAGTACTTCAAGCTCTTGTGGTCAGTGAATATGGTGCACTTCGTCCCATACAGGTAGTGCCTCCAAATCTTTATCGCGAAGACCACGACTACTAGCTCCAAGTCATAAGTAGGATAATTAACCTCATGAACTTTCAACTGTCGGGATGAATAGGCTATAATCCTTCCTCTCTGCATTAACACACACCCCAACCCCAAGTAGGAAGCATTAGAGTAAACCACCAGACCTTCACTTCCATGGGTAACGACAAAACATGAGCTTGAGTCAATCTCGCCTTTAACTCCTCAAGCGCCTTCTCTTGAGCTTGACCCCATACAAACTTTACATCCTTACGGGTCAACTTGGTTAGTGGAGAAGCAATCTTAGAGAAGTCTTGAATAAACCTTCTGTAATAGCCCGCCAAACCTAAGAAACTACGAATCTCGGATGGCGTCTTTGGAGACTTCCATTACATCACCGCCTCCACCTTTGCTGGATCCCCCATAATCCCCCCGGGATTCACCACGTGACCCAAGAACTAGAGTTCGCACAACCAGAACGCGCACTTGGAGAACTTGGCATACAACTTCTCCCTTCTCAATGTCTCCAACACCTCTCAAATGTGACGGTCATGCTCATTCTCACTCTTTGAATAAATCAGAATATTATCGATAAACACAATCATTGATTTATTAAACATTGGCCGACATACTCGATTCATCAAGTCCAAAAAGCAGTTGGCGCGTTGGTCAAACCAAATGACATAACGAGAAACTCGTAGTGACCATAACGTGTGCGAAAAGTTGTTTTAGGGATATCCTGTTCTTTCACCTTTAACTGATGGTAGCCCGATTGAATATCTATCCTCGAAAACCAACTGGCACCTTGAAGCTGATCAAACAAATCTTCAATTCTCGGTAACGGTTATCGGTTCTTTACTGTCAACTTATTCAGCTCATGGTAGTCGATACACATCCTCATACTATCGTCTTTCTTCTTCACGAATAAGACCGGAGCACCCCAAGGATAGATACTCGGTCTAATGAACCCCTTATCAAGTAGCTCTTGTAATTGCTCCATCAACTCTTTCATCTCAGTCGAAGCCAATCGATATGGTGCCTTAGCAATAGGTTGGGCACCTTGTATCAAATCAATCTGAAACTCAATCTCTCGGTCAGGTGGCACTCCTAGTAAGTCTTCGGGAAATACATTTGGAAAGTCACACATAACCGGTACCTCGAGTTTTGGTGTTGTGTATCCACATCCTTCACATAGGCCAAGTAGGCGCTACATCCACGTCTCATGCACTTTCCGCCACCGCCATCGAAATCACCTTCGGAATCTTAGTGACTCGATCACCATAAACCGCCACCAAACTCCCATCAGGCGTTGTCAAACGAATCATCTTCTTGCGACACACAATGTTCGCCTTGTAGTCCGCCAACCAATTCATTCCCAGGACTACGCCAAACCTGCCTAAGGTCATCACAAAGGGTCTAATAGGAAACTTGTGACCTTCTAGTTCCACGTCACAACCCTCTATCATCTTAGGAAATCATGGTAGACTTACCTATGGTAGTTTCTACATCAAAGGGCACATCTACACTCCTACTACTAACAGGCTGTTTAGCATAGAAAGCAGCATAAATAAAACTTTTACTAGCACCAAAATCGAATAACACAAAGGCTAAAGTTTGGTTTACTATAAACGTACCTGACACGATATTAGGGTCCGTCCTAGCCTCCTCCTACATCATCGTAAATGCTCTGGCGCCCGCCCTCTATACTTCTCCCCAACCTTCTTCACTCCCGAATCTTCAGCCCTCGGCTTCTTGCAATCCATGCTCATGTGGTCACTTTCCCCACAGTTGTTAAACCTTATAACCCCACAATGTCTAACCCCACAATCTCTAGCCATATGACCAGGCTTCCCACACTAAAAGCAGATGTTTGATCCTCATTTGCATTCTCCCGAATGCTCCTTTCCGCATTTGCCATACCTCTTCGACCCCGCACTAGGTGTGACCACACGGCGGTCATCCACCCGTGCATTCTTGTTACTCGTCGGGGCACCACCCCGACCAAACCTTTTCCCTTTCTAGTTCCGGTCACCACCACCTTTCTTGCTGCCTTCAGCCACCACCACAGTTCTCTCATCATACAACCTCCCTGCCAAATCAACCGCCGACCTAAACATGCTCGGTCGGGCAGTGATCATGTGCCTACGAACATCCGCCTGCAAGCCCTGGATATACCGCTTAATCTTTTATGACAGAGGCGTCACCTGATCCGGCACCAGCTGTGCCATCTCATTAAACTTCATGGTGTATTGCTAATGTGTCATCGTTCCCGCCTCTAGTGCAGGAACTCCCTTTCCACCTTATCCATCTCCTGGTGAGGACAGAACTCCTCAATTACTAGCTTCTTCAACTCAGACCACCTCATTCTCCCAATTGCCCGACTACCCTCGGCTTGGACAATATTATCCCACCAACACAGAGCTGAGTCCACAAATGAGTGGGTAGCAAACTTCACCTTCTGGTCTTCCCAACACTCGCTGATATCAAGAACAACCTCCATCTCCCTCACACACCGGTGAGCAGCAGCAGTGCCGTTACCATCAAAAGTAGGGGGCTTGCATCTTTGAAATTCCCTATAGTTACAACCTCGTGCCGCCTCCGATGTAGGCTCTTCTTCCTCTTCATCATCATCGAAGAGAACCGTTTCAGGCTTTGGTCACTCCTGTCCTCCCGAGGACATGTTCCTCTCCTTTCTTTCTCCTTCCCTTACGACCTTTATCACTTCGGTCACCACAGACGGTAAGATTGTCTGCATGACCTGATGAACTTCTTCCATAATAGCCTCCTTTACTGAGGCTCTCAAATTAACACTCTCATCACCACCCTCCGGATGAGGGTCTCAGGTTCTTCATGAACCACCTATTCGACTCTAGGCCTTCCTCTTTTGGGCCGTGGTTCAGCACCACGTCCACCACGACCTCCACCCCGTGAAGCTTTAGATGATCTACCACCGGTCATCCATACATACACTGAAAGATTCAAACACCAACATGGTCATTCAAGGGAACAACTTAGTTTATGTGAAGTATAGTAAGTCCCTAATTATAGCGGCCAGTTGTGATTGGCCACTTGTTTTACTCTTCATACCCCAATCATTTCCTATCCTGACTACATCAGTATCTAAATCTACTAACAGCACATAAACCACATAACATGCACACATAATGTCGGTTAAACATTAGAGAAAATACCTGATAGCACGTAGCTACTCAGACTGGCATCCCTTCCCTTTCCGTCCCATTTTCAGTTTAAGTTTAGGTTTATTTTGAAAATTTACCCGTTTCATTTAAACTTTGGCTCTGATACAACTTGTAAGGCTCTGTTCCCTTTCGTTTGTTCGCATTATAATGCAAAAACATTATACAAAAGAATGCCATCCAAAATGAGCCAAGTAGCCACCCGTGCCATCCTCAGCAACATTACCTGCCAAGTGGAAAATGCATAAAAAATCAGTGTTACTGAGTGAGTTCTAGTTTTATAAAAAAATTATATTACCTTTCATTCATTAAAGCATTTTCATTACTATCACACGTGATCACACATCATACGTACATCAAGGTAACAATTATTATCTTCATTATCATTCGTTTCGTACATTTCGCACGTTTCACACATTTCGTACATTTATTGTCTTTCCACTTCCATCTAGGTCCTGTCATATGCTTAAGCCCCCTCTAGAGCACCAAACAATTCATCTAGGGTTAAGCGACAAGGACCCCATATTGCACGTATGGAGTGGTCACTAGGACAGACTCCCCCTGTGTGTGTGAACTCTTATGGGTTAGCCAAGATCGCATGCTATATAACACATAGTAATTAGGAAATTGCACGTATTGGAGCAGTCACGAAGACTGAACTCTTACTGTGTGTATGAACCCTTATGAGTTAGCCAAAATCGCATGCTGTAGACACACACAGTTGAGCTAACAACTCTCAATGTGTTGTGAACCTCCTTTCATTTGCTTGTAAGGCTTTTCATTCGTTTGTTCATTATGTTCTACTTTCATTATCTTAAACCTTTCACTTCTTTAAGATAATACTTTACGTTTATTAACAATATTACACCATGTAAAGTCACGTCAACATACTTAATAAGGAACATACCATACAATCATACAATCATACAATTATACATCATCATCAAACATCATCAATCACACATCATCATGCATCAATCATACATACATAACATACCTCATACATACCATCATGCATAAGCACCAATCATACATCATACATGCCCAACATATCATCTATGACCTCAAAAGTCAGCTTACAAACACCCCCGGGAACCTCCCAAGTCAAAGCCTACATCTACACTTTTCCCCCGAAAATTAGAAAATAAACTAAGTCCTTTCGGGAGCATGAGCCCTATTTGGGCGTATGGGCACTATTAAGTCGCATGGGCTTCCATGCGCATGAGAACACTTAGGCGTATGGACACAATGGGGCGAATGAACACTTAGGTGTATGGACAGTTTCCAGACACATGGGCACTATGGGGCGTATGGACTCCCAGTCGCATAGCCTTTAGTCGCATGACTTTCAGGCGCATGACCTTCAGTCGCATGACTTCCATGCGTATAACCCTCAGTCGCATGGCATTCAGGCGCATGGACTTCAGTCGCACGTTATTCAGGCGCATGGCCTTCAGTCGCATGACTTTCGGCCGTATGGCCTTCAGTCGCATGACTTTCGGCCGTATGGCCTTCAGTCGCATGACTTTTGGCCGTATGGCCCCTAGTCGCATGCCATTCGGTCTCATGGATTCCAGTTGCATGAGCCCTAGCTGGGTGTAGAATGCAGTCTCTTCGAACCTGAACTGCAGAATGCAGTCTTCGAACCTTTTCTAGCCTGTTCTAGGCTTAAACAAACCATCCTAAGCCCTAGAAATACAACCACAACATCATTCAAGCATCACAAGCCCAAACACGAGCCCCACCCATTCACACACACACAAACATACACGAACGGGTTCAACACCCACACAACGAAAAAAAACAGTTTAGGTATGCATTCCAACCATCGGTCAAATTCGTGTAAAAGAGGGGTCCTAGAACTCACCTTAGCAGCCTCTTCGGGTGGAGTTCCCTACAAAGCCGCTTGACTTTGACTTTTGCATTTGATTCTTCAAGAACACGAAGTTTTCTCCCCTTTCTCCCTATTTCCCTCTCAAGGCCGATTGAATCAAGAGTATGGGAGAGTGGTGTGGGAAGCCATGCCCTTTAACACCCACTCTTCCATAGTTTTCCCCTTTTTGGCAAGATTGGTCCCTCAACTTGGACTTTATTTCTTTTCTTTCATTTTCTTCACTTATTCGTCTTTCTTTGGCTAAAGTAACCGGGTGTTACACAACAGTTGTAATGCTCCTAATTTTTACGTTGGGTTAAATTGGTTTATAGTAGTTTATGGTGATGTAACTAGAATGCCCTAACAGTCTTCAAGCTTCCAAACAGTGCTCAAATGCCTAAACAGTTGTAATGCTCCAAAAGTTTCTATTGGGTTACATTGGTTTAAAGGGATATTTCTTTAATTTTTTCATTTGGTTTAGATTGTTTTAATGTCGTTTGGTGTAGTTACGTGGTTTAATGTCATTTGGTTGTTATGTTATTGAAATCATGTTGGTGTAGTTATATCGTTTAATGATGTATATTTTACATTTGGTTTACATTGGTGTAGTTACATCGTTTTGCTACAGTTTACAGTAGTGTAACACTGTAACATATGGTAAAATGTTGTAACATATGGTTTTAGATAGTGTATTTTTATTATTTTAGTGTGATTACAGTGGTTTATTCTTATTATATTGGTGTAACATACATCTTTAGATGTTATAAAATAGTTTTTAAGTGTTGGAAATGCTAATTACAATGATATAGCTATAGACATTCAAACTAAATCACCAAAAAAATATTAAGACTATATGGAAATTAAAGAGAAAAATATTGACTTTAATGATATAAATTTTATAAAAAATATAGTATTAAAAAGTTTTAAATGTATAAAAAAATGGGTTTTAAGTTATTTTTGAACTTAATTACGCAAATGGTCCCTGTGGTTTATTGAAAATAACAGGTTTGGGTACTAAGGATTTTTTGTAACGGGTACGGTATTGTGTTTTCAATTAGTAACAAGTTAAGGTATTAACACTAACAGACGTTAACTGTTCAGTTAAATCTAAGGGTATTTTCATCTTTTTACCTTATAGGGACTGTTTATGTTATTTAATACATAAAAAGGATGGTTTGTGTAATTGTTTATGTCATTATATATATATATATATATTATATATTATATATATATATATTATATATATATATATATATATATATATAATATATATATAATATATATATATATATATATATATATATATATATATAAATGTGTGTATATATAAATTCACAAAACCACCACCAGCCCACCTCCCACCGCCAGCCACCACTTCCCAAGCCCCCACCGCTAGACACCACCCGCAGCCCCCACTGCCAGCTACCGCCTAGCCCCCACCGTCGGCTCCCACACCGAACCACACATCCACCCACCTTCGTCTACCTCAAGTCCGACCACCACCACTACCATTTCATCCACCACCCTTTCCTTCCTCACCACCTCCACCATCGCCAACGACAACCTTGTTCAGAAGAATCCACAACCAAGCTCAGTTCCCCCTCATCCGGTGACACCACCTCTAATCACTCTGGTGAGTACTAACCAGATGTGTGCTCAACCACACAATTTGTGTCACAATCTTATTCTCAAAATACTTAAAACTTAAAGTTTTTCCAAAACCCTAAACCCCAAATCAAACATTACCTAAATTGGGATTCTTGATGCTAGGGCTTGTAGGCCGAGCTTAGAATGTGGTAACTAAACCGGCGGTTTGGTAATTTGGTGTACGATGTTGTTGATGGTGGTGGTGCGATGGTGGTTAACGAGTCATGATAGGTTGATGATTGGTGAAATAGTGGTGGTGGGGGCAGTTGGTGCCGATGACTGATGGTCGTCAATCGGTGGTATGTAAGGCCCCGTTCCCGGGACGCTTACTGCTGGTCATTCACCGCACATAAAACATTTTAAAACGTACATTTATTTTGCAGCGGAATTTTAAAACTTTCATTAATAGCTAAAAACATGTCATTTCATTCATTTACAACATTTGTTTTCATCTCAAAATACAATGACATGTCAAAATATGGATGCCAGCCTCAAAACACTCCCAGTAGCTTATGCATCCATGCCTGCAACTCCTCAGCATCAACAAAATACCTGCCAACTATCATGCATACAAAGTCAGCGATGCTGAGTGAGTTCTAGTTCTTATATAATAAAATACTTTATTTTCTTTAAAAACTATCTTTACATTCCTTCGTGGTCATACAACATACATACACTCAATCTATGTTCTTTATTCATTTCGTTCCTTCATACTTTCATTGTTTCATTACTCTTCATTATTCGAATCTTGTCTCATGCAATATACCCGACTCATGCTCGAAAGCTGATGTTGTGCCGGGACCTGTACACAACCCCCGACTCATGTCCGAAGACTGACACAACACCAGCATACGCGACAAAGATCCCATACAAGACAATCATAGGGATTGAACTCTATCCGAGTCTGTTGCAACACCAAGTCGCTCACCTCATTATCTCGTCTCATGAAATACTCCCGACTCATGTCCGAAGACTGATACTGTGCCGGGGCCTGATAAACAAACCCCCGACTCATGTCCGAAGATTGACACAGTACCAGAGTACGCGACATGGATCTCATCATCCGTTTTGTCTCATGCAATACCCCCGACTCATGTCCAAAGACTGATACTATGCTGGGGCCTGATAAACAAACCCCCGACTCATGTCCGAAGACTAACACAGTACCGGGGTACGCGACATGGATATCATCATCCATCACTTTCATGTTCACCATTTGTTATCTCATGTGTTCATTTTGTAATCTATCGTTATCTTTTACTTCGTTACATAATACTTTACATTCATTAATTTATTCGTTCATACATCACACCACGTAAAGTCATACATAGGGTATTATAAAACATAATACGTATGTTTTGAAAACTCTTTGACAAAGAAAGATAACACATCACTCACATATCAAGCATAAGTCATCATATCATAACAAGGCCTATCTCCCTATTTACCCCTTAAAACCACTTAGAAAACCCTAAGTTAAAATTGGGTGCATGGTACATTTTAGGCGCATGAGCATAAAAATTCTAAGTGTAAAATAGTCTGGGCGCATGGCCACTATTTGGGCGTTTCTGCCATGTTCAGGCGCTTTGCCACTATGCAGGCGCATGACACCTATTCAGGCATATCAACACTTAGCCATTTGATACTTGGGCGCATGGGCACTATTTAGGCGCATGGCCCACTCTTGGGCGCATGGCCAACATTTAGGTGCCTGGCCAACATGCTGGGCGCATGGGCCACTGTTTAGGCGCATCAGAACATTCTGAAATGTTTTCTATGCTATTACATCACCCGATTATCATTCTAATAATACCCAAGCATAGATCTAACATTCTAAGGGCACCTAAGCATGCTAAACATCAATACTAACCATAAACCAACTCTAAAACGTGCATACATACATCATTTTTAAACATAAGGCTGTAGACCCACGGTTACTTACAAAATGTATACTTAGTATGCATAATAGCCCCAAAAGCATTGAAAATCAGTAAAGAGGGGTTCCAGAAACTCACCTTGAAGCAGGTCTTCGTGCTAGTTACTTCTACTAGCAAATTAAACTCCGAGTTCTTGAAAACAACTCCAAATCATCAAGAATCTCGGTCAAGAGGTTGTGAATTTGGTTTAAATCAAACAAACATCAAGAAAACTTACCTTTTACAGCTTCTTCTTCCTTTCTCTCTCTAAAAATCGAGAGTTTCTTCTTCTTCTTCTTCCTCCGAAAGCAAAAGCAGTCTTCTGCTTTTGATATAGGCGATCATACCCATTTATAATATAAAATATTAGACTTTTGTACTTTGTATACTTTATCCCCTCAACTTGTGCCCATTATCTATTTTTTTCTATTTACTTTTCTTTTCCTTTCCTTTAAATAAAAATTCGGGGTGTTACAAGTCTACCCCATAAAGAGGTTTTGTCCCCGAAACTTGTCGCTTCTCAAACAGTTATGGGTAACACTGTCTCACCTGTTCCTTGATCTTGCACTTAAACTTAGATCCCTTTAGGCTTCACTGCACCCGCACAAGTGAAACCATCATCCTCCTTAGCCCATTCTCTTCTCCTTATCAGTAATGGCTACCATTTGCTCCTCGTAGTTGAATACTTTATCCATCTCAGTGTTCTCTAGGGGCATGATCATATTTTCATCGATCGAACACTTTCTTAGACGAGATGCATGGAACATCAGATGAATTTCACTTAACTCATCGGGTAGCTCCAGTCGATGTGTCACTTCTCCTACCTGAGCAACAACTGGGAATGACCCTCTATACTTTACTATTAGCTTTACTCGATTTCCAAATCAAACAATCCACTTTCCTGGTTGAAGCCTTTATCGTAATCCATCGTTTTAGATCGGTACCAAACTCTGGTCGCGCACGGTTGATCAATCCATCTTCTTGCAACACTTGGGGTTTGAATCGTAGATTACCGATCAATTCACCCAGAGATGCATGTCTATCCACCTATGTCTGTCTTGAACAGTCTAGCAGGAACAAGCGCTCCCTCTCAATTCTATCGCGCAATCCTCTAGGGCATTAGGTAACCTGATGGACTTACTAATAGCAATTCTTACATCGAAGGGCTCATCGATCTTCCTACTCCTAACGTGTAACATCACAGAAGATAGCAGCAACAAAACTACTACTAGCACCACAATTAAAGTATAGGTGCATAAACTTAAATTACCAAAGATGTACCTGACGTTACTTCGGAGTCTGATCTAGCCTCCTCCCGGTCATAGCAAAGGAACTAGCCTTCACCCTCTATTCTCTTTCCTCGTACCAGAGCTTCCTGCCCTCGACTTCCTGCAATCTCTGCTCATGTGTCCTGTCTTGCCACAGTCGTAGCATTTAGCCATTTGACAGTCTCTTGCCCTGTGGCCCTCTTTTCCACATTGGAAGCAAACGTTCAGTCCCCACTTGCACTCCCTTTCGTGGCCTCTACCACACTTCTTGCATACCTCGCCCTTGACCCTCATCATCTTACCTTCAGCCATAATTCCGTCATCATTATTTCGCCTTCCATTCCCCTTTTTGGCATGGTTTTGTTCTTCCTCTTCGTCCGTTGTCACCATCATCTCTCGCTCGTCGTACAACCTCCCAGCTAAGTCGACCACCGATCTGAATGTACCTGGTCGGGCAGCGATCAAATGTTCGCGTATGTCTGTCGGCAGTCCTTGGATGTACCTATTGATCTTTCGTGACATAGGCGTCACCTGATCTGGCACCAGCCTTGCCATCTCGTTGAACTTAGTGGTGTACTGCTGGTGTGTCATGGTTCCCGCCTCTAGCTGTAAGAACTCTCTCTCAACCTTGTCCAATTCACGGCGAGGACAAAACTCGTCGATTACTAGCTTCTTCAGTTCACTCCACCTCATCCTTCATATCGCTCTGGTACCCTCAGCTTGGACGATGTTGTCCCACCAGCATAAGGCCGAGTCCACAAACAAGTGAGTGGCAAACTTTACCTTCTGGTCCTCTCAGCACTCGTTGATCTCAAGGACAACCTCCATCTCCCTCACCTATCGGTGAGCAGCAGTAGTAGTGCCATTACCATCAAACGTAGGGGGCTTGCACCTTTGGAATGCCCCATAATTATAGCCTCGTGCTGCCTCAGGCACAAGCTCTTCTTCCTCGTCTTCCTCATGAGTAGGGATAACCATCTCGGCCTTCAGTTGCTTTCTCCTTCCCGAGGACCTATTCCTCTCCTTCCTTTCGTCTTCTCTAACAACTTTAATCACTTCATCACTACAGACGGTAAGACTGTATGCATGACCTGGTGTACTTCATCAGCAATCGCCTCCCTAGCTGAGGCATTCAAACTAGCATTCTCATTCTCTTCACTCCGGCCATGAACCTCAGGGTTCTCATGGGTCGTCTCAGGAGCCTTAGCACTACTCCTAGTCACCCGGGGATGGCCTCTGCCTCTAGGAGTCTTGGAAGATTTCTGCCCAGCCTCCGCTAACACACTATAAGATTCAGACACCAACACGGTCATTCAAGGTAATAACTCAGTTTATGTCAAGTATAGTAAGTCTCTAATTACAGTGGCCAGTTGTGATTAGCCACTTACTTTACTCTTCATACCCCAAGCATTTCCTATCCTGACTACGTCGGTATCTAAATCTACTAAGAGCACAAAATCAAATAGCATGCGCACATAACACCAGTTAACCGTTAGCTTGCATAAAATGTTTACATAAAACCTTTACCTGCAGGCACGTAGCTACTACGACTGGCATCTTTTTCTTTTTGTCCCATTCTCAGTTTAAGTTTAGGTTTCTTTTGAAAATATTTACCTATTTCACTTAAACTTGGCTCTGATACCAACTTGTAAGGCCCCGTTCCGGGACACTTACAGCTTGTCATTCATCGCAATAAAACATTTTAAAACGTACATTTATTTTGCAGCGGAATTTTAAAACTTTCATTAATAGCTAAAAACATGTCATTTCATTCATTTACAACATTTGTTTTTATCTCAAAATACAATGACATGTCAAAATATGGATGCCAGCCTCAAAACACTCCCAGTAGCTTATGCATCATGCCTGCAACTCCTCAGCATCAACAAAATACTGCCAACTATCATGCATACAAAAGTCAGCGATGCTAAGTGAGTTCTAGTTTTTAAGCGTGGATCCACACATATTTGTTGAAATAAACTAACCTAATGTATCACCAATCTGTGTCAAAAGTCTGTGTATGGATTTAAGTGGACAAGTATACTAATAATCGTCATAGCTGCAATTCTTGAAAGTCCAAATCAATGTGTGCGTCTTATAGTACTAGTATGATTTCCTTAATCTGCTAATGACTCTCGACGAAAACAAGAATCTAGCATCAAATGATTTTGGTAAAACATCCTGAATGATTTGATACCTGTATGATTCCATAATGAATTGTTTCCTCCTATGGTCAAAATAACTTGAAGCTATCTGTTCAAGAAGTAAATCTGTAGATTTCTATCTTAGGACTTCCACCTCACACAAAATCACAAAAACATCTTTTTTGTCCTTTAATGTTAGTTCTTTTGTTTTGTTTTAACATTTAGTCAATTTAGAGTTTTAAGTCGGACTATGTCATGTAATTTAATATAGGATTAAATTACTTAAAAAGGGTCACGTCTGAGGTGATCAAACGTGTGTTCAAATGTTAAATGGGTCACATCTGAGGTGACAAAATGGTTTTTGCTTAAAAGGATCACAACTGAGGTGATCAAAGGTTTTCAAAGTTTAAATGATAATGTCTGAGATGATCGACTACTCAAAATATTCAATCAACAGTTAAATGGGGTTAAATGTCAATGTCATAAAGTCAAAACCATAAGTATGATCCATTCACACGACTGGACCATGGTATGGACGAGTCATACGATTGGACATACTTATGCACTAGACAACCGAGTGGAGCATGAGTATGAACCATTCACACGAATGGCTTACAAGATTGAGCCAGTCGCCCAAATGGAATTGCCCGAATGAGTCAGTCGCCCGACTGAAACCCAGTCGGCCGATGAAGGTGATCAATGAACCAATCGCGACGGGTTCCAATCGCCCGAATGAAAAGAGCGAATGGATCCAGTCGCCCGATTGACACCAAATTCAGTATAAATAGGGCCATAATCGATCGCACATAATCACCACCCTTCAATCACCCTAAAATCGCCTATTGAGCCGTTACTCTGTCAAAAATTCTTTTGATCTTACTTGACTTCAAATTTTGAGATTTTGACGATTTCTAGTTGTTATACAGGTACAATGCGGTGCAACCTACATAAATCTCAGTTGTTTCGTGCCCTAAATCATTGAATTCGACCCTAACCAAGAACCGAAACTTAGTTGGAAAAATTAACTAATAAAACTAAGTAAAATGTTGAAATCAAGTTTATTAGGTGCTAAGTAGTGTTATTGCGAGTCTAATGAGCCAAACCACGATGTCTAATGTTAAGATTTGCTCAAAATTTGAATCTGAATCGAACAGACAGTAGGTCATGCGACTGGACACCCGGATGAACTACAATCGCACGACTGAGCTGGACAAATGACTCAGTCGGCCGAAGAACAATGCGTATGAGCTCAGTCGGTGACTGAACAAGTCGCAGGCTCGGTCGCCGATTGAACTCAGTCGCAAGATAAGTCACCGGTTGTATTCAATCGCATGTTAGGTCAAACGACTGAACCCAGTCTATGGTACAATCGCAAGATTGAACCAGACTGATCTCAAACAGGTTAATTTGAATAGTTTCTTTTGTGTGATGATCTAACTTGTATGCTTTTTGTGTTACAGATTGATGGCTGAATGGTGGACCATCAACACAAAGCACAATATTTGTGCTCATCTGATGCCACCACTCGGAATGCAGCCGAGTTTGCTGGCATCATTGTGTTCCTGAAGAGATCACGGATACACCAAGCCATCTCTACACCATCCACTCCCTACAGGTCTATACAGCAGCCTTCTGGAAGGGTGCATCGTTGATCGATCTCGTGAGCCCTACTACATCAGGAGTACTATATTTGGGCAAGACATAGAGGTTACTGCTGCAGATATTCAACGGGTACTGGATCTGGGTGAGGATGCTGATCACCCAACCAGACTACACCCTTTGATAGTGAGGGGATGCTTCCTCAGGATGAAGTACTCTGGGGACATAAATGCAGGTGTGCTAAACAAAAGCAACTTGTGTCCCCAAGACAAGTACTTAGCACACGTGATAATAAAGTGCATAGCTTCGAGGAGAGGTGGCTTTGATGACCTATCAAACTAGATTCAGAATGCCTACGTGGCAATAGTGCTGAACCACCCCTTCAGCTTCTCCAGCATGATCTTTGCATACCTGATAGAGAATCTTGAGGCAAGGAAAGGAGGGCTTCTGTATGTACCAAGATTATTACAGATGATTATCGATGACAAGTTTCCTTCCTTGCCTAAGGATAGCCATGATGCGATATCACTTAGGTGATGGATGACACGACACTGGGCCGCATTAAGGTCTACAGGGGAATGCAGGTCAAACCCCCTGTAAAGAGACTCTTCGGGTATCTGGCCAGGAGGAGTACGTGGCGCCTGCAAGGCATAAGTGGTGCCACAGGAGAGTAATTCAGATGTTGAGTTGATTGCTCTTCCATTTGATGACTCCGATGATGATGATGGAGACACTGGTGGAGATTCTGGCCCCGCTATTTCTAGGGCCAGCACTACACATACTACACCTCCACCACCCACTTATGTAGATGCCACCACCGCCAGTTTCCATTAGGATTTCTGTCCTCCTGATGAGGAGGAGAGAGTGATGAGGAGCCCCTAACCAGGATAGTGGGTAGCAGGGTGGTTGTCACCGATCGAGGCATTCGGGAGGTTGGAGGACGCCCTAGCAAGTCTGGAGAGACTGGAGCTAACCCCAGCTACTCACCAGGTCAGCCCAGTAGCATCCCAGGGGGAGCATCCACCTCCAGGGGCATGAGGAGGAAAAGGATGGCTCAGCCCCATGGGATGAAGACGAAAAAGAGGAAGATGACCTTCATCACCACCACCACTCTACCACACCAACCACTACCTCTACCAATCTTCATATTCACACTGCCCCATTCACCTGTCACCACTACTGCCACCATTCCACTGTCACCACTACTGCCACACACACACCACCACTACCTCAACCACTCCACCACTTCCCACATCACATCCACCATCATTTCAGCTTACCATCACCACCCACACACATACCACCTCCCATATTCACCACTACCACCACCACCTCTAGCCACCAGGCAGGACCATCACATCACCCATCCTTTCCCTCAGGATCATCTCTACCTCCCAGTGGGGTAGAGGAACAGCTTTCAGCACTAAACTGTATGGTGCTGAAGCTATTAGCAGTCAATGACGAGAAGACTGCTCAGCTCTGACAGTTAGTGGAGCTTACTGCTGCATAATCACAGCAGATCTCTCAGCAGGCGCAGCAGATTGAGGAGCAGGCTCAGCAAATGGCTGCTCAGAGTCAAGATATTTCTAACTCAAGGAGCAAAACGTGTTATCTACTAAGAAGATTGAGGAGTTGGATGATGCTAAGAGGACCATCTACTCAAACTTAAGGGCACAAAGGATGAGCCTCTGAAGATCAGAGAGGGAGACGGTGATGATAGTGATGATGATGTTAGTGATGATGATGATGATGGTGATGATGAAGGTGATGATGAGGATAGAGGAGACACTGAAGGAGGAGGAGAGTCATCTGCTTTGGGTGCACAGGAAGCTAGTGAGAGGTGGACCAAAAATACTCAAGATCCAGGTGCATCGACATCAGGCCCGACAGTAGAAGAACATATGATCCAAGACAAAAGTAATACATAGAGTTTTATGTAATTTAAATCATGTGTAATTTGAATATTTTATTAAACTTATGTGTTTGAATGTTTATGTATATATATTTAATATTTAATGTCTTGATTATTTACTGATGCATGATGTGTTAAATGTTTTAAATCAAGCAGATTCACATTATCAGCGAGATGACTACGATGTTGCTCCCCTTCAGCAAATCAAGTCTCATCTCACAATGATACTTGATCTGCAAAGGATTGTCAGGAGGTCTGTAAGCTATACTCCCGATGAAGGAGAAATTATTCACAACCTCACTGACGAGCAACTCACAGAAATATTCTGGTTAAACCCGGATGAATTGGTTAAGGATGCCCCTACCATCGATGTTGCTAGTGATGACGTGCTCAATGATGTTGATGAGATAGAGATTGAAGACATCATAGCATAACACTATCTAGAATATACTGATCGAGAGGGAAATGTGGTCCCTGATTTTGGAGATACACTCGACAGTGATATGCATGTTAAATTGGATACGATGGAGAGGGAGACTGAGAAAACAGAAAGCCAAGCCCAAGCCATGGACGCCGATGTTGAAAACAAAAAGGCTGAATGGGTAGCTTGTTTTGCAGAGATCCGTGCCCAACGCACAGCGCCAAAGCCGAGTGCCTACGCCAAGCTCTACAAATTCAAGAAGCATCTTAAGGTTTCTAGCAAGATAATCACGGTTTTGAGCTCAACCAGTTGGCACGCCTAAACCTGTTGTATGGTGACCCCAGGAAGATGTCAGACTGGTTTGAAACTACGTTGAAGAAGAACACCACACACGATGGGTTAATTTCAAGCCTCAACAACCGACGACGTATATTCGAAGGTCAGAGGTGGACCCAAGGACTGGGAAACCCAAAGTGGTGTTGAAGTGGAGTCCTCCGCGTACTATGTCTAAAATCCCAGTGAGGGAAATGCCATAGGACTTCACTCCCCACTTCAAGTGGTGGTATTATGACTGCCGTACAGGAGAAGCGGTCATAGTATTACAAAAAGGGAGCCAAATGGAAACAATCCGGGTATTTGACCCAGTGTGGTTAACCAACGTGTCAGCGAATGATGTTTATACTTTATATAGGTGGCCACTATTCTATGATCCATAGGATATTATGCAGGCCCTCCAATTTCAGAATGTAATAAGACTCTGCTTTGCATTTGAGATACACGCTGGAGTCACAGTCGAGGAGGGCATAAGAATTTTGACGAGCTAATGAAGGATGCCAGACAATAAAGGAAACTAGGTCCAATAGGGAGTTTGTAGATCCATATGTACCTAGTTTACGGTCTTAATGTAATATATCTGTCATGTCCTTAATGTAAATGAATATATGAGTTGAATGAAACGTATTATGTGGTTATTGATCTTAATGTTTAATGTTTCAATGTATGATTTAGTGTTTATCATTCATTAATGCATATTGAACCAACTATATAGGTTTATGGTTGTTCGAATAGATCATAGTCAAAGAATGATTGAGAAACATATTCAAACTTAGTCATATGAAGTTCTCATGCGAATGGCCCATGCTAATGGACCATACGCATGAACAACTTCATGCTAATGAACTAGTCGCACGTCTGAACCAGGAGACTAGATCAGTCATACAATTGTGACATGAGATTGACTCAGTCGCATGACTAAACACTCAGTCGTGCGAATGGATCAACCGCATGACTCAATCGCACGACTGAACCATGCTAACGGTTTAGTCACACGAATGAGTAACCCTAACCTATAAATACCACTTAGTTCATGGAAAACAGAACACTTTGAAGAATTCGACTCCTATACGTACCCTAGCCATCCAGAACATCCAAGAAAGCCAGTCCACGTTCATAGATCGTTCTTGATCGATTCCTATTTGTTCTTAACGTTTAGATTAATCTTATATCGATCGGGTTAACGTTCTCACTGATTGGATCGCCAATCAAATAGGATTCCGCACTATTTGATTCGGTATACAGGTGAATCAGTTAGTACTCCGTCCAGTACACGGTCCTCTAACACTTCAGCATGACATATGCTGGGAAATGATAGTACAATATATCTTTGCTTATTCCTGAATTCATAAATAACATTAAATCTAAGCAAGTTTCTTGATATGTGAGTAGATTCATCTTGAGTGGAAACTACACTGAGTGCATGCCAAACATAATGCTAAGTGATTGTTTGTGGAAAATTCATTTTGAGAATACAAAGTGAGTCTTATTCTGATGTGACCAAATCACTCATCTAAACACACTATCTACCAACACCTTATAATATCTATCTCTGCAAATCATACACCCTCTATTTTGTGTAAACAAAGACCTAGGTGTATGATCACCATACTGAATATCAGTTATAAAAGGTGAAAAGATCATGATCCTCATCATCCCTCTGTTTTGTGTGAACAAAGACCTGGGTTAAAGGCACCTCTGTTTTACGTGAGTAAAGACCGGGTGACCTGATGATGATCATATCTAAGCTCTCAAAAGAATCCTATGTGATCAATTGTATATTAATCTATAGCTTTTACATCATTGCATTAATGAGATGCCTAATGCATCTCAAGATAGAACTTATATCTTAAAGTACATAGTTCTTAAGTGTGAAAAAATAATGATTTGACTTGCAAAGGAGGACAAAATCTTTATGAATTGAATGTGAAGCCCATAACAGTTATTTCCAACTCAATATGAAAACATGATAAACAGCATGCCTAGTTGATACATGAGCTTTTGTATGGATTTAAGTGGACAATATACTTGCAATCAGAACTTTGTTCAGGTATCAATTCAATAAAATAACTCATCAGGAAGAGGCTTAGTATTATATTATGATCCCATCATATGTGTTCATATGTCTGAGAATCATCATATAGTTAACTGTCACTCATGTTATTCTTCTTAGAAATTATGATAAATGCTTACTGTCATCATTAATCACAAATTTAAGGGGAGTAGAATTCATAAAGTTAAGTTTATCAATCAGCAGCTTTGTCTATTTCATTATCAATTTGAAGGAATTGGAATCTGAGCACCAACTTAGCTCCGGGATACATGAAATCTTGTTTAAAATCATGTAAACTTTATTGTGCTAAATTGTCATGAATACAAAGTCAACAAGGTCCAAAAGCAATAAATGGTTCTAAGTAATGGACTTGGACCATACAACAATATGCCATCTTAAGCATCAGTAGAAGCTATAGTGTGGAAAATTTAAATGTTTATCCGTAGATTGGTAAACTACGGATGAGCAAAGAACAACAAATATAATTTAATTTCATAGTTTGGTAATCTATGAAAATGTAAGGTATACTTCATCAGCAGATGTCGTTAAGACATCCTCAGATGATTTATAGGATCCGTAGATGATTTATGAGATTCGTAGATGATCCGCGGAAGAATTTGTTGAGGGTCCCACTTCATTATATTAATAAAATTAATGTGTCTTAGAGTATAAATGATGTTGTTTGACTTTAAAACTTATTATTCACTTTTTTAGTTTACTTTTTCAGACCTAGAAAGACACACTCTCAACAAAATTTTCTTCCTTCTATAAAAATTCAAATTCCGCAGAAAATGTAAGATGGATAATCGATTTGCGAAAGAGCACAGAAATGGAAACACTCACCACAGAAGAAGACATTTGGGGCCTAAGTTTTGAGACTCTGCAAAGGATATGCAGAGTTGAAGATTTCCAATATTATTGAAGTTGAAGACTTGAAGAACAAAAGCAACAAAAATACTAGTGTAGGGTTTATTTTGTAATTATTGTAATTTCTAGATTAGTATAAATAGCAACATATATCGTCCATGTAAAGGTGAATAATTCACCACTTCTTAGGGTGAATTAGGTCCATCACCAACAACATCATATCATCATCCTTCATGGATGATGATTTCAACAACATATCAATAAACATCAAACTTTAAACATGTTTGTGTTCTTCATCATGTTCATCTTTATTATATTTTAGCATCTAATCATTCAAGTTTTGTTACTATCAATATGAATCCTAAGATCCATGCTCATTGTTCCCGTTCATATCGGGAACACACATACATTTGGGATATAGCTGATGACACTAATCCGGAAAGAAATAAAAAGATAAAGAAAGAATGTGGTGAATAGTAAAGAAGATAATAATGTTATTATCTATGTGTACGTACGATGTGTGATCATGTATGAAAGTATTGTATGATTTGAAAGAAAGTAAAGAATGGTTTTGAATGAAAGAATAGTATGTTTTATTTTATAAAACTAGAACTCACTCAGCAACGTTGACTTTTATGTGTTTCCAGTTGGCAGGTAAAGGTTGCTGAGGATGGCACGGGGCGGCTACTTGGCTCTCTTTTTTATGGCATCCATTTTTATAATGTTTTTGTGATGTAATGCGACAAGTATTTTGTAATTTGATAACGATGTATTATTTTGCAAAAACTTTTATAATGAAATGAAATGTCTTTTTTAATGTTTCCGCTGCAATGTTTATTTAAGTTAATGTAATATATATGTTTTATCTGCGATGATCGACCAGCCGTGAGCGTCCCAGGACCGGGGCCTTACAAGTTGGTATCAGAGCCAAAGTTTAAGTGAAACGGGTAAATTTTCAAAATAAACCTAAACTTAAACTGAAAATGGGACGGTGAGGGAAGGGATGCCAGTCCGAGTAGTTGCGTGCCATCAGGTACTTTCTTAATGTTAACCGGCATTATGTGCGCATGTTATGTGATTTGTTCTGTGTGTTGTTAGTAGATTTAGATACCGATGTAGTCAGGATAGGAAATTCTTGGGGTATGAAGAGTAAAGTAAGTGGCTAGTCACAACTGGCCACTGTAATTAGGGACTTACTATACTTGACATAAACTGAGCTATTCCCTTGAATGACCGGGTTAGTGTTTGAATCTTATAGTGTGCTAGAGGATGGTCGGTGGTAGATCATCAAAGGCTTCACGTGGTGGAGGTCGTGGTGGACGTGGTGCTGAACCACGGGCCACAAGAGGAAGGCCTAGAGCCGAAAGGGTGGTTCATGAAGAACACGAGACCCCTCATCCGAGGGCGGAGACGAGAGTGCTAACATAAGAGCCTCAATGAAGGAGGCTGTAGTTGAAGAGTGCATCAGGTCATGCAGACGATCCTACCGTTTGTGGTGACCGAAGTGATAAAGGTTGTACGGGAGGGGGAGAGGAAGGAAAGGAATAGGCCTACGGGCGAAGGGAGATGGCCCGTGTCTGAGACGGTTTTCTCGGATGACGAGGAAGAAAAGGAGGAAGAAGAGCCTATGCAGGAGACGGCACGAGGCTGTAACTACGAGGCATTTCAAAGATGCAAGCCCCCTACCTTCAATGGTAATGGCACTGCTTCTGCTGCTCACCAATGGGTGAGAGAGATGGAAGCTGTTCTGAATATCAATGAGTGCCGAGAGGATCAGAAAATGAAGTTTGTTGCCCACTCATTTGTGGACTTGGCTTTGTGCTGGTGGGACAATATTGTCGAAGCCGAGGGTATTCGAGCGATTGGAAGGATGAAATGGGTAGAGTTGAAGAGGCTGGTGATTGAGGAGTTCTGTCCTCACGGAGAGATGGATACGGTTGAGAGAGAGTTCCTGCAGCTGGAGGCGGGAACCATGACACACCAGCAGTACACCACCAAGTTCGACAAGATGGCACGGTTGTTGCCAGATCAAGTGACACCCTCGTCATGAAAGATTAAGAGATACATCCAGGGCTTGCCGGCGGATGTCCGCATGCACATGATCGTTGCCCGACCGAGCACATTTATGCCGGCTGTTGATCTAGCAGGAAGATTGTATGATGAAAGGACTATGGTGGTGGCTGAAGGTAGCAAGAAAGGTGATGGTGATCAGAATTTGAACGGGAAGCGATTTGGACATGGTGGAACCGCTCCAAATAACAAAGGCGCACGGGTGGATGACCGACGTGTGGTCACATCTGGTGCAGGGTCGAGGAGGTATGTTAAATATGGATGAGAGCACACCGGGGAATGTAGAGTGGGATTCAATGTCTATTTCTGTTGTGGGAGGACCGGACATGTGGCAAGGAATTGTGGGGTAAGGAGGTGTTATACTTGTGGCGAGGAGGCCACATGAGCAGAGACTGCAAGAAGCCAAGGGCTGAAAGTTCTGGTGCAGGGAAGAAGACGACCGGGACTAAAGTGCAGAGGGCAAGTGCCAGAGCATTCACGATGACATAGGAGGAGGCTAGGACGGACCCTGATGTTGTGTCAGGTACGTTTCTAGTAAACCAAACTTTAGCCTCTGTGTTATTTGATTCTGGTGCTACAAAGAGTTTTATTTCTGTTGCTTTCTGTGCTAAATTACCTGTTAGTAGTAAGAATATAGATATGCCCTTCGATGTAGAAACTGCCATAGGTAAGTCTACCAGGATTTCTAAGATAATAGAGGGTTGTGACATAGAACTAGAAGGTCACAAGTTTCCTGTTAGACCATTTGTGATGACTTTAGGCAGGTTTGACGTAGTCCTAGGAATGGATTGGTTGGCGGACTACGAGGCGAATATTATGTGTCGAAGGAAGATGATCCGATTGACAGCGCCTAACGGGGGTTCGGTGATAGTTTACGGTGATCGAGTCATAATGATTCCGAAGGTGATTTCGATGGCGGTGGCAGGAAAGTGCATGAGGCATGGATGTAGGGCCTACTTGGCCTATGTGAAGGATGTGGACACGCCAACACCACAACTGACCGACGTACCGGTGGTGTGCGACTTTCCAGACGTGTTTCCCGAATACTTACCAGGAGTGCCACCTAACCGTGAGATTGAGTTTTAGATTGACTTGATACCGGGTGCCCAACCTGTAGCTAAGGCACCATATCGGTTGGCTCCAATAGAGATGAAGGAACTGATGGAGCAACTGTAGGAGCTGCTTGATAAGGGGTTCATTCGACCGAATATCTCTCCTTGGGGTGCTCTGGTCTTATTTGTGATAAAGAAGGACAATAGTATGAGAATGTGAATTGACTACCCGGAGTTGAATAAGCTGACAGTAAAGAATCGGTACCCATTGCCGATAATTGATGATCCCTTTGATTAGCTCCAGGGTTCCAGTTGGTTCTCAAGGATAGACCTTCGATCTGGTTACCATCAACTAAAGGTTAAGGAGTAGGATATTCCTAAAATAGCTTTTTGCACGTGCTATGGACACTACAAGTTTCTTGTTATGTCTTTTGGTTTGAGCAAATGCTTTTATGGACTTGATGAATCGAGTGTGTCGGCCAATGTTGGATAAATCAGTGATTGTATTTATTGATGATATCTTGATTTATTCCTTGAGTGAGGAGGAGCATGTCGGTCACATTCGGGAAGTGTTAGAGACACTAAGAAGGGAGAAACGGTATGCCAAATTCTCCAAGTGCGCATTGTGGTTGTGCGAGGTTCAGTTCTTGGGCCATGTAGAGAATCCCGAGGGGATTATGGTAGACCTGGCAAAAGTGGAGGCGGTGATGCAATGGAAGTCTTTGAAGATGCCATTCGAGATTTGTAGCTTCTTGGGTTTGGCGGGCTATTATAGGAGATTCATTCAAGACTTCTCTAAGATCGCTTCTCCACTGACCAAGTTGACCCGGAAGGATGTAAAGTTTGTATGGGGTTAAGCTCAAGAGAATGCGTTCAAGGAGTTAAAAGCGAGATTGACTCAAGCTCTTGTTTTGTTGTTGCTCGATGGAAGTGAAGATTTAGTGGTTTATTCAGATGCTTCCTACTTGGGGTTGGGATGTGTGTTGATGCAAAGAGGAAAGGTTATAGCCTATACATCCCGATAGTTGAAAGGACATGAGGTTAATTACCCTAATCATGACTTGGAGCTAGCAGCCATGGTCTTTGCGTTAAAGATTTGGAGGCATTATCTTTATGGGATGAAGTGCACCATATTCACTGACCACAAGAGCTTAAAGTACTTCTTCGAGTAGAAAGATTTAAACATGAGGCAAAGGAGATGGTTGGAGCTCATAAATGGCTATGATTGCGAGATCTATTACCATCCGGGCAAAGCCAACGTGGTGGCGGACGCCCTTAGCCGAAAGAAAAGACCCGAGCAGATTCGGGTAAAGGCATACAAGTTGAACATGACCTCTGATGTGATAAAGCAAGTCAAGGAGTTTCAAGATGAGGCATTAAAAGAAGATCATCTTAACTCCAAAAGAACGAGAGGTCTTGTTGCGGATTTGGGTGAAAACACACTTGGTGTTAGGACCCGATTCGTGCGGATGTGGATTCCTCGTTATGGGGATCTACATATGAAGATTATGGATAAAGCTCATAAGACTCGATACAATATTCATCCCGGTGCTACGAAGATGTACCAAGATATGAAGAAAGATTATTGGTGGTCGGGTATGAAGCGTGATGTTACGAATTATGTGAGTAAGTGCCTTACTTGTTTACAAGTGAAGGCGAGGCATCAAAAGCCGTATGGAAAGATCCAATCGTTGGATATACCGGAGTGGAAGTGGGAACATATCACCATGGACTTTATTACGAAGCTACCGCGTACCACGCGAGGGTACGATGCCATATGGGTGATAGTTGACTATTTGACGAAGAGTGCTCACTTCCTACCGATTCGCCATACATATTCATCCGAGAGGTTGGCGGATCTGTTCATTAAAGAGATTGTAATTCGTCATGGTGTGCCGGTGTCTATTGTGCCTGATCATGACACCTAGTTTACATCTAAATTTTGGAAGAAATTCCATGATGCTATGGGGACGAGGTTACACATTAGCACGACTTATAATCCCCAGACAGATTGTCAGTCAGAAAGAACCATTCAGATGCTGGAAGATATGCTTCGGGCATGCGTCATTGATTTTGGAGGAAGTTGGGATGATCACTTACCGTTAGCTGAGTTGTCATATAACAATGGTTATCATGCCAGCATTGGTATGCCCCCTTATGATATGCTATATGGTAGAAGATGCAAAACACCTGTGTGTTGGGGTGATATTAGCCATAAAGAGTTAGGGAGCGTCGAGGTAGTCGAGGCTACGACTGAGAAGCTGGAAAGGGTCAAAGCCTTTATGAAGGCAGCTAAAGATAGGCAAAAGTCATATGCTGATAAACGACGCAGACCGATTGAGTTCCAGGTGGGTGATAGATTTATGTTGAAAGTCTCATCTTGGAAAGGTATCATTCGGTTCAGAAAGCGGGGCAAGTTGAGCCCGAAATACATATGGCCTTTCCGAATCATTGCTCGAGTAGGAGAGGTGGCCTATAGATTGGAGCTACCAGATGAGTTAAGTGGAATTCATTTGACATTCCATGTATCTCATCTGAGAAAGTGTTTAGCAGACGAGGATATGATTGTACCACTGGAGGATATCGAGGTAGATGAACGGCTCAATTATGTAGAGCAACCAGTAGCGATCATTGATCGAAAGGTGAAGAGGTTAAGAAATAAGGAGGTTCCTCTTGTGCATGTACAATGGAAGCACAGGAAGGGATCTGAGTCTATGTGGGAGACAGAAGAAGAAATAAGACAGCATTATCCACGATTGTTTGAGGAATACAGGTTTCGAGGACGAAACCTATATAAGGGGGTGTACTTGTAACAGCCGGTTATTCTTTTAAAGTTAGTAAAGAAAGAATAAAGTGAAGAAAAAGAAAAATAAAGTGACGAAACCTATTTAATCTTTGAAGAAAAACAAGAAGAAAATTTTGAATTCAAGGTAAGAATTCATGAGTTTATGATGTTCTTAACTGGTTTTATCCTTGGTTGTTGTAAGGTCCCGTTCCCGGGCACCTCACAGTTGGTCAATCACAACAATTAAAAACAGTACATATTATAATTATACAAACTTAAGCAGCGGAAATAATTCATCAAAAACCATTCATTTCATTTAGAACACTGGTGTTAAGCAATACATCATCATTTTACTATATACAAAAGAGTTGTTTTACTGCATTACAAAACAATAGCAACATAGAATATGAATGGATGTCAGTCTTTCCCTGCCGAGTAGCTTCACCCTCGTGCCATCCTCAGCAATAATTATCAGCCAACTGAAATGTATAAAAGTCAGTGTTGCTGAGTGAGTTCTAGTTTTAAAAGTAATAAAATACTTTCTATATGTTGTATATGAAAATACTCTTTTCTGTAAAATACAAGTCTGTACTATATATGTGAGCACGCATTAACTATATGAACAGATAATGTTCGTTCTCATTACAATATGTCTTGTATGTTCTGTAAACTTTTATCTTTATCTTTCACTTTCTGTATGGACCAATGAGCAATACCCCAAATATATGCGCGATGGGAAAACGGGTGATGGGCCATCTATATCCCTCGAAAGGGTCAACTATATCCCTCGAAAGGGTTAACTATATCCCTCGAAAGGGTCAACTGTATCCTTGAAAGGGTCAACTGTATCCCTTGAAAGGGTCAACTGTATCCCTCAAAAGGGTCAACTGTATCCCTCGAAAGGGTCAACTATATCCCTCGAAAGGGTCAACTATATCCTCGAAAGGGTCAACTATATCCCTCGAAAGGGTCAACTGTATCCCTCAAAAGGGTCAACTATATCCCTCAAAAGGGTCAATTGTATCCCTCGAAAGGGTTCTGTGTACTGTGTACAAGGCCGACCCAATCACCTAGGGCATGCTGCAAAGGTCCTGGTCTCGTGTGCAATATGGGGTAGCTACCGGCAACATGGTCGAGCTAACGACAACATGGCCGTGTCACTCCTGTAAGCTTGTAAGACTTGTTAACATTTTATTAATGTTCCTCTTCTTTTCTTTATTGCTCTTTCTCTTTATTATTACAAGATAATTTACGTTACGATAATAACATACCACGTAAAGTCACATACTATAAGTAATAATAATATAGCAATAATAATAATAAGGAACAATCATAACCATGCATGAAACATCATCATAAATAAGCCCCAGTCAACCCTCGGTCAAAACCCTAAAAGCACAGACTCCCAGAAAATTCTATAAAAATTCTAAGTGCTTAGGCGCTTTGGCACTATTTGGGCGCATGGGCCCTGTTTGGGCGTTTCATCACTATGTAGGCGCATCAGTTAACACTTAGCTGTATGATCACTTAGGCGCATGAACTATTCAGGCGCATGGGCACTATTCGTGCGTATGAACACTTAGGCGCATGAGCCACTTGGGCGCATGGGCACTATTAGGGCGCATGGCCCTACACTTAGTCGTCCAACTAATATTTCTAGGCACGTGGACGACTGTTCAGGCGCATGAGCTATACTTAAACATTTCTAAGGCAATCTTAGGCGCATGGGCTACTGTTCAGGCGCATGGATTACACTTAAATATTTCTAAGGCATTTTCAGGCGCATAAGTCTTATCTAGGCGCATGGACCCTCTGTGTAACATGTTTCTGGTATGTTTTCAAACCCAATCATCAAACCCATCTGTTCTATGCTTAATGGGGCTATTCTAAACATGAATAACCTATAAGCATTCAAGAATCAACATCCAACATGCACAATACATACGGGTAAACATACATAAGCTTTGAAAATCGTTTTAATACATTTTCAGCCCCAAAGATAGTTTAAAACAAGTAAAAACCAGGGTCTAGAACTCACCTGATGCAACTTGGGTGTTTCTTCCTTTCTAACCCGCTTGCAATGAGTTCAAACGCCTAAAAACAACATCAAACACACACACACCCGAGCACATACACAACACATAAGCACATAAGCATGTAACTGGGATAAAACCCGTCATAAACACTTAAAAACCACAAATTCTTACCTTGAATTCGACTATCTTCTTTTTCTTTAGTCGAGAGTTCCTTTGCTCTCTCTCTCTAAAACCGAAAAAAATGGTGATGTGAAGTGAGGGTGGGCGGCCATGCCCACCTTTACACCAACTTTTGAAAGATTTGTCCTTTTGGACACTTTTAGTCCTTCCACTTGGACGTCATTGCTTTTCTTTCATTTATTCTTCATGTCTTGTCTTTTTAAAATAACGGGTGTTATAAGTCCACCCCCCTTATATAGGTTTCGTCCTCGAAACCTGTCATTCCTCGAATAGATGAGGATAATGCTGCCTCATCTCCTCCTCAGTCTCCTATGTAGACTCGGATCCCTTCATGTGCTTCCACTGTACACGCACAAGAGGAACCACTTTATTTCTCAGCCTCTTCTCTTTACAATCGATGATTGCCACTGGTTGCTCCACATAATTGAGCCTTTCATCTACTTTGATATCCTCCAGGTGAACAATCATGTCTTCATCAGCTAAACACTTTCTCAGATGAGATGCATGGAATGTCGGGTGAATCCCACTTAACTCATCTGGTAACTCCAACCTATAGGCCACCTCTCCTACTCGAGCAATGATTCAAAAAGGGCCTATATACCTTGGGCTCAACTTGGCCCGCTTCCTGAATTAGATAATACACTTCCAAGGTGAGACCTTCAACATAACCCAGTCACCCACCTGGAACTCGATCGGTCTGCATCGTCTATCGGCATACGACTTCTGCCTATCCTTAGCTGCCTTCATGAAGGCTTTAATCTTCTCAAGCTTCTCAGTCATAGCCTCAATTACCTCGACGCTCCCCTATTCCTTTTGACCAATATCACCCCAACAAACGGGTGTCCTGCATCTCCTACCGTATAGCATCTCGTATGGTGGTATACCAATGCTGGCATGATAGCTGTTATTGTACAAGAATTCAGCTAACGGTAAGTGGTCATCCCAACTTCCCCCAAAATCAATCACACATGCTCGAAGCATCTCTTCCAATGTCTAAATGGTCCTTTCTGACTGACCATCAGTTTGGGGATGATAAGCCGTGCTAATCCGTAACCTCGTCCCCATGGCTTCATGGAATTTCTTCCAGAATTTAGATGTAAACCGCGTGTCACGATCAGACACAATGGACACCGGCACACCATGACAAGTTACAATCTCCTTGACGAATAGGTTAGCCAACCTCTCGGATGAATATGTCTCGCGGATCGGTAGGAAGTGAGCACTTTTCGTCAGACGGTCGACAATCACCCATATGGCATCGTACCCTTTCGGAGTACGTGGCAACTTCGTTATGAAATCCATGGTGATGTGCTCCCACTTCTATTCCGGTATATCCAAAGGTTGGATCTTCCCATACGGCTTCTGATGTTCCGCCTTCACTTGCAAACAAGGCACTTACTCACATACTCCACCACGTCATGCTTCATACCCGGCCACCAATAATCTTTCATCATATGTTGATACATCTTTGTGACACCAATATGAATGGAGTATCGAGTCTTGTGAGCTTCATCCAAAATCCTCAAACGTAGATCCCCGAAACGAGGAATCCACACCCGTCCAAATCGAGTTTTAACACCAAGTGTGTTTTCACCCAATTCCCCAATCAGACCTCTTATTCTTTCAGAGTGTAGATGATCTTCTTTTAATACCTCATCTTGAAACTCCTTGACTTGCTTCATTACATCAGAGGTCATGATTAGTTGGTATGCTTTCACCCGAATCGGCTCGGGCCTCTCCTTTCGGCTAAGAGCATCAGCCACCACGTTGACTTTGCCCGGATGGTAATGGATCTCGCAATCATAATCCTTTATAAGCTCCAACCAGCACCTATGCCTCATGTTCAGATCCTTCTACTCGAAGAAGTACTTCAAGCTCTTATGGTCAGTGAAAATGGTGCACTTCGTCCCATACAGGTAGTGCCTCCAAATCTTTAGTGCAAAGACCACGGCTGCTAGCTCCAAGTCATGAGTAGGGTAGTTGACCTCATGAACTTTCAACTGTCGAGATGCATAGGCTATAACCTTCCCTCTCTGCATTAATACACACCCCAACCCCGCGTAAGAAGCATCTGAATATACCACCAAATCCTCGCTTAGTTCGGGTAATGACAAGACTGGAGCTTGAGTCAACCTCACCTTGAACTCCTCGAACGCCTGTTCTTGGGCTTGACCCCATATAAATTTTACATCCTTTCGGGTCAACTTGGTCAGTGGAGAAGCGATCTTGTAAAAGTCCTGAATGAACCTTTGATAATACCCCACCCACCCCAAGAAACTACGAATCTCGGATGGCGTCTTTGGAGACTTCCATTGCATCACAGCCTCCACCTTAGCAGGGTCTACCATAATCCCCTCAGGATTTATCACGTGACCTAAGAATTGAACTTTGCGTAACCAGAACGCGCACTTGGAGAATTTTGCATACAATTTCTCCCTTCTCAACGTCCCCAACACCTCTCGAATGTGATCGGCATGCTCCTTCTCGCTCTTCGAATAAATCAGGATATCATCAATAAATACAATCATTGATTTATCTAACATTGGCCGCCACACTCAATTCATCAAGTCCATAAAACCAGCTGGCGCATTGGTCAGACCAAATGACATAACAAGGAATTCATAGTGACCGTAGCACGTGCGAAAAGCTGTTTTAGGGATATCCTGCTCCTTCACCTTCAGCTGATGGTAACCAGATCGAAGATCTATCCTTGAAAACCAACTGGCACCTTGGAGCTGGTCAAACAGATCATCTATTCTTGGTAGGGGGTATCGGTTCTTCACCGTCAATTTGTTCAGCTCTCGGTAGTCAATGCACATCCTCATACTACTATCTTTCTTCTTCACAAACAAGACCGGGGCACCGCATGGAGAGATACTCGATCTAATGAACCCCTTATCGAGCAGCTCTTGCAACTGTTCCATTAGTTCTTTCATTTCTGTCGGAGCTAACCGATACGGTGCTTTGGCAACAGGTTGAGCAGCGGGTATCAAATCAATTTGAAACTCAATCTCGCGATCCGGTGGCACGCCGGGTAAGTCTTCCGGGAATACGTCCGGAAAGTCACAACGGGTTGGCGCGTCCACATCCTTTACCTAGGCCAAGTAGGCACTACATCCACGCCTCATGCACTTTCCTGCCACCGCCATCGAAATCACTTCGGGATCGTCGTGACGCGATCACCATAAACCGTCACCTTATTCCGTCAGGCGTTGTCAATCGGATCATCTTCTTACGACACACGATGTTTGCTTCATAGGTTGTTAACCACTCCATCCCTAGTACTACATCAAATCCACCTAGGGGTATCACGTGTAACCTAGCAGCAAACCTATGACCTTCTAGTTCTATGGCACAGTCCTCTATCACATTAGTAATTCTAGTGGACTTACCAATAGCAGTTTCTACATCGAACGGTGCACTGACCTTCTACTACTAACAGGCAACTTAGCACAGAAAGTAGTGGAAATAAAACTCCTGCTAGCACCAGAATCAAACAATACAGAGGCACAAGTTTGGTTTACATACCTGACACAACATCGGGATCAGCTCTGGCTTCCTCCCGGGTCATAGTGTAAGCTCTAGCACTTGCCCTCTGCCCTCCTTCCTCCGGCTTCTTCTTCTCCGCTCCAGAGCTCTACGCCCTCGGCTTCTTACAGTCTCTAGCGATATGGCCTGGCTGGCCACACCTGTAGCATACATTCATTCCCATCCTGCACTCACCAGTATGCTCCCTTCCACATTTGTCACACTTCTTCATCCCTGCACCACACCCACCTTTGCCACCTTATTGTTGGAGTGGCTCTACCACGTCCAAACTGTTTCCCATTCCAGTTCCGGCCACCACTATCCTTCTTATTCACCTCAGCCACCACCAGCTCGCGCTCATCATATAATCTGCCAGCCAAGTCAACCGCTGACCTAAAAGTGCTCGGCCGAGCGGTGATCATATGCCTACGGATATCCACCGGTAGCCCTTGGATGTATCTTTTAATCTTTCATGATAGTGGTGTCACTTGCTCGGGCACCAGCCACGCCATTTCATTAAATTTAGTGGTGTACTGCTGGTGTGTCATTGTTCCCGCCTCCAGCTGCAGGAAGTCTCTTTCTACCTTGTCCATCTCCCTGTGAGGACAGAATTCCTCAATCACTACTTCTTCAGTTCAGGCCATCTCATTCTCCCAATGGCCCTGCTACCCTCGACTTGGACAATGTTATCCCACCAGCACAGAGCCGAGTCCACCAAAGAATGGGTAGCGAATTTCACCTTCTGATCTTCACGGCACTCGTTGATGTCAAGAACAGCCTTCATTTCCCTCACCCACAGGTGAGCAGCGCAGCAGTGCCATTTCCATCGAAAGTAAGGGGCTTGCATCTCATAAACGCCCCATAGTTACAACCTCGGGTCGCCTACGGCGCAGGATCTTCTTCTTGCTCCTCCTCATCATCAGAGAGAACCGTTTCTGGCTCTGGTTGTTCCCGTCCTCCCGAGGACCTATTTCTTTCCTTTCTTTCCCCTTCCCTTACTGCCTTGATCACTTCGTCACCACAGATGGTAGAATTGTCTGCATGACCTGGTGAACCTCTTCCACCACAACCTCCTTTACTGAGGCTCTCAGATTGGTGCTCTTGTCGCCACCCTCCAGATGAGGGATCTCTGGTTCTTCATGAACCACTTTCTCGACTATGGGTCTCCCTCTCTTGGGTCGCGGAACAGCACCGTGACCTCCACCACGAGAGGCTTTTGAAGATCTACCACCAGCCATCCTCTAAAAGCACACTATAAGATCCAAACACTAAGGCGTCATTCAAGGTAACACTCAGTTTATGTCAAGTATAGTAAGTCCCTAATTATAGTGGCCAGTTGTAATTAGCCACTTACTTTACTCTTCATACCCCAAGCATCTCCTATTCTGACTTAATCAGTATCTAAATCTACTAAAAGCACAAAATCAAATAGCATGCGCACATAATACTGGTTAACATTAGGAAAAGACATACCTGATGGCACGTATCTACTCAGGCTGACATCCCTCCATTTGTCCCATTTTCAGTTTAAGTTTAGGTTTAAAAAGTTTATTTAACCCAATTCTCTTAAACTTTGGCTCTGATACCAACTTGTAAGGCCCTGTTCTCGAGCACCTTACAGTTAGTCAATCACAGCAGTTAAAAACACTAACATTATAATTATACAAACTTAAGCAGCGGAAATAATTTATCAAAAACCATTCATTTCATTTAGAACACTATTGTTAAGCAATACATCATCATTTTACTGTATACAAAAGAGTTGTTTTACTGCATTACAAAACAACAGCAACATAGAATACGAATTGATGTCAATCTTTCCCTGCCGAGTAGCTTCACCCTCGTGCCATCCTCAGCAATAATTATCTGCCAACTGAAAATGTATAAAAGTCAGCGTTGCTAAGTGAGTTCTAGTTTTAAAAGTAATAAAATACTTTCCATATGTTGTATAAGAAAATACACTTTTTTGTAAAATACAACTCTGTACTATATATGCGAGCACGCATTAACTATATGAACAGATAATGTTCGTTCTCATTACTATATGTCTTGTATGTTCTGTAAACTTTTATCTTTATCTTTCACTTTCTGTATGGACCAATGAGCAATACCCCAAACTATATGCGTGATGGGAAAATGGGTGATGGGCCATCTATATCCCTCGAAAGGGTCAACTATATCCCTTGAAAGGGTCAACTATATCCCTCGAAAGGGTCAACTGTATCCCTCAAAAGGGTCAACTGTATCCCTCGAAAGGGTCAACTATATCCCTCGAAAGGGTCAACTGTATCCCTCGAAAGGGTCAACTATATCCCTCGAAAGGGTCAACTATATCCCTCGAAAGGGTCAAATGTATCCCTCGAAAGGGTCAACTGTATCCCTCGAAAGGGTTCTGTGTACTGTGTACAAGGCCGACCCAATCACCCAGGGCATGCTGCAAAGGTCCTGGTCTCGTGTGCAATATGGGGTAGCTACCCCGCAACACGGTCGAGCTAACGACAACATGGTCGTGTCATTCCTGTAAGCTTGCAAGACTTGTAACATTTTATTAATGTTCCCTTTCTTTTCTTATTGCACTTTCTCTTTATTATTACAAGATACTTTACGTTACGATAATAACATACCATGTAAAGTCACATACTATAAGTAATAATAATATAGCAATAATAATAATAAGGAACAATCATAACCATGCATTAAACATCATCATAAATAAGCCCCAGTCAACCCTCAATCAAAACCCTAAAAGCACAGACTCCCAGAAAATTCTGTAAAAATTCTAATTGCTTAGGCGCTTTGGCACTATTTGGGCGCATGGGTCCTGTTTGGGCGTTTCATCACTATGTAGGCGCATCAGTCAACACTTAACTATTTTATCACTTAGGCGCATGAACTATTCAGACGCATGGGCACTATTCGTGCGTATGAACACTTAGGTGCATGAGCCACTTGGGCGCATGGGCACTATTAGGGTGCATGGCCCTACACTTAGTCGTCCGACTAATATTTCTAGGCGCATGGACCACTGTTCAGGCGCATGGGCTATACTTAAACATTTCTAAGGCAATCTTAGGCGCATGGGCTACTGTTCAGGCGCATGGATTACACTTAAATCTTTCTAAGGCATTTTCAGGCGCATAAGTCTTATCTAGGCGCATGGACCCTCTGTGTAACATGTTTCTAGTATGTTTTTAAACCCAATCATCAAACCCATTTGTTCTAAGCTTAATGGGGCTATTCTAAACATGAATAAACTATAAGCATTCAAAAATCAACATCCAACATGCACAATACATACGGGTAAACATACATAAGCTTTGAAAATCGTTTTAATACATTTTCAGCCCCAAAAGATAGTTTAAAACAAGTAAAAACCAGGGTCTAGAACTCACCTGATGCAACTTGGGTGTTTCTTCCTTTCTAACCTGCTTGCAATGAGTTCAAATGCCTAAAAACAACACCAAACACACACACACACCCGAGCACATACACAACACGTAAGCACATAAGCATGTAACTGGGATAAAACCCGTCATAAACACTTAAAACCCACGAATTCTTACCTTGAATTCGACTTCTCTTCTTCTTCTTTTTCTTCAGCCGAGAGTTCCTCTGATCTCTCTCTCTCTCCCTCTAAAACCGAAGAAAATGGTGATGTGAAGTGAGGGTGGGCGGTCATGCCCACCTTTACACCAACTTTTGAAAGATTTGTCCTTTTGGACAATTTTAGTCCTTCCACTTGGACTTTATTGCTTTTCTTTCATTTATTCTTCATGTCTTGTCTTTTTAAAATAACCGGGTATCACAGTTGTATGCTATGTATGTTTGTGTGTGTTCGGGTATGTTTCTGGTGGGTTTCTATGCGGTTGAACTCTGTTGCAAACGGGTTTTTGAAGAAGTCATAACTAGAGGCTGCAAAGGTGAGTTCTGGAACCCCCTTTTTACTTGTTTTAAACTGTTTTGGGGCTGGAAATGCATGTATGAACTTTTTATAAAAGTTGGGTTTTATACCCGTATGTATGTGTGTGTGTATGTTGCGGTATGTTGCGGTGGGGTTTAATTTTGGGCTATGTATGTGTTTGATGTTGTTATGACTATGTTTCTAAGGCTTAGAATGTATGATTTAAGCTTAGAACATGATAGGTGATTGTTTGGGGACTGAATTATGATTTAAGTGTGACTTAGGCTACTCATGCGCCCAATCAGTAGCTCATACGCCGAACTAAAAATAACTGCCTAAGTGTTCACATGCGCCCAAAACCTCATGTGCCTGTATAGTACTCATGCGCCTAGAAATAGGCTGAAATTTTCTGTGTTCATGCGCCTAGAACTCATGCGCCTGCATAGTGCCCATGCGCCTAGAATTGCCCAGAATAGACCAAGTGTTGCTAATGCGCCCCAATAGTGCTGATGCACCTGAAAGTTCCACATGCGCCTAAGTGTTCCTCATGCGTCTGAAAGGCCATGCGCCCGCATAGTGCTTATGTGCCTGCTTAGTACTCATGCACCTAAAGACTTAGAATATTTTCTGATTTTTGGGGAAAAGTGTAAAGTAGGCTTTGACTTGGAAGGTTCCCGGGGGCATAGTAAGTTGACTTTTTGAAGTCATGTGTAATGGCGATGTATGATGATGTTTGATTGATGCTTATACATGTTGGTATGTATGATGTATGTTATGCATGTATGATGGTGCCTTGTATGGCGATGTTGTATGTTTATGTTTATGTTCCTGTTTATGTTCCTGTTTATGTATGTTTATCTTTCCCGTGGCTTTACATGTTATAGTTGTGAAAGAAATGGTAAAGTATTATGTAAAATAAAGTGAAAGATAATGAAAAGAGGAACATAATGACAGAGTGCATGGATTAATGAAAGAGAAAGTAAAGAAAGGCTGCAAGCAAAATGTACGGAGGTGCACGGCTCTAAAATGTCATAAGATCAACTGTGTGTGGTTTAACTAACCCTTAAGGATACACGCAGAGGTCCAGTCTTTGTGACTGACCATGATATAGTACATGGATTATAATGATTACTCACCCCGGTGCTGGTGCCAGGCTTTGTGCGTTATGGAGGTCATTTAAGATATTCGGCCCAGTACCTGCTTTGTGCATACGTTTGGAGTGTAGTATACAGTTAGGATCTTTGTCGCTTACCCCGGTGCTGGTGCTAGGCTTTGTGCGTTATGGAAGTCATTTATGATCTTTGGCCCAGTACCCGCTTTGTGCATACGTTTGGGGTATAGTTGATGACACTAATCCAGAAAGAGAAAGAGATAAAGAACGAATGTGGTGAACAGTAAAGAAGATAATAATGTTATTATCTATGTGTACGTACGATGAGTGATCATGTACAAAAGTATTGTATGATTTGAAAGAAAGTAAAGAACGGTTTTGAATGAAAGAATAGTATGTTTTATTTTATAAAACTAGAACTCACTCAGCAACGCTAACTTTTATGTGTTCCCAGTTGGCAGGTAAAGGTTGCTGAGTATGACACGGGGCGGCTACTTGGCTCCTTTTTTGATGGCATCCATTTTTATAATGCTTTTGTGATGTAATGCAACAAGTATTTTGTAATTTGATAATGATGTATTATTTTGCAAAAGCTTTTATAATAAAATGAAATGTCGTTTTTAATGTTTCCGCTGCAATGTTTATTTAAGTTAATGTAAATATATATGTTTTATGTGCGTTGATCGACCAGCTATGAGCATCCCGAGATCGGGGCCTTACATGAAGCTACATTATCTAAGGCCTATACCATGTATATAATGGAAAATCATGACACCTAGGTGTTAGGCATAGTATGGTTAGAGAACTAATCATAAATGGTGTGATATCTATACAATTTGTAAAATCAGAATTTAACATGGCTGATCATTTAACAAAGGGTGGCTAGAGATCTTATTAAGAAATCAACTGTAGTGAGAGGTTTAAAGTCCACTTAAGTGTCTTTATGTCAAGACACCCAATTCCCATCTAATACAACATTAGATGTTGAATTCAATATGAAAAGCTTGTCATAAAGATATTGGAACACATTATTAAATCATCCTAAGGTATGTGTTCAGACTGCAAGATACGTTAGATTGAAGTTTAGCTTCTTAATAGTTCTTTGAAAAATTGCATTTGCATTTGCAAGTGTAAAAATTGCTTCTTAATACTCATACTACCTATATGGGTATGAAGTTTAGCTGCTTCAAAAAGCTTTGGATTGGACTTTGATATACTCAATGAAGGATTAGGACACAAGCTAGTAAAATATCATGTCAAGTGAGAACAATGAAATTGTAAACTTGTGCGTATATTACCTTCAGGTATTCATTAGAATAACAATGGTTCAATCCATAGGACACCGTTGATATTTGAATACTGATTTTTTGGTGGCATATGGTTCTTATTTGGATGATGTCAATGACTCAAATAATATCATGAGTTTAAACCATTGTACTAAAATTAATAATAGTAGCATGGCTACTAGTTCTATGGTTCAAAACAATTATCTTGATAAAGTTGACCCCAATTATTTACTAAATGGTAAATTGGAAATTGGGCCACTTTGTAAAAATAGAAATAGTGAAGCATCTGAGCACTATGCCAACTCAATTTTTAATTCTTTTATGAATTATGTAACTTTTGTGTATGAATCTTGTTATATACAGGATGATTTGCTAGCTTGGTGGGTGGATTCAGGGGCTACATGTCATGTTTGTAAAGATGCGAGATGGTTTACAAGTTTAAAGTACATTGAAGGCGGATCCGTATTGCGAATGGGGAATGTAGTCACCGAACCCATCAAAGGAGTTGGAACCGTTACTATTATGTTTAATTCTAATAAAAAACTTGTATTAGACAATGCATTGTATGTACCGGGAATTCAAAAGAATTTGTTATCGGTCATTGTATTAAATAATTATGGATTTAAACAAGTAATCGAATCCGACAAGTTTGTATTATCTAAACATGGAAACTTTGTTAGTTTTGGTTATCTCTCTAATGGAAGGTTTAAATTAAGTATCCATGTGCCTTTCGTTTACGAATCTATGTGTATGACATGTTCATCATATAATTCTGTTGATAGAATGTCTAGTTTGTGGCATGCTAGACTAGATCACATCAATTATTACAAAATGAAAGATATGTCAAAAATGAGTCTTATACCAGGTTTTGATATGTGTAAAACTAAATGCCACACGTGTAAACTAACTAAGATTACACGAAAACATTTTCAAAGCGTTAAAAGAAATTCAAAGTTGCTTAATCTCATACACTCGTATCTATGTGATTTTCATAGTACTCCTTTAGGAAATAAAAAATTTGTTATTACTTTTATAGATGATGCTTCTAGATATTGTTATATTTATTTATTGCATTCTAAAGATGAAGCTTTAAATAAAATTTAGAATTTTTAAACAAGAGGTAGAGCTTTAACAAAATCGTTTAATCAAGAACCTTCGCACTAAAAGAAGTGGGGAATATTATACCCAGTTTATTTTCAGACAATGGGCATAATACATCAAACAACCGCACCTTACACACCACAACAAAATGATGTTGCATAGTGCAAAAATAAGACATTAAAAGAAATGGTGAATTCCATGTTGTCATATTCTGGTCTAGGTAAAGATTTTTGGGGAGAGGCTATGTTAACAGCATGTCATCTGTTGAACAGGAATCCCAATAAACAAACCAAGGTAACTCCATATGAACTCTGGAAAAAGAAAGCACCAAAGCTCAGTTCCCTCAGGGTTTGGGATTGTAGAGCTGTGGTAAGGATTACAGAACCTAAAAGAAGAACTTTAGGTGAAAGAGGCAGTGATTTCATATTTATTGGATACGCTAAGCATTCTCCTGTGTATAGGTTCTATGTAGTAGAACCAAATGACTATGTTTCAGCTCATACTGTGATAGAGTCGCAGGATGCTGATTTTGGAAATAAGGACAAATTTACCTCTGTACCAAGGTTGAAAGATGTGCCTTACAGCTTGAAGACTTCAGCTAAAGCTAATCCTTCAGCTAGTGCTTCTACCGGTACCTCAAATGTAACTCCTAGTAACAAACCTAGGAAAAGTACCAGGGTTAGAAAAGCCAAGTCATTTGGAGATGATTTTCAACTATACATTGTTAAAGGGACAAGGGAAAAAGTTGAATCCCAAATTCATTACTATTATAACATTGAAAAAGATCCAAGGAATTATAAAGAATCTATGAAATCTAAAGATGTGGCATTCTGGAAAGAAGCCATACAGGACGAGATGGATTCCATCATGCAAAATAATACTTGGAAACTGGCAGACTTGCCCCCTGGATGTAAACCATTAGGTTGCAAATGGATATTCGAAAGGAGGACAAAGATGGATGGCAGTATTGAAAAGTTTAAAGCTAGGCTAGTCATCCAAGGCTTTAGATAGAAAGAAAGAATTGACTTTTCTGATACCTACACACTTGTTGCTAGAATATCCATCATAAGGTTGTTAGTTGCACTTGCTTCTGTTCACACTTTGTTAATTCATCAAATGATTGTAAAAACAGCTTTCTTGAATGGTGAATTGGATGAAGAAGTCTTTATGAAACAACCAGAAGGTTTTGTACTGCCAGGAAATGAGCATAAGGCGTGTAAACTCATCAAATCATTGTATGGTCTTAAACAAGCACCTAAATAGTGGCATCAAATGTTTGATGAGGTGATCTTGTGTAACACCCAGTTATTTTCTTTGAAGCCAACGAAAGAAAAAAAGAAAGAAAAGAAATAAAACCCAAAGTCAGGGGACCAATCTTGCCAAAACGAGGGTTTGGAAGCCGAAAATTGCAGATTAGGTTAGGGGAAGACTGCATTCTGCACCCAGCTAGGGCTATGCGACTGGAAGCCAGCGACTGAATGCCATGCGACTCAAGGCCATACGGCCAAAAGGCATGCGACTGAAGTCCATGCGCACGGGTTCCATGCGACTGAGAGTCATACGCATGATAGTCATACGACTGAAGGAAATGCAGATGAGGGTCATGCGACTGGGGAAAATGCGGCTGAAGGTCATACGACTGAAGCCCATACGCCCGATTGCCACGCGATTGAGGTCCATGCGCATGGGAGTCATACGACTGAAGGCTATGCAACTAGAAATCCATACGCCTAAGTGTTCAATCGCCCATAGTGTCCATTCGCCTTAGTGTTATCATACGCATGGAAGGTCATGCGACTAAATAGGGTCCATACGTCCAAATAGGGCTCATGCGCCCGAAAGAACTTAGTTTATTTCTTGATTTGTGGGGAACAGTATTATGTAGGCTCTGACTTGGGGGTTCATGTAAGTTGACTTTCGAGGTCATAGACGTTATGATGGCTTGATGTATGAATGGTGCTTATGCACGATCGTATGTATTTTTACTCAAGTAGAAAAAAATATATTTCTATTGCATAAATAAGAAAGAAGTATTATTCATGTTAAAACTAAAGGTCTTAGAGTAATTTTTTTAACAACAGTTTTTTTTCATCCTAAATAGCACCTAATTTTGCATTTCTAGATATTTAAACTCACATCACATATAATCATCAATCTCACTTAATCACAAGACCATAGGCATGTCTTGGATTAAATGATCCCAACATAATCAATTGAAAGATAGAAACAAAATATATCAGAAAATAATAAAGATCGATATGAATAATACATAATATTAACATAGGAAGTATATTGATTTCAACAACAACCAAATAAATGATAGTAACGGATTTGTTTTTATCTTCTTATCATGTGATCGACACAGTGCAAACCGATGAGTCTGAAACCTAGTGAAAGATATTCAAGCACCAAAAATTTGCATGGTGTAGAAAGCAGCATCACTTAGGTTCACCTTCGTAGTTCTGTTTCAAATGGTACAAACAAACTACTTACATCAGAAACCGAATCATCATATGGATTATAAAGGTCCCCAAACTTTCCTGTATTTTGACTTGAGAAAATCAAAGATGAGTCACCACTAAGGCTTACAACAGCTAAATCTATAATGGTTTCGATTTCTCTCACGACTTCTCCCATTCTAGGCCGGTCAACTCCTACATGTTGGACACAACTCATGGCTAAGTCAACAAACTTGGTCAAGCCTCCGAGTGTTTAAAATGGACCAAGAGACGGGTCAAGAATCGAGTAGAGGCCATTTGGTTGTCTTGACTCATCAATGGCGTCTTGAACTCTCTCACGATGTGTTGACCGTGCCTTATTGGTGATCTAGCAGTTAGCAGCTCTAATAGTACAACCTCATATAGTATTCAGGATCCATATATCCCTACATTTAGAAAAGGAGAAACCATCTGATAGAATCAGAAAACTTAAAACAATACTGTATATCTGGCGATTTGATATGTTCGCTAATTAATGAGTATCTTTTTTTTCATCTCAAACTGGTCAAATAAAAGAGAGGATCGGGCGCACGCCTACCAATGTCCCCTTCATTTTTATGATGAATACATGTAAGAAGCTCAATTTCAGTTTTGAATTTATGAGCACCCTGCAATGACCCCTGTTGAACTCTTTTGATAGCAACTGCATCACCAGTGTCAAGAGTCCCTTTGTACACCTTTCAATCACCATTGTTTTAGAAATCAGTCAGTTAAACAAATAATAAGTTAGGAAGCTTATAACATTAAGATACCTTCCCATAGCCCCCAGATCCAATTATGTTATCTTCTGAAAAGTTGTTGGTGCATGTTTTGAGTTCTTCAAATGAACACCATGTTGCTCCTTTCAGTTGAGGAACACCACCCACATCACTACCATTATCCAACACCCAAGATACTGCATTATCACATGATAGATGTAAGCATAGAAATTTGTTGTCATAATGAGAATATCCTAGGCATTGGAAATTTGGGGCGGGTCGGTAATGAGTCAAAAAGTTTGCTTTTACATCGTCTCAATATGAATCGTGTAGATTGGGTTGACTCGCAAACACTTTTACCATTTTATTCAGATGCTTGAAGTGTAAAATATGACAAGAAGAACTATATTTTGCCATAATAATCAATTTTTAAGAAATGATATGTCATATGCTTAGCTTAACTTTTTGTTTATTTGGCCCACTAGGGATAAACCATAACTGAAAACTGCCTATGTCAAGAAATAACAGGTAGAAACTGCCACCTCTACAGCATCTTGCCTGTATTGATTCGTCTTACCAAAAGGATTATTTTGTTTTGCTTTTATTGCTCGTCTTTTCTGATAGATCCCATAAGTTATAGCTGCGGCTATTAGCAACAGGACCACAAAACCACCAAGAACAGCCCAATAATGATTCCATGATACGATGACTTGTTTCCTGTGCATACTCAAACTCAGAAAACAAACTGCTCATAACGCCGTATGTTAGCATATTCAAATTGAACTAATACCTGGAAAGCAACAATAGCCTGCATCATCATCAGTAAAAAATAAAGGTCCATAAGATGGTAGAGGAAAGAGTTGGCGGTTGATTACCATCCCAATTGAAGAGACAGATGAACGCTCAAAATAATCTTGACTAGAGGGAAAAATATGCAGTGTATATTGAAGGTATTTATATTCATTAGAGTTGCATTAAAAATAGAAATTGAGTCCACAGGAAGTTGATGTGACCGAAAGGCTGACATAAAGTATCATGGAGAATTGTATAGTAGGTTGCATTATCCAAATTTGAGAAGGATTGTGAGAAAAAGGTTATGTTTCCTGTGTATGGATTTGCACATTTACAGTTGGGACTAAGCACTTTAGATGAACCACAGTTAACAGATGGACAACTATTTGATGGAAAAGTTTTCGGTATAATGGACTTTCGGGCCGTACAATATCTTATGATCCAGCTTCACAAATTGGATTGTTGTCAACACTGCACAGTTGTCAAAACAATACTTCCATAAGATTGTGAAACACTAAAGGTGTTCACAAACCGTTGAAACTGACTGAACCGTTCAAACCAAAATATATTGGCCGGTTCAGTGAGGTAGAGATTTAAATCTTCAGTTCACGTTTTACGATTTGAATTGAAAAACCAGGTCTGACAGCTCATTTTACCAGGTTTGACACTTGAAACCGGCTGTTTACCTTATTATTTTTTCCATTGTTGTAATATGCATTAATGCATAGGTATAATATTTATAAACCATTGTTCAGTTTTAAATTATTACAGACTAACCATTCTGGAATAAAAGAATTAAAAACAACAAACTTAAACCGTCAATTGGGTCAAAATCGCCATCTCTTTGAATTCTCTTATTTCGGATAGTTAACATATTAAATGGTTGGAAAGTAGAAACCGGGTAGAAAGATAAAAGACGTAGGATCTTACGTTAGGCTCAAATTATACCCAGAACTTTGTTCGAAGTTATTAATGAAATTGTTTGTGAGATCACAACCAAGTCACTACTATAGCTGTAACCGATATCCAGTGTCCCATTAAGATCGTTGTTGCTTAGCACCCTGAAATTAGATAACCAAAAAGAGAGAACAAAAGAATAATCAGAACTCAGTGCCAAATTTCACATTTCAAATGCAGATATTTATATATGATTCTACAAACACAAAATATATGTTGTGTTTCATTGCCTGAAATGTTGGATATATACACTAATGTGGCCTCAAATATTTGCAGTGTCTTTGTGGTAATATACTAATATAAGTGGTTACGTTCACTTGAGAACTAATAGATATCTTAAGAACCGCGATAACTAATATCAACACACAAATTTTTGTGTTTTATATACAAAAATGATTGAAATATATATTTAAGTCTCTCTTGAAATTCAAAATAATGAACGAATTTGTAATCTACACATGTGTAAGTCATATGTAGGTTATACGATCTACTTGTGCGTAGCTAAACGCATAAAAATTTTATAACATATAAAAACATTAGTTTGATGGGTTTTTATGTTATTTTTATGGTTTTTAATGTATATAAACATACACAACTATATGTAAAAGTATTAATTTCAACGAATATAACCAATTGATATTAGTTCTTGCGGTTCTTAATATATTAACTAGTTCTCAAATGATCCTAACTCTAGTTATGGTTAGATACCAAATGGCCCCTGTAGGTTCTCAATGGCAACCTAACTAATGTCTAACTTATAAAGGATGGTTATTTCCCGCATATTTGGAGCCGAAGGTTTCACTAGAAACAACCTCTCTACCCTAGAGGATAGAGGTAAGGCTTGCCTGCATCCCACCCTCCTCACGGCCCAAACCGAAGTAACCTTGCTATAGATGGAATGTACTGGTTATGGTTATGGTATGGTTATTTTTAGCATATTTCACTAGTGCCATACTTATAACACAGTTTAACTTTAAAAGAAAGAATTCAGCAGATACTCACAAACTCTCCAACTGAGGTTGGAAGACGTCCGATGGAATTCCTCCTTGGAGCTGCGTCTTTTCCATCAATCTGTCGGTAGAAGAATAATAATGCTTAAAAATCTTAGTCCTAAATAAATTCAGACACATACATGGAATTTGACAAGTATTTAGAAAGTTGTCTACTGCAATGCGCAACAAAAGACAAAATTGTGTGGTTTAGTGAACTGTTTTCCAATTTAACAATCTTATATTTGATCCGTGTGAACTCAAATTGACCCATTCTCTTTGAAAGGAATGTATACAAATTATATGACAAGAAAGAGAAAAAAAACATTACATTGTGTTCAACGATAGAGATGTAACATGTAGGAATATCAGACGCATCAAAACTATTATTGCTCATGTCCCTGCAAATGATAAGGTATGATGTTAGAAAGTGGAAAATGAAAAATTCTAACAGCAGGATAAAAAGTATTGTTATTATGTGAATAGAATAGAATATAACTTAAAAACTTTTTTTATAATGCTACTAACATAGTACCAGATTCAAAAAGTTCAAACTAACTTACACATATAAGAGTGAGTTCATTCCTAAGAGATTTGGAAGCGGTCCACTCAGGCTATTGTTTGACAAGTACCTGAAATGAATATATCTTCCAATTAATGTCAACCTTCAGATAAACTAGTCCAAAACAATATAGGCATAAAAATAAAAATAAATATTTGGTTGAATTTACTCTAATCACTTACAGCTCACTGACAGTAGTAAGATCTGATAGATTCTGCGGCACAGTCCCCGACAAGTGATTCGAGTCCAATCGTCTGTGACATTATAGAGACATATAGGTAAACAAATTGCGAACATTCAATTCCATAAATGTTTTAAAGATTATTAGTCACTGGTACTTACACCACCTCAAGAGTCTTCACAGTTCCAATTGAAGAAGGAATTGTTCCAGATAATTGGTTATTGTTAACTATATTGTTAAAAAATAAGCATTAACATCAAAACAAAATGCTTACACATGTATCCATGTCAACAAAGTAAAGCCACAGATTTTATTGGAGCTAATGCAATACTTACACATGTATTAGGCTCATGTTTGAGTTGAAAAGCTGAGATTGAATGGGACCAGATAATTATTCGCCAAATGGCTGCATAATGACCATAATATAGTATGCATAAGCACACTTAATCAATTCAAAAGTTGGAAAATCACAGATGTGGCATATTAGAGATTGAATTTACAAGTGTTTTTCTTTCACTAGCTTGTCAAGGCCAGGGGATGTTTCATTAGAGACGGGAATGGGTCCTGAAAGCAGGTTATCACTTAGATCCAACCATGATAAATTAGTTAAATTACCAATGGATGGTGGGATCGATCCAATAAAGCTGTTACTATTAAGAGCTCTGCAACAAAATGGATCAACTCAGGACTGTGTTAGAATATAAATTAAAACTAGCAGATGAATAGGTGAGTAACTAATCAAAGTGGGTTCAGGGTGAAATGGGTAAAGTAAGCCTTGTTGGGTTTGATTGACCCAAAAACACTTTTCCATTTTCCAAAAAGCAATCATATGTAACTAACGTGTTAACTAATAAATCAAATATATTATTACAATAACAAATAAATTTCGAATAAATGATTTTAGGAGGTTGCATGAATAACTTTATAATTAGACTTTGGAAGACTTTCAGTTTGTTCAATTTCAACCATTTGACCCATTCCCCTTTTGGCTGATATTTTTTTTTGAGTATATTTCACGGATCATCCCTAAGGTTAGCTCAAATTTCACCTTTCGTCCTGGGATTGAAAAATTACAGGTTTAGTCCTAAGGTTTGAAAAAATATAACACGTTTCTTCCTTGGGTCAAACGGTCATTAGTTTTTGACGTTAAACACATGTAACTTGACCATTATACCCTTCTTATTCTTCCCCAACCCTTACCCAACACTTCTTCTACTTCTCCAACCCCCATCCACACTTCTTCCTCATCTCAACTACCACACCACCACCAATCCACCACCATCCACATCCACACCATCACCACCACTCCTCATCACCACCACCACACACCCCCATCACCACCACCACACACCCCCATCTCCACCACCACACACCCCCATCTCCACCATCACCATATACCCTTATCTTCACAACCACCACGGCCAATCCATCACCACAACCAATCCACCACCGCACACACACACCATCTCCACCACCAAACACACACATCCATCTCCACCACTACCACTAAACCATCACTCCTCGCCACCACCACCACATACACCCATCTCCACCACCACCAATCTACCACCACACACTCCCATCTTCACCACCACACCATCTCTACCATCGTTCCACCACATCACCACCACCACTGCGTTTGCTCAATTTTCCCTCTGGTGTTGACGAAAATGATTTTCTAGTGACAAGAAACATAAGGTGGGATGGGGGTTATTTCGGTAATGCAAAGGTGGGGTATCATGTTTTTGTAGGGTGGTGTTGTTGCAAGTTCATCGGAAAATGGCAAGGTGGGCTATACTGGTGACAAGGGGGGCTGTGGTGGTGACAAGGGATTAAATCATCATGTTAAAAATTTTAACGTCAAAAACTAACGGCCATTTGACCTTAGGACGAAACATTTTATATTTTTTCAAACCTTAGGACTAAACCTGTAATTTTTTAATCCCAGTGATAAAAGGTGAAATTTGAGCAAACCTCAGGGATGATCCATGTAATTTACTCTATTTTTTATTTGACTTGCATGAGATAAAACATCAACCAAATCAACCTTACACAAGACATTTGGTTGAAATTCCTAACTCTAACATAAGTTATAAATCTCAATAAAATAAGACATGGTACCCTTCTTCAAGACTTGTTTCAGGAATACCATGGGATTGGTTTAGAAAGATGTTACCTAATGCTTGGTATTATATAATATAACATACCGGTAAATCCAATATTAAATGCTGTGAAAGAAACTAGAATCGGAACACTTACAAAAATACTAGCTTGTTGAGGGATCCAATTGAATCAGGGATTGGACCCCTAAAACTGCAACCAATCAGGATTCTACATGCATAGAGTACTTGGTCAAATAAGTTTATTTGAAAAATAATAGCTGTAATAATTCCCTTGTTGTTGAACAATAAGGAAATACTGGAACAAAAAGTATGCTACATTTGAGAAACAAAATTGAATTCTTACAGCGTCGTTAAGTTCTTTAAATTCTGAATAGATGGTGGAGAATGGCTATAATTTCCCTGTTGTTGGAAAGATCTCTATATACAAATTTCACAATGAAATTCAAATTTGAGCTAAGGAAGTGTCAAATCATGCATGAGATTCACTGCTTAGATCAGTAACTCAGAACTTTATCTAAAAATAATAGGAATAATAAAAACAAAGAAAGTAAGTGTCGATGCACAAATTGTAACAGGAGTGCAAAACCTACAAATATTGCAACATGGAAAGTGATGGAATGTCACCAATGTATTTAGTTCTCACCTCCATGCCTGCCAATACCCTGCGATGAAGGAGTCAAACATGAGATTTTTCTAGAGTTTGGTAAGTAGATTGAAACACCTACAACTACAAGGCAGTTACACGTGATTCGGTACAGTTATTTCCTTCCCATTTACTTCCACATGGATCTGAACCCTTCCATTAGGTGGTAGATTCTCCCAGCTTAACTTGATAGCAGTTAGAACAGAAACTACATGTATAACCATTAAAAACAGCAACTACAAGCATTTAGATTGTTAACTATAATTACCATCTCAATCAAGCAATAACGCAAATGTAATCTATCTTTTGAACTTTGATATGTGATTAACTGATTACTCTAACTATCTATCATGATTTTTTTTCAAATTCTACAAATTTCCCCCCACAGGACCTTATGTTCTTCAACAGTGCACAATGACTAATTGAATCAACATTCATACACACTGAGCTTGCAACAAGAAACTCATAAAGACTCTACAAAAATATTATCATAACAACTTACGATCGTTTGGGTCTGTCACTGCTGCAATCACCATATTCTGACTGCAAATAATCATCACCCAAAACTGAATTCTTGAACCCATTTCTCTAAACTTGAAATATCTTCATCACCCAATGCCCACGTTGTTTCTCTCTTAATTTCTGGTGAGGCTGTAACCGATTGGTGCCACACGATGCACATGGGGGGGGGGGGGGGGGGCAAACTCTGCTGAAACTTAATATCCACATCATTATCCCTGGTTTGAACATGACAAAGATTTTATGATCAGAAGCATAGGAGGAGTCCAATGGTTGAGCTTTTGAATGATTCATGTACTATCAAAAGATTATTATTTCAAACAAGCAAATTACTATTTTGGCCCTGGAGTTAAGATCATTTAACCCTATTTGCCCAAAAATAAATCTTTTAACATATCAACCCCTAACGTTTTGTTTCGTAACTGTTTTGGCCCCTGACACTAACTTTGTTAACTTTTTTTTCCGTTAAGTATAAGGGTGTTATGATTATTTTACATCTTAAGGAATGTTTATGTCAATTTTAAATCTTTAGGATTATTTATGTATGTTGATCACCTATCACAACCACCACCCGCCACCTAAAACAACCACCACCCAACACCTAAAACAACCACTACATCACCACCTAAATCTTTAGGATTATTTAGAGATCAGATACCGCCACCACATCCACCACCGTGATACCCCCGCCTCCATCCACAACAACACCAAAATTTCCATCGTTGAATGCCATATCCAATGCCCCTTTGAGATCTACCACACAACTTTTGTAAAATAACCACCACACTACCACCTAACAATCTACCAGTCACCCGCGACTCCCATCGTCAGCAACCCCTTCGTGACCCCAAAAGGTGTTCGATTGGGTCAACATTAACAGCAAAAATCGTGCATGGCAACGTCCACGACCAAAGGAGTACATCATCCACCCAAACAAATCAACGTTCAAGTTGGACACGGACAACCACCAGCGGCTACCATAGTCGGTGTCCCCTCCATTGGACGCCATCTCCAATTTTTCCACCGTTGGATGCTTACTCCGCCCCTTTCTAATCTACCACACCATTTTTTTCCAAAACAACCACAATACCACTACCTAACAAATCTACAAGTCACCGAAGACTCCCACTCCTTGAAACCCCATCATGACCCCAAGAGGTGTTCAATTGGGTCACCAAAAGCAACAGAATCATTCACAGCGACATCCATGACCAAAGGAGTACATCATCCACCCAAACAGATCTACATCCGAGTTGGACACGAACGACCACCACAACTGACGTCCCCTTCGTAACCCCAATAGATCTACATCTAGGGTATCCAAGGTGGTGGGTGGTGATGGGTGATGGTTGTATTTGTAATTTTAAAAATATACACAATAACCCTAGAGCTTTAAATTTGACATAAACGGTCCTTAAGGCGAAAATAACCAAAATGCCCTTACACTTAACTTGAAAAGGTTAATAGAGTTAGTGACAGGGGTCAAAACAACTAAGAAACGAAACATTAAGGGTTGATATGTGAAAAAGATTTATTTTTGAGTTGATAGGGTTAAATGACCCTAATCTTAGGAGCCAAAATAGTAATTTACTCTTTCAAAAATCTATCCAGGAGAAGGATTTAGGTGTAATCAATTTTTAAGCTTTTGTTAACAAACAGATAAAGTTAAATTTTGTGGTTTATGGTTATTTAAAAGATTGAATTAATAGTATTGAATTGTTAGCTTATAATTGTATATTATATTATCAGCATTGAGAGAACTGCTGATAGGATTGATCTTGATCGTTGAAAGATTCTGAAATCAAATCCTAGCCGTTTAAACTTGATGGTTATGGTGATTACCAGGAGAAGTTACCGACAGTTTTCTATACTACGCTCCCTAACTTATATATGTATATATATACACATATATATATATACACACACACACACACCACACACACACACACACATATATATATATATATATATATATATATATATATATATATATAATATATATATATTATATATATATATATATATATATATATATATATATGCACGACCGGTGAAGGATGGTCACTTACAACACAAAAACACAAAGAGAAGAGTAACTTAACCTAATCAAACAGTGAGACTGGATTAACCACAAGAGATGATACAAAAAACACAAGTAAGTAAGAGACAGAACAAGAAAACAAGATACACAGTAGATGACTTTCAAGATTACAGTATATTGCTTTCTCAAGTTCTATTACAAGTGTTACAAAGCATAAAAGAAAGTTACAAGTACTTGAGATACATATACTACATCCTACAGCCGGCCATACTTTGAAGGCCAGCTGGATACAATTGACTAGACACAAAACAAAATCAATTGTAGAGTCAAAAGGCAGATTGCCTTTTGACATGTGACTATGATATGTCATAGATCACATCCTAATATATTACAAAAAAGATAAAGTACATAAAGTAAAAAGTTATAGACTTAAGACCTCAATGTACAGTTACCAAAAGCATGGACCTTTTCACCAACTTGTGAAAGTTGGTGACTTTATAGAGTTGCAGCGGAAAGGGTCTAGCTTTATGGAAAAGTACATCAGATAAAGTATGTGTGCATGCATGCAGGAGAGACTTTGAGTGTTTGGGTTGCATCAGTCTCTTCATATAATCTTTACAAACTCCCCTAGCCTGATGCTACCAAAACACTTGAAGACTTCAGATATTGACAGTCCCCATCAGAATAATGACCATCCCTTTCTTCATGAGATGATCAGAACCCCTCAGACTATCAAAGTGTCTCCTTATATCAAATAGATCATGTAGAGGCAGATTGAACATGTCTTGCCAAGTGTAGATGTCTTTAATGCCTAGATCTCTAATGACATGCCATCTTTTTGGATTTATGGTGTATGTCCAGGACAAAATGGGTCTTCCTGATGTTAGAGGAGCTATTTGAATAGGAGTTGATGTAGCATCCTCTGGCTGCACATCCTCAGGATGTTCTAACTCATCCTGAGGTTCAGAAAAGGATGTAGCTTTAATCTTCTTTGGCTTTGGCTTTGAAGCCATCCTTTTCTTTCTTTTCGTTCCTTTTAACTGAGAAGGCTAGCCTGTAGCACCTGATTGATCTTTTTTGTCTTTCTCAGTTGGGTCTTCCTCTCTCATAGTTCAGAAGGAGAGTGGGTTTGACTATAACACCCGGTTATTAGTTATTTTGAAGCCGACGAAAAAAAAAAGAAATAAAGTCCAAAGTCGAGGGACCAAACTCGCCAACGAGAGAAAGTTTGGGAAGTGGGAGTATTTAAGGGAGAGGGCAACCCTTTACCCTCTCCCCACACCAACATTTCAGCCAATAAAAGAGAGGAGAAGAGAGAAAGAAGAGAAAAGAGGAAAAAGTGTTGGTCGGGTTGGTTCGAGTGGCCAAAATCGTTGAGAAGCGAGTCAAATCAAAGCTCTTCTCGTTGTGGTCATTTGTGTGAGTTCTAGGACCCCTCTTTTAAACGTTTTTGAATGATTTAGGGTTGGAACATGTAAGGCCCTTTCCCGGGACGCTTACAGCTGGGTTCTCATCGCACTAAAACATATAATTACATTAGTATTTATATAATCGCATCGGAAAACTAAAACAAACTTTCATTTCCATGTAAATGATTTTGCAAACTAATACAATATTCATTACAAAAATTGTTTGTTGCATTACAATGCAAAAACATTAATCAAAAGAATGCCATCCCAAAAGGGCTGAGTAGTCGCCTGTGCCATCCTCAGCATCATTACCTGCCAACTAGAAACACATCAAAGTCAGCGTTGTTGAGTAAGTTCTAGTTTTATAAATAAAACATACTTTACTTTCAGATAAAACCGTTCGTACTTTTACATGATCACACATCATAAGTTACACATAGATAATATCATTATTATCTTCCTCATTCGTTCATTCCTTCTTTCATTACCTTACTTGCGCATCGGACATCATCCCAAACCAATACCATGTGCTACACCCCGGTTAGTCGTAGCTACCGGGCCGAAGTCAACGAATGACAGCTAAACGTATGCCGCGGTACTAGGAGTAACCGTCAGTCTTAGCTACTGGGCCGAAGTCAACGAATGACAGCTAACGTATGCCACAGTACTAGGGGGAGCGGTAGAGGTTCTACATTTGGGGTCAATCACCAAGAGGACCCCGTATCCGATGTGTGCAAGACGTTTTCATTCGTTCATCATGTTCCTCTTCCTTTATCTTTTACTTTACGTTACATAATACTTCGTTCATTCATCATAACAAGTAAAGCCACAGGAAAGATACTATACATCACATTAAGGAACATAAACATGCATCAACATCAAATCATACAGGGCAACATCATACATACATAAAGTGTATCATCATCATCATCATCATGCCCAACATGCTTTCTAAGACCTCGATCGTCATCTTAAAAACTCTTATGGGAACCTTTACATCAACACTTACATCTGCACTTTCCCCAAAGTCAGAAGTTAATCTACACCTTCCTCGGGTTCAACAGCCCTATTCAGGCGTATGGACACCCCTCAGTCGCATGGCCTCCATGCGACTGAACATCATGCGATTGAACTAATACGGATGAACACCTATGCGAATGAACATCCAGTCGTGCGAATGGACAATGCGGATGAACACCTATGCGGCTGACCTTCAGTCGTCGAATGGACTTCAGTCGCATGACACCCACGCGACTGGCCCTCCAGTCGTGCGAATGAACCCCAATCGTGCGAATGGACCCCAATCGCGCCCTAATCGACCGTATGGCCTCCATTCGGCCTCCAGTCGGTCGCCTAGCCCTAACTGGTGCAGAGTGCAGTTCAACCCGACGCAGCCGAGGGTTTTCGGCCTCCAAACTCATCTAAACCCATTTTAAGCCCAAATCGACCGTCCTACCTTAGGGATGCATACCCTAACATCTTCAAGCACAACCAAGCAAGAAATCAAGTCCCAAACATCATACATACATACCATACACATACACAAACGGGTCAACTTACACACATATACGAAAAACTCGATTTCAGATGTTTTCCAGCCCCAAATCGTTTGAAAACAAGTAAAAGAGGGGTCCTAGAACTCACCTAAACGAGCACAATGACAAGAGCTTCGATTCGGCTTGCTTCACGACGATTTTGGCGACACGAATCGACCCGACCAACACTTTTCCTCTTTTTCTCTTCTTTCTCTCTATCTTCTTTTGTGAGCTGAAATGTGAGTGTGGGGAGAGTGGGCTGCCCTCTCCCTACATATGTCACCACATTTCAACTTTTCTTCGTTGGCGGTTTGGTCCCTCGACTTTTGGACTTTATTTTCTTTTCTTTCGCACGGCTTCAAAATAATAAATATTCGGGTGTTACAAGTCCACCCCCTTAAATAGGTTTCGTCCCCGAAACCTGTTATTCGTCGAACAAACGTGGATAATGTTGTCTCATTTCTTCTCAGTCTCCCACGTTGACTCGGATCCCTTCCTGTGCTTCCACTGTACACGCACAAGAGGAACCACTTTATTCCTTAGCCTTTTTCTTTACGATCGATGATTGCCATTGGTTGCTCCACATAGTTGAGCCGTTCATCTACTTCAATATCTTCCAATGGGACAATCATATCTTCATCTGCTAAGCACTTCCTTAAATGAGATACATGGAATGTCGGTGAATTCCACTTAACTCACTGGCAACTCCAATCTATAGGCCACCTCTATACTCGAGCAATGATTCGGAAAGGGGCCTATATATCTTGGGCTCAACTTGCCCCGCTTTCTGAATCTGATAATACCCTTCCAAGGTGAGACCTTCAGCATAACCCGGTCACCCACCTGGAACTCAATTGGCCTACGTCGCTTATCGGCATACGACTTCTGTCTATCTTGGCTGCCTTCATGAAAGGCTTTAATCTTTCAAGCTTCTCTGTCGTAGCCTCGATTACCTCGACGCTCCCAATTCCTTCTGACCAATATCACCCCAACAAACGGGTGTTCTGCATCTCTACCGTATATAGCATCTCATATGGTGGCATACCAATACTGGCATGATAGCTGTTGTTGTATGAGAAATTCGGCTAACGGTAAGTGGTCATCCCAACTTCCACCAAAATCGATCACACACGCCGGAGCATGTCTTCCAGTGTCTGAATGGTCCTTTCTGACGACCATCAGTTTGGGGATGATAAGTCGTGCTAATATGTAACCTCGTCCCCATAGCGTCGTGGAAGAATTTCTTCCAAAATTTAGATGTAAACCGAGTGTCACGATCAGACACAATAGACACCGGCACACCATGACGAGCTACAATTTTCCTTGATGAACAGATCAGCCAACCTCTCAGATGAATACGTCTCGCGGATCGGTAGAAAATGAGCGCTCTTCGTCAGACGATCAACTATCACCCATATGGCATCATACCCTTTCGGGGTACGTGGCAGCTTCGTAATGAAGTCCATGGTGATGTGCTCCCATTTCCATTCTGGTATATCCAAAGGTTGTATCTCCCATACGGCTTTTGATGCTCTGCCTTCACCTGTAAGCAAGTAAGGCACTTACTCACATCTCCACCACGTCACGCTTCATACCCGGCCACCAATAATCTTTCTTCAGGTCATGGTACATTTTCGTGGCACCAGGATGAATGGAGTATCGAGTCTTGTGGGCTTCATCCATTATCTTCACCCGTAGATCCCCAAAACGAGGAATCCACACACGGCCGAATCGAGTTCTAACACCGAGTGTGTTTTCACCCAATTCCCCAACCAGACCTCTCATCTTTCCGAGTTAAGGTGATTTCTTTCAATGCCTCATCTTGAAACTCCTTAACTTGCTCATCACATCGGAGGTCATGATTAATTGATAAGCTTTCACCCGAATCGGTTCGGGCCTTCCTTCCGGCTAAGGGCATCCGCCACCACATTAGCTTTGCCTGGATGGTAATGGATCTCGCAATCATAATCCTTTATAAGTTCCAAACCATCTCCCTTCCTCATGTTCAGGCTTTTGCTCGAAGAAATACTTCAAGCTTTATGATCGGTGAATATGGTGCACTTCGTCCCGTAGAGATAGTGCCTCCAAATTTAGTGCAAAGACCACGGCTGCTAGCTCCAAGTCATGAGTAGGATAATGACCTCATGAACCTTTAACTGTCGAGATGCATAGGCTATAACCTTCCCTCTCTGCATTACACACACCCCAACCCTGAGTAGGAAGCATCATAATAAACCACCAAATCTTCGCTTCCATCGGGTAATGACAGAACAGGAGCTTGAGTCAGTCTTGCCTTCAGCTCTTCGAACGCCTTCTCTTGAGCTTGACCCCATACAAACACATCCTTTCGGGTCAACTTAGTTAGTGGAGAAGCAATCTTAGAGAAGTCTTGGATGAATCTTCTATAGTAGCCCGCCAAGCCCAAGAAACTACGGATCTCGGATGGCGTCTTTGGTGACTTCCATTGCATAACCGCCTCCACCTTCGCCGGGTCAACCATAATCCCATCAGGATTCACCACATGACCCAAAAACTGAAACTTCGCGCAACCAAAATGCACACTTGGAGAATTTAGCATACAATTTCTCCCTTCTCAACGTCTCTAGAACCTCTCGAATGTGACGGCATGCTCAATCTCGCTCTTGAATAAATCAGGATATCATCAATAAACACAATCACTGATTTATCCAACATAGGCCGACACACACGGTTCATCAGATCCATAAAAGCAGCTGGCGCGTTGGTCACAACCAAAGGACATGACAAGAAACTCATAATGACCATAGCGCGTACGGAAAGCTGTTTTAGGGATATCTTGCTCCTTCACCTTCAACTGATGATAACCAGATCGAAGATCTATCCTCGAGAACCAACTAGCACCCTGAAGCTGATCGAACAAATCATCTATCCTCGGTAAGGGGTAGCGGTTCTTCACTGTCAACTTGTTCAGTTCGCGGTAGTCAATGCACATCCTCATACTACCATCCTTCTTCTTTACAAATAGGACCGGAGCACCCCAAGGAGAGATACTCGGTCTAATGAACCCCTTATCAAGCAGCTCTCGCAACTGCTTCATCAACTCTTCATCTCGGTTGGAGCCAACCGATATGGTGCCTTGGCAACAGGTTGGGCACCCGGTATCAGATCAATCTGAAATTCAATCTCTCTGTCAGGTGGCACTCTGATAAGTCTTCTGGGAACACGTCTGGAAAGTACCACAAATGGTACATCAGCTAGTTGTGGTGTTGGTGTATCCACATCCTTTACATAAGCCAAGTAGGCGCTACCTCCACGCCTCATACACTTTCCCGCCACCGCCATTGAGATCACCTTCGGAATCGTAGTAACCCGATCACCATAAACCGTTACCAAACTTCCGTCAGGCGCTGTCAACCGAAAGTCTTCTTGCGACACACAATGTTCGCCTCGAAATCTGCCAACCAATCCATCCCGAGAACCAAATCGAAACCACCCAAGGTCATCACAAACGGTCTAACAGGAAACTTGTGACCCTCAAGTTCCACATCACAATTCTCTATCATCTCAGAAATCCTGGTAGACTTACCTATGGCAGTTTCTACATCAAAGGGCGCATCAACACGTCTACTACTAACAGGCAGCTTAGCACAGAAAGCAGCGGAAATAAAACTCTTACTAGCACCCGAATCAAATAACACAGAAGCTAAAGTCTGGTTCATAGAAACGTACCGGACACAACATCAGGGTCCGTCCTAGCCTCCTCCTGTGTCATGGTGAACGCCCTGGCGCTCTCCTGGCCCATCACTTCCCGTCTTCTTCACCCCTGAACCCTCAGTCCTCGACTTTTTACAATCTCTGCTCATATGACCAGTTTCCCCACAGTTAAAACACTTGCTCGACATGCAATCCTTCGCCATATGCCCTGTCTTCCCACACTTGAAGCACAAGTTTGACCCAAACCTACATTCCCCGCTATGCTCCCTTCCACACTTGCCACACCTTTTCGACCCCGCACTTGATGGACCACACGGCGTTCATCCACCCGTGCCTTTTGTTACCCATCGGGGCATCACCCCGACCAAACCGTTTCCCGTTCCAGTTCCGATCACCACCACTTCTTACTTGCTTCGGTCACCACCACCTCCCGCTCATCATACAGCCTCCCTGCCAAATCAACCGCCGACCTAAACGTCTTGGCCGGGCGGCGATCATATGCCGACGAACATCCACCGGTAAACCCTGAATGTACCTCTTATTTTCCGAGACAGAGGCGTCACCTGATCAGGCACAAGCCGTGCCATTTCATTAAACTTGGTGGTATACTGCTGGTGTGTCATGGTTCCAGCCTCCAACTGTAAAAAACTCCCTTTCCAACTTATCCATTTCCTGTGAGGACAGAACTCCTCAATCACCATCTTCTTCAACTCGGGCCCATTCATTTCCCGATCGCCCGATTACCCTCTGTTTGGACAATGTTATCCCACCAACACAGAGCTGAATCCCAAAAGAGTGGGTAGCAAACTTCACCTTTTGGTCCTCTCGGCACTCGCTGATATCGAGAACAGCTTCCATTTCCCTCACCCACCGGTGAGCGGCTGCAGCGGTGCCGTTTCCATCGAAAGTAGGGGGCTTGCATCTCATAAAAGCCCCATAATTACATCCTCGTTCCGTTTCATGCACAGGCTCTTCCTCTCCTCATCATCATCAGATAGGACCATTCCGCTCTGGTTGTTCCCGTTCTCCAGAGGATCTGTTTCTTTCTTTTCTTTCCCCTTCTCGTACAGCCTTAATAACTTCAGTCACCACAGATGGTAAGATCGTCTGCATGACCAATGTACTTCTTCTACAACAGCCTCCTTTACTGAGGCTCAGATTGGCGCTTTCGTCGCCACCCTCCGGATGAGGGGGTCTCTGGTTCTTCATGAACCACCCTCTCAACTCTGGGTCTCCCTCTCTTAGGTCGCGGTTCAGCACCGTGACCTCCACCCTAGAAGCTTTCGAAGATCTACCTCCGGCCATCACACGCACACTGAAAGATTCAAACACCAACACAGTCATTCAAGGAAAACACTCAGTTTATGTCAAGTATAGAAGTCCCTAATTACAGTGGCCAGTTGTGATTAGCCACTTACTTTACTCTTCATACCCCAAGTATTACCTGTCCTGACTACATCAGTATTTAAATCTACATATAACACATAACACATACCATGCGCACATAAAACCGGTTAACTTTACGAAAATACCTGATGGCACGCAGCTACTCAGTTGGCATCCCATTCCCTTTCGTCCATTCTCAGTTTAAGATTAGGTTTATTTTGAAAATTTACCCTTTCACTTAAACTTTGGCTCTGATACCAACTTGTAAGGCCCTGTTCCCGGGACGCTTACAGCTGGGTTCTCATCGCAATAAAACATATAATTACATTAGTATTTAATAAATCGCAGCGGAAAACTAAAACAAAGTTTCATTTCCATGTAAATGCTTTTGCAAACTAATACAACATTCATTACAAAAATTGTTTGTTCGCATTACAATGCAAAAACATTAATCAAAAGAATGCCATCCCAAAAGAGCTGAGTAGTCGCCTGTGCCATCCTCAACAATCATTAACTGCCAACTGGAAACACATCAAAGTCAGCGTTGCTGAGTAAGTTCTAGTTTTATAAATAAAACATACTTTACTTTCAGATAAAAACGTCGTACTTTTACATGATCACACATCATACGTACACATAGATAATATCATTATTATCTTCCTCATTCGTTCATTCCTCTTTCATTACCTTACTTGCGCATCGGACATCATCCCAAACCAATACCATGTGCTACACCCCGGTTAGTCGTAGCTACCGGCCGAAGTCAACGAATGACAGCTAAACGTATGCCGCGGTACTAGGAGTAACCGTCAGTCTTAGCTACTGGGCCGAAGTCAACGAATGACAGCTAACGTATGCCACAGTACTAGAGGGAGCGGTAGAGGTTCTACATTTGGGGTCAATCACCAAGAGGGACCCCGTATCCGATGTGTGCAAGACGTTTCATTCGTTCATCATGTTCCTCTTCCTTATCTTTCACTTTACGTTACATAATACTTCGTTCGTTCATTCATAACAAGTAAAGCCACAGGAAAGATACTATACATCACATTAAGGAACATAAACATGCATCAACATCAATCATACAGGACAACATCATACATACATAAAGTGCAACATCATCATCATCATCATGCCCAACATGCTTTCTAAGACCTCGATCGTCATCTTAAAAACTCTTATGGGAACCTTTACATCAACACTTACATCTGCACTTTCCCCCGAAAGTCAGAAGTTAATCTACACCTTCCTCGGGTTCAACAGCCCTATTCGGGCGTATGGACACCCTCAGTCGCATGGCCTCCATGCGACTGAACATCATGCGATTGAACTAATACGGATGAACACCTATGCGAATGAACATCCAGTCGTGCGAAGGACAATGCGGATGACACCTATGCGGCTGGACCTTCAGTCGTGCGAATGGACCTTCAGTCGCATGACACCAACGGACTGGCCCTCCAGTCGTGCGAATGAACCCCAATCGTGCGAATGGACCCCAATCGCACCCTAATCGGCCATATGGCCTCCATTCGGCCTCCAGTCGGTCGCCTAGCCCTAACTGGTGCAGAATGCAGTTCAACCCGACTGCAGCCGAGGGTTTTCGGCCTCCAAACTCATCTAACCCATTTAAGCCCAAATCGACCGTCCTAAACCTTAGGGATGCATACCCTAACATCATTCAAGCACAACCAAGCAAGAAATCAAGTCCCAAACGCATCATACATACGCATACACATACACAAACGGGTCAACTTACACACATACGAAAAACTCGATTTCAGATGTTTTCCAGCCCCAATCGTTTGAAAACAAGTAAAAGGGGTCCTAGAACTCACCTAAACAAGCACAATGACAAGAGCTTCGATTCGGCTTGCTTCACGACGATTTTGGCGACCCGAATCGACCCGAACCACACTTTTTTCCTCTTTTTCTCTTCTTTCTCTCTATTCTTTTTTTGTGAGCTGAAATGTGAGTGTGGGGAGAGTGGGCTGCCCTCTCCCTACATATGTCACCACATTTCCCAACTTTTCTTCGTTGGCGGGTTTGGTCCCTCGACTTTTGGACTTTATTTTCTTTTCTTTCGCCACTGGCTTCAAAATAATAAATATCGGGCATTACAGAACACATCTGAAATTGGGCTTTTTGAGTGTGTGGCATGTTTGACTCGTTGTGTATTGTATGTATGCGTATGATGCGTTTTGTGTCTTGATTGTGAGCTTGTGTGTGCTTGAATGGTGTTGTGGTATGCATCCCTAATGTTTAAGATGGTCGATTTGGGCTTAAAATGGGTTTAGATGAGTTTGGAGGCCGAAAACCCTCGGCTACAGTCGGGATGAACTGCATTCTGCATCAGCTAGGCTAGGCGACCGACTGGAGGTCGAATGGAGGCCATACGGCCAAATAGGGTGTGATTGGGTCCATTCGCACGACTAAGGCCCATTCGCCCGAATGAAGGTCCATTCGCACGATTGAAAGGCCAATCGCATGAAGGTCATGCGATTGAAGGTCCAGTCGCATAAGTGTTCATCCGCATTAGTCCCATTCGCATGAGGTCCATCCGCATTAGTCCATTCGCACGATTGGGTGTTCATTCGCATGAATGTCCATACGCACTAGTTTATTTGCATGATGTTCAGTCGCATGGAGGCTATGCGACTGAAGGGTGTCCATACGCCTGAATAGGGCTGTTGCACCCGAGGAAAGTGTAGTTTGACTTTTGACTTTCGGGGGAAAGTGCAGGTGTAAGTTTTGACGTAAAGATTCCTATAAGAGCATTTAAGATGACGATTGAGGCCTTAGAGTGCACGTAGGCCATGATGATGATGATGTTGCATGTTTATGCATGATATGTATGCATGATGTTGCCCTGTATAATGTTAATGTCTATGTATGATATGTTCCTTATTGCGATGTATGTTTATCTTTCCTGTGGCTTTACGTGTTATGTTAATGAATGAACCGAAAGTATTATGTAACATAAAGCGAAAGATAATGAAATAGGAACATGATGAATGAATGCATGCATTAACGATCAAATGAATGTAAGAAGGCTTGCAAGCAAATGTATGGAGGTGCACACCCGTTGAAGGTGTTAGCTCAACTGTGTGCGGTTAGCTACCCCGAAGGATGCATACTGGGGTCCAATATTTGTGATTGACCATATGAATGGGATCCTTGCCGCTTGCCCTAGGTGCTAGAGTCAGCTTCGTGCACAATGTTCGAGGTCTATGAAAGACCTCAGGTTCAGTTACCCGCTTCGTGCATATTGTTCGGGGTATAGCATATGGCATTGATCCAGAATGAAAGAGAAAATATAAATGGTGAATGTACTTGCCCTAGGTACTGGAGTCAGCTTCGTGCCTAATGTTCGAGGTCTATGAAAGACCTCAGGCCCAGTCACCCCCTTCGTGCATAATGTTCAGGGTAATGTACATGTCACTGGAAGTAATGAATGAACGAATGAAAGTAAGAATGTATGAAAGAATGAAAGTTAACGTATAGATGACGAAGATAATAATGATGTTATTGTATATGGATGATGTATGATCGTATGAACGTAAAGTATGGTTTTTAACAAGAGAAAAGTATTTTTAATTTATAAAACTAGAAGTCACTTAGCAACGCTGACTTTATGTGTTTCCAGTTGGCAGTAATAGTTGCTGAGGATGGCACGGGCGGCTACTCAGCTCTTTTGGGATGGCATCCATTTATTTAATGCTTTTGTGATATAATGCAACAATGTATTTTGTAACCGATTGATGATGTATTATTTGGCACAAGTTTTTATAATGAACTGAGATGTCATTTTGAATGTTTCCGCTGCAATATTTTCATAAGGCAAACGTAATATATGTTTTATGTATGATGAGAATCCAACTGTAAGCGTCCCGGGAACGGGGCCTTACACTGACCCTCTGTGGATTAGAAGATGAAGCTTGCTGAGATTCAGCAGGAGGTTCAGGTTGTGTTGTCTTAGGCTGTTCAACCTTCCCCTCCACTTCAGGTGGAGCTTGACTTGGAGGGGAGTGTAAGTCAATCAGCTCTCCACTCTTTATCTTCAGCTTGATCACCCTAATATGCTCATCCATAGTGGATAGAGACATGGGGCCAAGTCTCCTTCCGGAGAATCCATACAGCTTCAAGAAGCTCATCATCCTCTGCCTGTCTGCAGACTTCTTCATGCTCTTCTGGATGATGGCTCTTGACTTAGCAACTTCAGCTTCTTCCCTTAGTTTCCTTTGGTTGTCTTTCTTTCCTTGACTATCTCCAGCTCAAGTTGTTTGAGATACTCAAACTCAACATAGTCATAGGATAAAGGAAGAAGTGCTTCTGCCTGATAGAGGCTGTGGCACTCAGGTAGTTGATCATCTTGATGTTGTCTTCTTCTTTATCTACCTGAGGTTCTTGTTAAACCACATCCTCATATGCAGGACTTTCTTGAGCTGGGGAGAGAGTAGGCACATGCTTATATAGTCTTTTCTTCTTCTTTCTTCTTTCATTTGAACCAATAGCTCAGCATCTTATGCCTCTTTCTTCTCCTTTAACCTTCCATGTCAACCAGTTCATTTAATTACTCTAAGGGGAGAGAAATGACAATGTTAATGTCATAGTTCCCGGTCTGCAAGTAATTGATCCTGACCGCCCTCATCATCCTGAGTGTTTGGTCTGGGGGTAGTCTGGATGGCAGTTTCCATGAGTCTTGCAGACCCAGAAGAGGAACCTTCTCCCCTCATCTCCTTTTCCTCTCTATCTCTCCTCCTCCTCCTCAATCTCCTCAGATGTCATTTTTCTTTTCCCTTTATCACTCATAGACCTTTGTGACTCAAGATGGAGAGAGCTTTAGCCTTCATTGCTTGATGTAGCTTCTAAGCTCTCCTGGCCAGAGAGAGGTTGAGAAGCACCTTCACCAACAGGTGTCTCAAAAAGGGTATGGATCTCTACAGCAGCAGTTGATGTGTTGATGGACAGGGCTCTCAGGTTCTGCCATTGGCCTTCAGTCAAGGTTTCCCCAATGAAACTAATCTTAGGGTCTGCCTTAACATCCATTTGATTGATGGCATTACCTGATTGTCTTAGTCTTCTTCTGAAGCTGAACTCTGTAGTGATCTTGTCTGGATTCTTTGAGCCAGCCTGTCAGCTTGTCTTGATTGGCTTTGACTGACAAGTGGCATGTTGATTAGATCCAACCTTCATAGAAGTTCAAGGTCTGAAAGTTGAAGATCTCTTGTTGCCCTTGAACTCTAAGAATGATGAGGGCTCTTCTGTTGTTGTCATACCTCCACCCAATGATGTGATTTGAAGTTGGTGGAGATGACATAGCCCTTGGTATCCCTTCCTCAAACAGACTCTGTATGTAGGAGTCTATAGAGTCCACACTAATGTGAACTTGAGGAAGTTGCTGACTATCCACAATTGCTAGTGAGGATGGTGAGTATTCAATGTCCACACTCTCTGAAGAACTCCCAGGTTCTGTGACTGTAATGACTTTCTCCCCCTTTTTGGTAGCATCACCCACTTGCATAGGTGAGCTAGGAGTTAGGTCAATCACACTCACAGGTTTTTGTGTTCCTGGTTGAGCTCCTTTTAAAGGTCTCCCAGCTAGTTTTTCCTTAAGATAAGAAATCTCAAGTTGTTGATCATTGACCCTGTTTTACAAGGTAGTCACTTGAGATTCAAGATGACTAAACTTGGAGACTAAATACGTCCATGTTTTAGACAGTTTTTGCACCTTTAGTCTTAAATTGCTCTCATATTCATCAGAAGAATCATTGGGGAATAAGATGATTGGAGCAGAGTCCTCTCTCCCATCACCAGCTTTAGGTTCTTGGTTGTCGGATTTCCTCTGCTCACTGGTAGCCTCAGTTGAGGTGTCAGTGGGCTGAGTTGCCATGGTTGAGGTCTTAATGATGGAATCACTTGCAAAAGTGAGAGCCTCTTCCATATGGACATCCTGAACAGGTTCTGAAGTATCCACCTCAATAGTAGGTGACTGATGTGGGATAGAAGTAGGAAACTCAAGAGCATTCATCTCTCTTTGAGAAGGGGAAAAGAAGAGAGAATCATGGTACTCACTAAAACCTAAATCTTCATCAGTATAGAAGTCAATGTTTGGGATTGGTTGGTTTAAGTCCAAAGGCTGGGTGGTAACTGTCCCCTGAAGTTTGATCACTTGAGTGTTGAGACTCAAAGTGATGGCTTAAGGCATTTGGGCTTATGAGCTCATCAGGCTGAGCATAAGGAACCTCAGCATTGATCATTGAATGAATGGGAGTGGTCTGCTCCTCAGGAGAAGTGAGAGCTCTAGTGTCCCCTTCTTCTTGTGTGGGTGAGTATATGGGGACATGCACTGATTGAAAATTCTGTGTAAGGGTTCATTTGTTTTTTTCTTTGGTAGGTGAGGGTGATTTGTGGCTGTTGAGGTGATTGGGAAGTAAAAGGTGCGGGTTCAACACTAGCTGGTGCTACTAGGTTGTCACCTTGAGCAATGAGCTCTAACATTTTTGGGATAAGGGTTGTTTCTACCCCAGAGAAGCCAACAGTGGGCTTTCTCAGTATTTTAAAGATGTCGGGCTTCATCTATTCCAGTTTAAGAATATTACATGTTCTCCTTAACTGTGAGCCTAGTTCACAGTTAAGAATGTATTGAACATATCTAGGGAACATGAATACTCTAAGGAGTCCAAGTTTGCAACCAGATTAGTATAAAAAACTGAGAATACCTGAACTTGACTCCCTGAACCATCCCATGGACAATGAAGGAGAGATCCTCAGAATCTGGCCCATCCACCATGCTTGTTTGATAAGCTGTGGATAACCACATAGAGCAGGAATTTCCATTAGGATATAAAACCTTCCCTTTCCTGAAGGTCTTGACAGAGTAGTCTCCCTCATAGCCCATTTGCGTGAAGGACGGGTTAACAGCTTCTTTGGGAAAGGACACCTCACCTTCTTCATTATCCAGCTGAAGATGCATGTTGATGATAGCCGGAGTGATGAAGATTGTTCTCCCCTACACTGTGGCAGACAGTGCCTTCTCCCCGTCCATGACGACCTCTTGGCAGGTCTTCCAAAATTCTAGCAGTTGATCCTCATAAAGAGTAGGATCAATGGTTAGGGAGGTGAAGTAGTTGGATAGAGTTAAGAATCGGAAACCCTTTAAGAAATAAGGATCATTCTTAGAGTGTAATAGAGCAACTTGGTTGTGTTGCCTGTGTAACTGCATGGAGAAGTTTGGATCATTTCTGCAGATAAGGTTGGCCATATTGAGGAAGCTTAAGGATGAAGAAAGAAGAAGAAAGTAATTTTAGAGAGAAATTTGAGGTTTTAGGTCTGGAAGAAGAAGGAGATGATAGAAAGAGGGGGAAATTGTTGGGTTTATATGTGAAAAAAGATTTCAGATAAAGTTTAATAAAAGAGGATAAACTTTGAAATCCGGATGTCGGTCTCACCTCTGAAAAAGTAGTTTACTTTTGCACAAAAAGTAGTTTTCTTGGAAGTCAAAAAGATTCCGAAGGTAAATTATCTTCAGAAGTTTTAATGAAAAAGCTTCCGAAGCTAAAATGACTTCCGAAGATTTTTCTAAGATTTGTGAAAATTTTGCTTCAAAAGAAGAATTAAGACTTGAATGCTTTGTCCAAAGGAATAAAGCTTCCGAGAGTTAATTAGCTTTGGAAGAGAATGGTCCTTAAAATCATATAAGTGTCTGAGACAATTAATAAGCTTCGGAAGATATTTCAGAAATTTCTTCCGAAGGTAAATTTCTTAGACAGTTATTTGTTTTGAAGGCCTGATTTTCTTCCGAAGATAAAAGCATATCTTCCGAAGGATCAGAAATTTTCAAAAATCTAATGAAAGTCTTCAAAAAGATTTTCATCCAAGGAAAACAAGAGCTTATGAAAGTGACGAACTAGACAACTTAGTACACACAAATTTTAAGAAATAATAAGAATTAATTTTATAAAAACCTACTCAAATTTTATCATCCCAATAGCTGATATAAGATATTTAAATCTTTGTTCATCAAAAGATTTTGTAAACAAATCAGCATATTATTCATTTGTGTGGACTTTGACTAGTTTAATTAATCTATTTTCAAAATATCCCTAATTAAATGATACCTGATGTTGATGTATTTGGTCCTTGAGTGTTGCACTAGATTCTCTATGATAGAGATAACATTGTTGTTGTCTATGTAAATGGGAGTCTCCTTGAAGTTTAATCCATAGTCAAGCATCTAATTCTGTAGCCATAGCACTTGAGCACAGCAGCTTGCAGCAGCAATGTATTATTATACAACTATTGATATATAATTGTATTTTTGATAGCTGATGATATAGGTAAAATATCTTAGGTTGACAGGGTAACTATTGCTAATAGGGTTCTGTTGGTTTATTAACATTGCCAACATAAGGAGATTGATTTAGCCTAAGGGTACCAAAGGCGGATAAAACATAGTTACCTACATTTATTGTCCTCATCTGCATGGTTCCTTAGTTAGTCTAAGGGTACAAATGCGGATAGGACACAATTACCCGCATTTGTTATCGTCAGCCACATTGGTTCTTTAATTAGTCTAAGGATAACAAATGTGCAAATGTGGATGGGACATAGTTACCTGTATTTGCTTCCAACCACAATAACCTGATACTTAACCAAACCTCAAAAGTTCACCCACATTAACTCCAAATGTCCATATTAGTTAAAATTTACTCGCATTTGTGCAATCCAACCGCTTTAACAACATTCTTGGCCAAGAAAGATTACTGATTCGCATTAACTATGGTCATCCGTATTGGCCTATAAACATTTGTATTAGATAAGTATTACTCGCATTCATTACACTTGTAATATTTTCCAGATGTTTACTCTCAGTTCAAATATGCGGGTGTCATACATAGTTATGCCAATCTTACTAAATTAAGACAAGTTTTTAGAAAAAGGAATAGCAATGTGATTACCCTTGTTACCCATTGGCTTGCTTTGTGCTAGCATCCCACTAATTGTTCTATGCTAACAACTTATTGGCTTGCTTTGTGCTAGTATCTCACTAGACTGCTCTGTGCTATGATCTCACAGCCTTGCTTTGTGCTAGCATCTCACTGCCTTGCTTGTGCTAGCATCTCACTGGAATGCTTATGCTAACAATCATAGTAACTATCTTAGTGCTAGTAGTTCATGGTCCCACTTAATTGCAGGGCATGATTGTTGTATGTTGTCCATGTTATGTTATCTATGATATGAATGATCTATGATATGAATGATCTATGATATCTTTGTTAATAAGAAAATTTTCCTCTTTGATCATTATTTAAGTTTTATAAGTTTATGACTTTTGGTTCTAGAATTAAAACTAGAACTCGTTTAAGAACGTTGTTTTTTTATTATGCATGTCGGGTAAATCCAAGCTTGGTTAAGTTGCTGATTCTTGGGCATGAAAAGACTCCCGGATTAGAGACTGGCATCCCGTATAATGATTTTATATAAATGTTAAACAATGACTTTCTATTGATGTAACGATGTAAATCTTGGAATTTTGGAACCAAAAAAATTATATTTATATATTGTTATATAAATAGTTATTTATTTATTGGTTTAAGTTCTCGTTTTACAACAAACTATAGCGTGTCCAAACTGAAGCTAAGATGAATTGATATCGATGCTCGAAGTCGAGTGGTCAGAATGAAAAAAAATAAAACTTGGGTGACTATAGTAGGAAATTGATGCAATTTCTTTAATGCTAATAAAGACATATATTGATTAAATGAATATTTTATGTTGATCAAGTCTTTTAATAAATATTATGAATATTTATTATGAATCATAATTTTTTTATTAAAATTGGTATTAAACATGTCATGAATAAAATAAGAGTTTTAATTTGATCTTATAAAATATTTCATAAATCAAATGAGAGTTTTGATTGTGAATTATAAAACTAACATCAATATGAACTTATTAGCATGAGTATATAAACAAACTCACGATGATAAAAAAAAGAGAAGAAGAAATGTATTTCTTAAGGTCAACAAGTTTTATATATATTTAGAGAGGAGCACTCTCTAAATTGTTCTTTCTATACCATCATCTTCAACCTTTTTCCACATAATATTATAACACATATTTTACCCGGTGATCTCTCGGGCCGAGGCACTCTCCCGCAATACATACTGCTTTGGCTGTTGTACCCTGGGAAACAGACGTGCTGTCTTGAGTAGAGACGGGGAATCTATTTTAAGGGACCCGTGTCTAACACGATCCTCAGCCACAACCGTCAATCTTTTGTTTGTTATTTGTTGTAGTAAAGGGGTATACTTGAAGACTCAAACGTGATGAAGACTCGTGTTAAGAATACTTTATGAAGACTCGTTGGAGTATATACTAAAGACGAATGTTCAAATCAAGTTTGATACATAAATATTGCTTGTATGTATTTTTCTAGTCATGTTTGTAAACAGTATTGTACTATAATATTTCACATGGCTAACGAGAGTATCGTTAGAATTAATATTTTTAATATAAAAATAAACATATTTCCTACAGTAACTAATTATGAATTGGTTGTAACCAAATGTTCATGTTTTTATGAATTTTGAGTTTAATGGTTATGTTCATGGAACTTGCAAATGTCAGGTCATGAGGAAACTAGGCCTTACACCTATGGAACCAAATATAGTTTTGCTTTGACTCGAATCTATTTTGACCTAACTGTTTTCGACCCAACCTACATTAAACCTATTTTGGCTAATTACTTTTCACTTTGACAATATTGTAGTAGCACTTTGAATTTCAAATTGAAGTTCACTTATTTTGATATGATTGTGCACTATTAAGTTTTCACCTTTTTGATGTTGCAAAGTAATTCATTTGATCACAAAAGTTCATTTAAAAATTTTCGTGTTGCATTTGGAATTGGACACACTAACCATGGCTCTTTTGTTACACGTAGTTTTTTTGCTAGATAAGTAGTTTAGCGAGTAGAAATATGCTATTTGATAAATTTTAGGTTTCATTAAAAAGCTAAATACTCTTCGTTAACATTATTCCTTTTTGTTGACATTTAGGTTGTAATGACATGTAGGTAAGATCCCTACTTATGATTCTTAAAATGAAATATGGATAGGTTTATATAATTTCAGCCGCAAGTAAAAGGAACATACTCCTACTTGAAGTTAGACCTTGTAAATATGAAACATTGTATGTCTACCAATAGGTTTGTTTTTATGTAAATTTTATTGAGTGTTCCACAGTTGGTATTTATTTCTATCATGTTTTTAGTCTAAGTTGATTGGATTATGTGCTTTTTTTCACATGACTCGTGATCGGATTCTTTTAAAATACATGAAAGTAGATTAGCATTCTTGCCTTGACAATAAAGTAAGCTTTAGGGTATTATTCATATTTTAGGGGCTATTTGGTAACATTTCAACCTATAAGTGTTGAATCAATTAAAGTCTGATTGGGTAAAAGACTCTTAAGTCTGAACTATTAATGCTAAACAAGTAAGTATTATTTGGTTGAATCTCTAAATAACTATGCATAATAACTATTTTACCCCTCTAAACTGTTTTGTGTTAAATGAAACGTATTCGTTATTGATTAGATGTTTTAATGGTTATTTTGAATGATGAATAACTATAAAAGAAAAAGAAAAAGAAAAATGCAAATTATCATAGAAAATTCAAGTTACACATTAATAATGATTCAGAAGACTTAATAGCTCGGTGCGAGGTTACGAAAAAACCTATTATATAACTATAATGTTCCAGAATTATATAAGAGTGGTCGGAGTGGTGTATTTGAGGTTTTGGCCGATTCTGGATCGAGAATTCTAGTTCCACACCCAAACGAGAATGTTGTGTCGCAAAATATCAGAAATCACTATCATGTTTTGTTTATATTTATATTAATCCTAATAAAAATAATAGTAATAATGGTGATATATCTTAACTTCAAGTATTTATATATTTCATCACAATTGCATCGCAAAGGGTTTTTATTGTTCACATTACTAATAATATAGATGGTGATAATATCTGCCAGCAATTATATACAAGTTATTTTCATATTCATTATTATAATAATCCTAGTAATAGTTATATAAATAATATGTGTTTTGGGTTTATATGCCTAAGACACAACATATAGTAATATTATCATTAATATATAATCTTAAAACTTCACACACCAAGCAAATATTACAATACATGTTTAATTTAAACTAGATTATCTTTAACGTATACAACCTGACTTTATGTCAAAACTATTCTCCTTAGGTAAAATAATAATGTATATTATAATTATATTTTATGAAGTTTCATAAATTATAAGTAGGTATATATCTGATAGTAAATTTAGTAAACTCGTGTATTACACGGGCTGAAAGAATAAAATAATTTAATAGAATAATATTTTATAAATTATAAAATAATATTTTAAAAAATATATAATTAAACTTTTGGTTTCTCCAAAAAAAATTTAATAGTTTGTTTCAAAACAAGAAGTTTAAAATGATGCCATTTTTTAATATTTTATTATTATAACTCCTAATTATAATTCTTTTGTGTTTATAAAAATTTTACTATTTAAAAACACTAATTTTCAAATACTTCGTATTTTTAAACAACTTTAATGTTTTAGAAAAAAAATTATTTTATAAAAAATCGTTTACTAGAAATGATATTAATAAAAAGATATATTTTTTGATTTATTAAAAAACTATGGACACATATTATAAGTAGATCTATCATTCTTCCCATGATTTAAATCAATTAATCATTGTGCTATAATAAATATTTATCTAATATGAACACACATTGCAAATAATAACAAAACATGAATTGAATTGAATTGTAAAAATGAGTAAACGATAAACAATTGATTGAATATAGTTCACATGATATTTCCAAATTATAAAACTTATTAAAACATAAGAAATGAGTTATGAATATTCATTTGTTAATTGCAAGTGTTGTGATAATAGGATGTCAGACTAAGGGGCTGTTTGAAATGGCTGACCGAACTGCTGATCACTGAATTGAATTGTAAAAATGAGTAAACAATAAACAATTGATTGAATATATTCACATGATTTTTTCAAATTATAAAACTTATTAAAACATAAGAAATGAGTTATGAATATTCATTTGTTAATTGCAAGTGTTGTAATAATAGGATGTCAGACTAAGGGGCTGTTTGAAATGGCTGACCGAACTGCTGACCACTGAATTGAATTGTAAAAATGAGTAAACGATAAACAATTGATTGAATATAGTTCACATGATTTTTCCAAATTATAAAACTTATTAAAACATAAGAAAATGAGTTATGAATATTCATTTGTTAATTGCAAGTGTTGTAATAATAGGATGTTAGACTAAGGGGCTGTTTGATTATGCTGACTGAGTAAGATCTGACTGAGTAAGAAGCTGACCCAGTAAGAAGTTCTGACTGGGTCAGATCTTACTGAAAGTTGGCTGTTTGATTATGTATCTGACTGAGTCTGCTGAATGAATTTGAATTTAACCATATCGTCGTTGTTCTGACGAGTTTGAATTTAACTACTGTTGTGTAATCAATAAAAATAGTCAAATATATAAAAATAACATAATACCTTAAAATTCAAAATGTCATACAAAATAAAATTAAACATAAATCACACATAATCCAAACAAACACATCCAATTCAAACATATTACAAGAGTTTGCATACAAATCTAACTTGAAGCATCTGAAAGCAGTTGATTGGCAATTTGGTCACGCAAAGTAGCCATATATTCAACGCCTTCTGAACCCCACTCCATGGCTTGTGTGTTTTGACCCTCACTTCCTTCACCTTCACCATCAGTGGTAACCATAGTGTTCTCTTCAAAGTTTGTAAATAATTCATCTTGAATATTGTATTTTCTTATAAGTTATGGACTGCAAAACAAGCAATGACTACGTCTCTTTGCACTCGAAAAAGATAAGGAGCCATTTGTTTTAAGATTGGGAATCTTGCCTTCAATACACCATAAGCACGCTCAAAAACATTTCTAAGGCATGCATGAGCATGATCGAATCTTTCTTCTTTAGTTAACGCCCTTCACCGTCGAAAATCTGCTAACCAATACCTTGTATTACGGTACGGAGTCATAAATCCACGAGTGTTGGTATATGCAGCGTCACAAAGGTAATATTTATCTGCAAATGTGAGTGTAACGTGTATTATATCAAGAATACAAATAATATATGTAATAATAAAAGTTATAGTTATATAATAAACCTGGAGGAGGAAATCGAAATCCAGAGGTCGGATTAAATGCCACTTCTTTGAAAACTCGTGAATCATGTGCTACACCTTCCCATCCAGCCCATACAAAGGTGAATATCATATTAAAATCACATATTCCTAGCACATTTTGATAACATTCACCTTTTCCTCTTCCTCTAAAACAAGTTTGTTGATTAGCGGACACAACTGCATGTACAAGAGTTCCATCTAAAGCACCAATTGCTCCGGGAAATATGCTTCTTAGCCTTTGAAGTCTCTCCGAGGTATCTGTAGTTTCGTCTGAAGATGTTGGGACTATATTTCTTTAGCAAAACACATCATTGAAACTAGAACCTCATGAAAACATTTATGAACTGTTTGATTGGAGTGTTGAAATCGTCGTTTCACCACACGAAAACGTTCATTATGCCTATAATATGTAGGAACATAGCCATTTTCTCTTCAATGCTTATAGTCTTACTAGGTCGCAACCAATTTCGTTGTGAAAAATGACCACATAATAGTACAAATGCCTCACGTGAAAGTCTCATCATTTCTTGACATTGTGTGGAAGATCCATGTAATAATTCATATGTATATGCATGCCCGGTTAAAGCAGAATCATTATCTCTTATTCTTTCAATTCTTTCCTCTCGTTTTCTTTTCCGGGCCAACATCAACCAATACCATGAAAGTAGAAAGAATGATAAAATTTCACCATCCGTATACATATTTGACCTGTTAAAATTGATTCAAAATATTTATAAAAGTCACACAATATACATAAAAAAAGTCATACAATATCCATAACAAAAGTCATACGAATGTTTTATAAAAGTCATACAATATCCATAACAAAAGTCATACAAAAACCATACATAGAGACATACGATATCCATCCAAAAGTCACACAAAAGCCATACGAATGTTTTATAAAAGTCATACAATATCCATAACAAAAGTCATACGCAAGTCAAAAAAAACACAAAAGTCAACCAAGTAATCCAAACTTCCTCCCTGCATTTCTCACCCACGACTCGCAGCTCACCGGCTTAAGACGTAACCAAACTTTTCTAATATCAGCACTTTCACCAAATATCAAAAGAACCGTGTTGTATCTCGGATCTTCTTCCCCCCATTCCATTTGTTCTAGCTTCTCCATGCATGCGTCCATTTCTTTATCAACATTATCTTTTTCCACCAACATCTTTGCAAGATTGATTATTTCATTCCCAACTTCTCTTAAATCATCATCTGTTGTTTTTCTACGAACTTCTTTGCTACTTTTAGTACTTGCCTTGCGTTTTGAACGACCCGAAGATTCTTCACTTACAGGTGGGAGATCTGTTTCCATCTGAATGTACTGAACATCATCCACATCATACTCAGAAGAACCTTCAACGTGATGAGGTAGTATGGATGATGGCCCCCAACTAAAAATGCCGGTCGCGGTCACCCCCTCAAATAATTTCGTACAAAGATCAGGGCAACGAAGGGGTGCATTTCTCAACTTTTCCACAAACTTGTTCAACTGTTTGAAAATTTTTATAGTTATAACCAAGCTACTAACATTAAATAATCTTTTATTAATAAGGTTTTCATATTAAAAAAATACCTTTGCCTCCGCTTCCCATTCTTCATCGCTCATATTGAAAATGTTGGTTATAGGATCATAAATATTCCCTGTTTTGTTTTTCAGTTTCACCCAAGCCCCCTACTTTGATCTCAAGTAGTCATATCGATTCTTCATTTGTTTATGTTCAACAATGAAATTATGCTCATTTTTCAGATTTTCCGCAACAACTTTCCATGGGGATCCTTTAAGGCTACTACCCTCTCGACCATTGATTGTTATCTCATGTATACACGCTTCGAGAAAAGTTTTGTCAACACATTCTAACTTCCAAATAACTCTACTTTTTTTTCTGCCATGTCTATATACAAGTAATCAAGAAGTAATATCAAAATCGATTTCAAGAACCAATCATGAAGAACTAATACACACATCTAAACATTATCAAATTACTAACTAATAATAAGATCAAGAACCAATCATGAAGAACTTCTTACCCAATCATGAAAAACTAATACACACATCTAAACATTATCAATTTACCAACTAATCATAAGATCAAGAACCCATATATCAAATACCAACTAATAATAAGATCAAGAACCAATCATGAAGAACTTCTTACCCAATCATGAAGAACTAATACACACATCTAAACATTATCAATTTACCAACTAATCATAAGATCAAGAACCCATATATCAAATTACCAACTAATCATAAGATCAAAAACTAGAAATTGAGCAAATTACCAACTAATCGTAATATCAAGAACTAGAATTGAGCAAACGTAACAACAAAGATGAAGTAGTAGGTACTTTACCAAGGGTCGCGCAGAGGCAGCGGGCGATGCGGGCGGGGGAAGGTGACAGAGGCAGCGGGGTGAAGGGGGGGAGGGGGGAGGATGGAGGCGGTCGAAGGGGGGGCAGGGGAAGGTGGCAGAGGCAGCGGGGGGAGGGGGCGGGGGGGAGGCGGCAGGGGGAAGGCGGCAGGGGGAAGGCGGCAGGGGGCGAAGGCGGCAGGGGGAAGGCGGCAGGGGGAAGGCGGTCGGGAGTCGCGAATCCGGCAGGGGGTCGCGAAGCAGCGGGCGAGTACGATGGAGGCGAAGGGGGGGAAGGCGGCGTGGTTTGCAGCGGCCGAGCGGGGGGGGGGGGTACGATGGAGGCGGTCGACGGCGTGGGTTGCAGCGGAAGGTGGAGGTCGGCGGCCGGCCGGGGGGGGGGGAGGAAGGTGGAGGTCGACCAAAGGAGGAGAAAGGGGAGAAGATTTTTGGGTCAGACTCACACAAATTAAGGACTCGGTCAGCCTTACTTACGGGTCAGACCACCCAGTCAGACGCATCAAACACACTGACTGGCTGACCGGTCAGCCAGTCAGTGGTCAGAACTTGGGTAAGACCAATCAAACACCCCCTAAGGGGTTGTTTGAAATGTCTGACCGGACTGCTAACCATTGACTGACTGACAGCACGTTTGATGTTACTGAACACGCGATTGACCCGGTCCCAACATCTGACCGAGACATTTTTAAGGGCATCGCTGACCACGCGACTAACGCTCCCTCCGCCGCCCCCTCCCTCTGCCACACTCCTTCCGTCATGCTCCTCCTATCAGCAGCCCTCCTCCGTCGGTTGTCGCCCTCTCCCATCAGCAGCCATTCCTCCGTCGCCCTCTTCCCATCAACAGCCCTCCTTCGCCGCCCTCCCTCCGCTACCAAAGGATGATGATGATGATTATGATGAGGATGAAAGCTGATATCATCATGGATCGATCATCATTTTGATCGGAGATTTGTGTTGGATGAATATGAGATTATTAGGTTTTTGATTTAGGGACGAGGGAGTGAATACTGATTTGTGATCTAGAGTTATTGAGGTTACTTGTAGAAAAGATTTTGGTGGTTGTACATGTTGCATAGGTGGTTGTACACCTGTACTACTTTGATGGTGTTGTATTACTAATTGGTGTTCGTGACTTGGTTGTACACCTATAAAAGTTTTTTATGGTTGTATATATTGCATAGGTAGTTGTACATCTTTATTTGTTTATATGTTAGGGATGTGTTATTTTGTATGATAATTTGAATTTCAAGTTAATTTTTATCATTTAGCAGAGTCAATCAGATACTGAATCAAACAGTTAAGTTTCAGTCAGATGCAGACTCAGTCAGAACTTCTAACTGGATCAGCTTCTGACTCAGTCAAATCTTACTGGGTCAGTGTAATCAAACAGCCCCTAACACTAACATTGTCTCACGGGTTAATTTAAAGAATTGTATCTAATGTTAGAATACTAACATATTTAAAGTGCTAAAGTTGGTTTGAGAACTAGAGTTTCAAATAGGATTTCGGGTTTTAAGTGGTATAAAAATATTATAATTACCTTTGATGTGTAACTTGATTAAATAAAATGAATTGAATAAGCATTTTAAATTATAGCAATGATTAATAACTTAAATGATAAAATATAATTTCCAATAATATGATTAACAATAAGTAATTTATTAAGACTTGAAATAACAATTGTGTAATTTCTGTAAAAAGAATAATTACTTTAATAACTATTTATTTAAATAAAGATATTACTTATTGATTTAAAAATTTTTAAATAATACATTTTATAGGAATGTTATAGAGATTAGAACATATACATAAAAATTTATAATCTTTTTTATTGTTTTTATACAAATTTTATAACTTTAAAAGTATTTAAATGTATTGTTATAATTTTTATTAATTCATAAATTAATTATTAATTTTCTAATTATATTATTAATTAACAAAATGATTTTTATAATAATGTATTAATTATATTATTTTTCCAAGATTTCTATTAAATTTAGAATTTGATTTTAAAATAAAAAAGGGTACGATGGTCGAATCTAGGTCCCTTTTGTATAGTTAACATGTGTTAATCATTAAGGAAAAGCTCATATTTTATTTTAAACTTAAAATAAATAAATGAAAGGTTGTAGTTAACAAAATCCCCAAATTAGACAAACCTTGGATTCAAATCAACCAAATTCAACATGAAATTTAACCCAATAATGAAATCAGTCATAGGGCTTTTACTTTATTCCTGAATACGAGTGTAATGATGTAATTAATTTTCTAATTTGAAGTCGAACCGATGATAAGTAGAAATCGAATAATACGATAGAGGTTGAGATGTATTCGAGATGATGATGATGATGGTAATAATTGTTTAATTGATGTTGTATGGAGCTTCCTTAGGTGACATGAATTAATAACCCCATATCAGTTGAAATCAAGAAGGTTGAGAAATGTGACATCCGTCACCTTAAAGTCCGTCAAACAACATAATTAACCATCGAATTATTCTTAATTATTCTTCCTCTTCTTCATGAACTTCTATTATAGAAATCATGTTTGTTTTATTACCCTTGTGCCTATACTTCCTTCGTGAACGTGTGCTAAACATAAACCTTTTATAAATTTCATCACCATTATCACCAAATATATCAATTTTAATTATAACCATTATCACTAATAAAACCATTTTAAGTTATCAATTACCATTAAACACACTTTTAACGTTAAAATAACGAGCACTTTTAAAGTCGTTTTCATCCGAAACAAACTTTAGGAACTCAGGGGCTAAGTGCAGGGACTAAAATTGACATTTTGCAAACTTGGGATGGGTATAAAAACCCCATTCCCAGCCATTTTCTTCATCTTCTTCACTTCTTGTTCACTTCTTCATTTTCTTCTTCATCACCTATCTTCTTCACTTTTGCACCAAAAACGCTCCATTTGGTCTCATTTTCTTCATCTAGGCTTCGTCTACAACCTAGTCTACTCCATCCTTGCAGGTAGAAAACCTTGGTTGTCCATTTCTTGCTTGTTTTACTGCTGTCCATTTCTAGGGTTCGGGTGTTCAGGTCAACCCGAACACAGGAGGTCGTGTGGGAGTGTGTGATGAATTTCTGCGTGTGCTTCTTGTTTGTGTGTGTTTTTGTGTGATTCTGGAAGTCCTTGTTGTGTAGACCCGTGCTCGGGGCAGCCGAAGGCTGCTCTGCACTTCAGCAGTCGCGAATCTACAGTTCAGGCGACTGGGTCTGTCATGTGACTGAGCCGTGCGACTAGGTGAGTCGTGCGACGGTGTCATTCGGGCGACTGATTCGTGTATTATTTACTTTTATTAATACCTTATTATTATTATACATTTCTAACATTTCATGAAACCCAATTACAATATATAATAAACAAACAATCACGAAAGTTTCAAAATTGACGAAGATAACCTTTGTAAGAGTAAACGAAGTTAACTTTTAGTTAACGAAAATACGAAATGTTACAGTCTCCCCAACTTAAAGGAATTTCGTCCCGAAATTAAAAGAAATGAAACTATACAAATAAGAACGGGTATCTCTCCTTCATGTGCTCCTCACGTTCCCAAGTAATTCAGCGCCACGTTTATTTTCCCAACGAACCTTGACGATTGGGGTTGTTGTGGTTCTAGTCTTCTTCATTATACGATCCATGATCTCTACAGGTTTCTCGACAAAATGTAATGACTCGTCAACCTGGATGTCTTCCAACGGAACATGCAGACTTTCGTCAGCCAAACACTTTCTCAAATTTGAGACGTGGAACACCGGATGAATTCCACTAAGGTCGGAAGGTAACTCTAGTTTATAAGCCACTTTCCCAATCCTTTTCAGGATTTTGAAAGGTCCTACAAACCTTGGAGCCAGTTTGCCCTTCTTTCCAAAACGAACCACACCTTTCCACGGTGAGACCTTGAGAAGAACTAACTCCCCAACTTGGAATTCCAATGGCTTACGTCGCTTGTCAGCATAACTCTTTTGACGACTTCTCGCCACTTCAGGTTCTTGCGGATATAGAAACTTTATCGGTCGTCTCTTGTATAAGTTCAGGACCAGTGATGAAGTTTTCACCAATATCGGTCCAACAGATCGGTGAACGACATTTACGACCATAAAGTGCTTCAAACGGTGCCATCTTGATACTCGAGTGATAACTATTGTTATACGAAAATTCCGCGAGCGGTAGATGCGTATCCCAATCGCCACCAAAGTCAAGAACACAGAGACGTAGCAAATCCTCCAAAGTTTGGATCGTTCGTTCGGTTTGACCATCAGTTTGAGGATGGTAAGCCGTGCTTAGATCCAATTGTGTACCCAAAAGTTCTTGCATAGACGACCAAAAATGTGAAGTGAAACGAGCATCTCGGTCAGTTATGATGTGCAGAGGTACCCCATGACGACTTACGATCTCATCAACGTATATACGAGCTAACTTTGATGTCTTGTAAGTGTCACGTATGGGTATAAAATGTGCCGACTTGGTCAATCGGTCAACGATCACCCATATGCTATCATGTCCTCGAGAGGTTCGGGGTAGCTTTGTTATGAAGTCCATGGATATGTGTTCCCATTTCCACATAGGGATCTCGGGTTGCTCAAGTAATCCACTTGGACGTTGATGTTCGGCTTTAACTTTCGTACATGTGAGGCACTTAGCTACATACGTCGCTATGTCTTTCTTCATTCCACGCCACCAGTATTGACCACGTAGGTCCATGTACATCTTATCGGAACCAGGATGAATAGAATAACGAGTTTGATGAGCTTCGCTCATAATAAAGGTACGAATGTTATCGCGATTTGGAAACCCAAATACGATTGGCGAAGTACATCAATCCATTGGATTTTGTTTCCAATTGGGTTAGAAGGTTATGCTCCAACTCATCCTTCATTCTCCCTTCTCTTTGAACCATTTGTTGAGCCTCCAGGATGCTAGACTCGATGTCACTCTCTATTCTCAGGTTTTGTAGTAGTACGGTGGTCTCATTGACATCTAGTCGAATTTCAGTATCGAACTCTCCCAAGGTGTCAAACCATTGACGTCGATCTCGAATTTCTTGAAATGAGATCATCTTGTTGTGAATCTTTCGGCTCAGTGCATCGGCCATAACGTTTGCTTTACCAGGATGGTAACGAATGTCACAATCATAGTCACTAATCAACTCCACCCAACGACGTTGTCTCATGTTGAGGTCTTTTTGATTGAAAACGTGTTGAAGGCTTTTGTGATCGGTGTAGACTATACATTGCGTACCATACAGGTAGTGCCTCCAAATCTTCAAAGCAAATACAACAGCACCAAGCTCGAGATCATGAGTTGTGTAATTCACCTCGTGAACCTTCAATTGCCTCGATGCGTAAGCTATGACCTTCCCTCGTTGCATAAGAACACAACCAAGGCCTTGCTTAGATGCATCACAATACACGGTGAAATCGTCGTTTCCATCGGGTAGGGTCAATATAGGAGCATTGCACAACTTATGCTTTAACGCTTCAAAAGCTTCTTCTTGCTCGGTACCCCACTCGAATGGTTTATTCTTTTGTGTCAAAGTAGTGAGCGGCTTCGCGATCCTCGAGAAATTGGCGATGAATCGCCGATAATAACCAGCAAGACCAAGAAAAGAACGAACTTCGGTAGGAGTTGTAGGAATACACCAATTCTTCACAGCTTCCACCTTCGCAGGATCAACGTGAATCCCTTGGCTATTCACCACGTGTCCTAGAAATTGAACTTCTTCGAGCCAGAAATCACACTTCGAGAACTTTGCGTACAATTGCTCTTTCTTTAACAACTCAAGAACCAATCTCAAATGCAGCTCATGATCGGTGTTGGACTTGGAATAGATAAGTATGTCATCAATAAGACGATCACAAACTTGTCTAGATAAGGCTTGCATACTCGGTTCATGAGATCCATGAAGACAGCAGGAGCATTGGTTAACCAAAAGGCATCACCATAAACTCATAGTGTCCATAACGAGTACGAAAAGCAGTCTTTGAATGTCATCCTCATGAACTCGTAATTGATGATATCCAGAACGTAGATCAATTTTCGAGAATATGGCAGCTCCTTGAAGTTGATCAAACAAGTCATCGATGCGAGGAAGAGGATAACGATTCTTGATGGTAAGTTTGTTAAGCTCGCGATAATCGATGCACATACGAAACGATCCATCTTTCTTCTTCACGAAAATAACAGGTGCACCCCAAGGCGAAGAACTAGGACGGATGAAGCCCTTCTCGGACAGCTCTTGCAGTTGACAAGAGAGTTCTTGCATTTCCGATGGTGCAAGCCGATACGGTGACTTGGCCACGGGGGTTGCTCCCGGTATCAAGTCAATTTTAAACTCGACTTCACGCACGGGAGGTAAACCACTAAGGTCATCGGGAATACTTCAGGAAAGTCTCGTACGATAGGGACATCCTTAAGTTCTTTCCCTTTGACCTTCGTGTTGACCACATAAGCCAAGAAGGCCATATACTTCTTGTTTAAGCACTTTCGGGCTTGAGTGCAAGACATGAGTTTAAGCCCTTTAGAAGATTTTTCACCGAACACCTTCAACGTATCCCCAGAGGGTAACGGTATACGAATGCACTTCTCGAAACAAATGATCTCAGCATGGTGTTTGGCTAACCAATCCATACCAATGATGACGTCAAAACTTCCAAGTTTCATAGGGATAAGATCGATAAGAAAGTCATGCGTGTCAAGACTTAAGATGCAATCACGAACGATAACGTCAACGGTAATTGGTTCTCCATCGGCAACTTCAACAGTAAAAGGTCTTTCTAGTTTCGTATGTGGCTTAGCAAGTATGGGTTCAAACTCTAATGAAACAAAACTTTTATCGGCTCCAGGATCAAATAGGACATAGGCATAAGTTTTGTTAATAAGGAACATACCTGTTCAATTTTTTTAAGGTATTAACAATACAGGTAAAATATGAAATAAATTCGATCACAAAATTTAAGGGTGAGTTAACGTACCATTCACCACATCGTTGTTTGCTTGTGCTTGGTTAGCGTTGATGTTGAAAGCACGTCCTCGGGCTTGTGAAACATTACCCACAAGACGAGGGCATTGTGGGCGAAAATGGCCAGGTTCCCCACAGTTGTAGCAAACACGGTTTGTGACCATAGCGGCATTGTTAGGTGCACGGTGGCAAGTCGCCACCAAATGACCATATTTACCGCACAAGGTGCAAATGCGGCATGGTTGATTTCCCGGGTGATGATACCTACACGTGCTGCACATCGGTTGAGGACCAGCATAAGCCCTAGCCCCAGGCACTTGTGCCACAGATGTAGCCGCAGGTACAGTTTGCCTTTGGGTTGTTTAGGTGCAGCCACGGCATAGTTACGCGCCGGTGTGAACTTGCGCTTCTTGTTGTTGTTATGGCTGTTAGACGGTTCAGCTTTGGTCTCCTTAACCGCCTCGGTAGCCGTCTTCTCCAACTTCTTTGCACCCTTCACAGACATGGTGCCCGCTCTTATATGGTTCTCGGTGAGTTGAGCGGTGATTGTAATAGCTTCTTCCAATGTTGTGGGTCGGCTACCCACCACAGCATCTTGAATTTGGGGTGGTACACCCTTAATGAACTTCTCGATGTTGCGGGGAACAGTGTCGACCATATGGGGTAGCAGTATACTCAACTCATGATGCCTAGTTGAGTAGGCCAAATGATCACCATCATTTTGTTTCAGATTCCAAAACTCTTCTTCCAGCTTTTGCAATTCACTCCTTGGGCAGAACTTCGCGATGGCGATGTTCTTGAACTCTTCCCATGTAAGTGCTAGAATAGCATCGGGTCCACGATTCCTCTTCTCGCTATTCCACCAGGTAAGAGCCCTTTGTTGGAACATACTAGTGGCATAACGAACCTTGAGTGCATCGGGACACTCACAATTGATAAAGGTATTCTCCATGCTTTCAAACCACTCAAGAAGACCAGTGGCTCCTTCCTTGCCACTAAAACTAGTGGGCTTGCAAGAGCTGAAGTGTTTGAAGGTGCAAGTTTGATTATTCCCATGTTGATTGTTCCCGTTTTGATTGTTGCTATTCTCTCCATGACCATTTCCATTGTTGCTAGCGTTGGTCATTAAGGTGCTATTAAGTTCAGCAACCATGGTCGGAATGACAGCAGCCATTTGTCGAGCAATCATGGCGGCTAACTTACGATCGGAACTTCCACGCTTTCCATGATGACGAGACATGCTGGAATATACAAATGAGTTAGATATGAGAATTGGAATAACAGGGATTAATGTTCAACAAGGATAAGGCAAAAAGTTGTAAGGCACATGGAATGGTTCCATTTGGTAACGCATCAGCATTTGGAAACGTTGACACGTCAAGGTAAGTTGACCCACTCGCCTTAGAAATTCGTGTATGTTGACCATGGTTTATCACTCATCCCAGAAATCCCCAGGTAAGCATAACTAGTCCCGTAGGATTTATGCGATATGCTTGCCTTAGCCCGAGGCCTTTTGCCAGGAATTCCAGAATACAGGTGTCCATGTGTCCACAAATTTCTTAGGTTTATGAAATCAAAACCATGATGAGATTTACATAGATTAGACATAAGTCTAAAGATTTAATTCTTAAGCATAAGTATACGATTCCACGTGTTGACGAGAATAAGATTAAGAAGTTTCATTTGTCGGGGAGAGTTAATGAGTCAAAGTTAAGTTTAGGGAGACAAGTAACAAAGTTTAGAAAATTACAAGGCAACCTATGCTAAGGCATCAAGTTGCCATAAGTAAAGTATAGCATTATGTAGCATGTAACAATATATATATTTCTAAGAATATAAATATTATCCTATGAGGTTCATGCATAAGCTATAGTCTAGGTCACCATTACTAATAACCTAAATCCCTATAGTTATGGGCTCTGATACCAATCTGTCACACCCCAACCTTGACGGCGGAATCGTCGAGATGTGAGGGTTAAGATTGTTCACAGCCACATAACGCTATATTAAGTGTAAATATTAAAATTATAAGTTTCAAAAGTCATTACAAACATAAGCCACAAAAATGAATTAATCCAAATAAAACAAAACGTAGCATATTTTATTTATTTAACTAGGTCCAAGTCCTAGTTTTATTTCCAAGCTTGAAGAGTCCACTTTAAACTTGGGGATTTCCTGAAACATGATAAAAATAAAAGGTCAACTATAAATAGTTGGTGAGTTTCCAAGGTTTTTTATACATAATATGATAAAGTTACAAGTAGCAATTCATGTCATAGGTCATAAGCAAGTAAGGTTATAGAACACATATCGTTACAACCAAACCTCGACTTGATTACAAGTATAAAAGATTGGCTAAGTGTATTTGGTTCCCTAGTGCACAAGCATACGGCTCCTAGAGTCGGCAATACATCGACTTTAGCACCAAATAGGCTTGTCAGGCCCAAAGATCTAAGACGTCGCCAGGCTAACAATAGTTAATGATTGTAAACAAACTATGTATCTCATATAAACACTTACAATACACAAATAACCATGACATATAATAAGATGAATTGCATGTGCTTATAAGTCTCAAACGTTTATAAGTGTACAATGTATAGATAATCATGTTTCACCCCAAAGTGGTGTGAAATAAAATAAAATGGGGCAAGGAAAACTCACGTGATAATATGTATATAATGGAGATTATTTAAGAATAGTAAACGTCGTTCCAAGATGAACGTCACAAGGCACCTAAACATATGTAATTACAAGATTTAAGTTTAATAATTGAATTATTGATTTAACGAGAGTTAAAATTTCGAGTGGAGTTTGAGGATCTTTGTAGTCGTCTAAAAAAAATGTACAAAGATATATATCATTTGTGTAAATTATTATAAAAAAATAACATTAATTTAACGATAATAACTAGTGAAGTTTAAATATAAACTTGAATAAATATATGAAATAATCAAAATTTAACGATAATAACTTAATAGTAATATTTGGACCAATAATAATTTATTAATTTATCATTCAAAGTCCATTTTAATAGAAATTATCCAAGAACATCCTTTGTTAAAATTCTTTTTTTTTTTTTTTAAATTAATTGATTAACTTTAGAAAAATTATAGAAAATAATTTGATGTCTTTGAAAAATATTTAGAGTTTACAAAAACCCTTTTTATATTTATTAAAAATTTTCTATAATTTATTTAAGGGCTGAAAAGCCTTAAAAAATGTTTGAGGGTGCCCGGGTTCGAACCCGGGACCTCCAGGTGGTGATGAGAGCATTTAACCAGTGAACCAAGGCATCCAGCCGCGGTAGATCTTGGTTTCTAAACATTAAAACCCATATAACACAACCCCCCAATTTCATAAGAACCCTAGAATCGATTTGATTCCAATTGAACATCGAATTGATATTGATAATGAAATCATTCATAGGGCTTTGATTAGCGAATAAAACCGAGTGAGTGGGTGTATTTAATTACCCCAATGAAGACTGGATTGACGAGGTCGAGTGTGGAAGAACTCGTGGCTGAACTCGAACCTGATTGAGATGCAAATGGTGATGGAACCCGAATTAAATTTGGATGTAGCTTCGGAAGAAGGTCTTGATTTAAGATTTCCAATCAATTTCAGGTGAAAGTGTGGAGAAGGAGAGGTTCAGTTGTGTGAGAAACACACCGCGAGTGTGGTTAGTCGTTTGTATTGATTTCAGGTGCTTAGGTTGAAATTGTACTTAGAAATCGATTAGAAACGTTAAACGATTGTGTGGGTTCAGTTAATTTGATAATTATCAAGCTTTAATGGTCGTACGTTGCGGGTTGATGATCGACCGTTACCCGACCTTGTACCCACTCGCATCCGATGTTAAAGACCAATTAAAGTCCTTTAATGGGTTCGAATCGACTTCAAGAACGGTTGGGAACAGTTTCGGGATCAAGAAACGACCTGTTTTTGATGTTTAAGGGGTCGCCGGAGCCGGCCGGATCTTGGCCGGAAATGGTGCCGGAAAAACGGGCCGAGGGGGGGAAAAGGGGTTTGGTTTTAAATAATTACACAATTTCGTATTTTCGTTAACTAAAAGTTAACTTCGTTTACTCTTACAAGGTTAAATAATAAACTAGAGGGACCAATTGTGTAATTATTTAAAACCAAACCCCTTTTCCCCCCCTCGGCCCGTTTTTCCGGCACCATTTCCGGCCAAGATCCGCCGGCTCCGGCGACCCCTTAAACATCAAAAACAGGTCGTTTCTTGATCCCGAACTGTTCCCAACCGTTCTTGAAGTCGATTCGAACCCATTAAAGGACTTTAATTGGTCTTTACATCGGATGCGAGTGGGTACAAGGTCGGGTAACGGTCGATCATCAACCCGCAACGTACGACCATTAAAGCTTGATAATTATCAAATTAACTGAACCCACACAATCGTTTAAACGTTTCTAATCGATTTCTAAGTACAATTTCAACCTAAGCACCTGAAATCAATACAAACGACTAACCACACTCGCGGTGTTTTCTCACACAACTGAACCTCTCCTTCTCCACACTTTCACCTGAAATTGATTGGAAATCTTAAATCAAGACCTTCTTCCGAAGCTACATCCAAATTTAATTCGGGTTCCATCACCATTTGCATCTCAATCAGGTTCGAGTTCAGCCGCGAGTTCTTCCACACTCGACCTCGTCAATCCAGTCTTCATTGGGGTAATTAAATACACCCACTCACTCGGTTTTATTCGCTAATCAAAAGCCCTATGAATGATTTCATTATCAATATCAATTCGATGTTCAATTGGAATCAAATCGATTCTAGGGTTCTTATGAAATTGGGGGTTTTGTTTATATGGGTTTTTAATGTTTAGAAACCAAGATCTACCGCGGCTGGATGCCTTGGTTCACTGGTTAAATGCTCTCATCACCACCTGGAGGTCCCGGGTTCGAACCCGGGCACCCTCAAACATTTTTTTAAGGCTTTTCAGCCCTTAAATAAATTATAGAAAATTTTTAATAAATATAAAAAGGGTTTTTGTAAACTCTAAATATTTTTCAAAGACATCAAATTATTTTCTATAATTTTTCTAAAGTTAATTAATTAATTAAAAAAAAAAAAGAATTTTAACAAAGGATGTTCTTGGATAATTTCTATTAAAATGGACTTTGAATGATAAATTAATAAATTATTATTGGTCCAAATATTACTATTAAGTTATTATCGTTAAAATTTTGATTATTTCATATATTTATTCAAGTTTATATTTAAACTTCACTAGTTATTATCGCTAAATTAATGTTATTTTTTTTAATAATTTACACAAATGATATATATCTTTGTACATTTTTTTAGACGACTACAAAGATCCTCAAACTCCACTCGAAATTTTAACTCTCGTTAAATCAATAATTCAATTATTAAACTTAAATCTTGTAATTACATATGTTTAGGTGCCTTGTGACGTTCATCTTGGAACGACGTTTACTATTCTTAAATAATCTCCATTATATACATATTATCACGTGAGTTTTCCTTGCCCCATTTTATTTTATTTCACACCACTTTGGGGTGAAACATGATTATCTATACATTGTACACTTATAAACGTTTGAGACTTATAAGCACATGCAATTCATCTTATTATTATGTCATGGTTATTTGTGTATTGTAAGTGTTTATATGAGATACATAGTTTGTTTACAATCATTAACTATTGTTAGCCTGGCGACGTCTTAGATCTTTGGGCCTGACAAGCCTATTTGGTGCTAAAGTCGATGTATTGCCGACTCCTAGGAGCCGTATGCTTGTGCACTAGGGAACCAAATACACTTAGCCAATCTTTTATACTTGTAATCAAGTCGAGGTTTGGTTGTAACGATATGTGTTCTATAACCTTACTTGCTTATGACCTATGACATGAATTGCTACTTGTAACTTTATCATATTATGTATAAAAAACCTTGGAAACTCACCAACTATTTATAGTTGACCTTTTATTTTTATCATGTTTCAGGAAATCCCCAAGTTTAAAGTGGACTCTTCAAGCTTGGAAATAAAACTAGGACTTGGACCTAGTTAAATAAATAAATGATATGCTACGTTTTTTTTATTTGGATTAATTCATGTTTTGTGGCTTATGTTTGTAATGACTTTTGAAACTTATAATTTTAATATTTACACTTAAATATAGCGTTATGTGGCTGTGAACAATCTTAACCCTCACATCTCGACGATTCCGCCGTCAAGGTTGGGGTGTGACAGTGCGATCGATGAATGGCATTGAGTGCGATGAATGAGTCATGCGGATGAATGTGGTGTGCGATTGAGTCCTACGACTGAATGAATGTATGCGACTGTGCGTGTATCGCACGACTGAAGGCCAATCGTACGAATGAAGGTTCAGTCGTATGAATGAAGCTGATTCATACGATTGAAGGTTGATTCGTGCGAATGGAGGTTAAGTTGTGCGATTGGGTGTTGTGTGGTACGACTGAATACCAGTCGTACGAATGAAGGTTCAATTGTGCGAATGAAGCTGATTCGTACGATTGAAGGTTGATTCGTACGAATGGAGTGTTGAGTCGAGCGTCTGGTCCTGTTGTGTGACTGATGATGCGTGTATGTGTGAATTCCCTTCCTGAATGTCTTGTGATGATAAGGTAACATCAGTAAAAGTGTCATTGCTTGACCACAAAGATTAAAGTCAACGCTATCAACATGCACATACTACTTCAATTTAAATCAACCTAACATTTTACAATTATTGACAACCCATTTGGGACTACAAATATTTAACAAGTACTATCTTTTATAACAATGGGATCTTTATACGGATGTCATTAGCAATGACGACTACTCTTAGTACTTGGATCTACATAAGGTCTGATACGTGTGTCTGCTTGTGTGTGTTACCCGCGACTGAACCGATACAACCCGAACCGACCCACATTACTATATGCTTTATACATATCATTAATGCTTAACAATAACTGTCAATAGGTGTTTGACTGTTCATTGCATACAACCATTAGGAACTTGATCATTCATACTTACCACTTAACATGTGAGTTTCGTGGCCCCCTTTTATGCTGATACAACTTTTCAAACATTTACAAACATGGGGGAAAAGTATGCTCACCCATTTTCATGTTGTACAACATACATACAATTTACATACTTAGAATCAACGTACTGTTGTTTTGTGAGTACTTATCTGATACATGCTTGGGTCTGCTTTGTGGTTCTTTCTTACAACCATTTAATTCTAGTATGGGAACTGACGGATAGGTATTGGTAGTATTACTTGGGTTGACACCCCCACCCTCGTGTTGGTATACTAGTTAGTACTAACAGATGCCAGGAACGGGCCTTGGGTGAATATATTCTGACAAGATTCTTTCTGTACGTCGTTAAGTTTGGTTGTAAAACTCATGTCATGTGATTTTGCTTACTTATAATTGTATGCACGGTATTCTGCAACAACTTTATACAGCATCAATACTTATTTACTTTTAAACCTGCGAGCTCACCACCAATTTTGTTGACCATTTTGAGCATATCTTTTCAGGTGATCCTGCTAGCTGAAGATCTAGGTGTGCTGCCTTAGTGGAGACCCTAGGATGCATTTTGTGGCTAACTTGTCATTTTGAAAACATTTGATGTAGTCTGTTTTAATCAACAATTACTCTTTTATTACTTGTTCCCGGGTTGTGGGAAAAATACATTACAATGTTGATATCCGTATTTGTGTGATCATTTGGTTGCGTATGTTTATGGCTATGTTGTCGTGAACATTGACTAAACACGACACAAGTCCCCTTGTTGTTGGTTGTCGTCATGACACGCTTGTTATCATTTATTATATTGCATCTCTATCGCTTACCATGTGTTATGATGATTCCCGTCTCGTTACATCCCCGTGTTTCCGCTCTTAGCGGGGGTGTGACAAAAAGGGTATCCAATTGACTTGCACGTCTGATGAGCACAAGCTGATGAATATCATACCTATGTGCGTCTGATTTGAATGAAATTAAGATTACAGAAGCCCAATTGGGTGTTAAACCTCATTTATATAGTATTAATTTGTTCGGTTTTAATTCACACAAGTTCAATGTGTGATTCGGGTGTTTTGATTCATATTGATAACCAGTCAAGCGGATATAGATTCATATGAATTGAATGAAATTGTATTGTGAGAATGATTAAAATTGTGTTGCATATCAAATGAATTGAATAAATTTTGTAACATATTCATTTGGAACAACACTTAAGCATGTTTAATATGAATTTTGTAGGTTTGGATGGTAACTTGATGAATTTGACAAAAAACTCAATCAATAAGTGAAATTTGGCACTAACGTGGCCATGTCATATTCTAATATGGCTATGTTAGTATCAGATCAAGGTTCACATGTCTGATGCGCGACACGGCTATATAACGTACGACACGGTCATGTTCGGCATAGATCTCACTTTTTAAACCTATATTGAGCCTTATTTAATATATACAACTTCGGGGGACCAAAAACCCTAGTTCTCTCCAGCCCCCAAAACTATTTTGGGCATCTAGGAAAAGAAGCCCAGATTGAAGATCAAGCACTTCAAAAAGAATCTAACAACATATAACCTATCTAGCTGATTTGGTTTGATAATCTTTTCATCGAAACATGTATCTTTTTTATTATTCAAGTTTCTTTGGTGTTTTGTAGTTATCATAAGCTTAAACTCTTGATTCACTTAGATTAGAGAATCCTAGTTAACTTTGTCAATGTACATGTGATTTTTTATGATGATTATGTTGATGACTTTAACATATTCTTGAATCTTCTTCAATGATATATCTGTTTGTTTAACATGATTATATGTAAAATCTCATGATACCTTAATCGTATTATGTTGGAATACCATATGTGTTAGGGTATTTATTCAAGAATATGTGTGTGTGTGTGTGCGCGTGCACGCGTGCATGCATGGGAGGGTGTGTGGGTGTGTGGGTGTGTGTGTGTGTGCACGCGCGTGTATGTGTGTGTGCATTCATGGCATTTGACTAGGAATGATGGATGGGGTTTGGAACATGTATGATTGCTATTTAAATGTACATCCTTGTGCAAATGCTTGGAAAGGCCATTAGATTTTTTTGTGAATTCCTCATATCATAGTGTATGTGTGATTATAGTTTACTAACGTATTTTGTAGTTCATATATTGGTGGTATGATATTCACAAGTTGGAGGACTTCATGATTTTGTTTACATTACGTGATTTGAGATTGTTGATATGTGTTTATCGTATTAACTTTGACAGGAGTTTAATCCACATTTATATACAACATAATTGTATCATTAGATCTTCATGGAATAACTATAGGTGGTTACTATGCTAACATTATTTTAATTTTCCAAAGAGTCATATGATTAGGTATGCTTGATGGGGGTCTAGTATATTTCCGTATTACACGTATATAGAATGACCATATCATGATTTATAGGTGGTTATATGTGTATATATATATACATATATATATATATATATATATATATATATACATATATATATATATATATATATATAATATATATATATATAATATATATATATATACGTATACGTATACGTATACGTATACGTATACGTATACGTATACGTACACGTACGTGTACGTACACGTATACGTATATATACGTATACGTATATATATATACGTATACGTATATATATATATATACGTATACATATATATATATATATAACACATGCACATCATACCACCTAATTTTGCATTTCTAAAGTTTTAACTCACATCAAGTATGAAAGGCAATCACCAATCTCACTTGACGATAAGATCATAGGCAAGTCTTAGAATAAATGATTCCAACAATAATCCATCAATAGTAACAAAACATGTTAGAAAATAATAAACATAGATATGAATAATACATAATATTAACATAGGAAGTATATTTACTTCAACAACAACCAAATAAATGATAGTAACGGATTTGGTTTTATCTTCTTATCATGTGATCGACTTAATTCAAACCGATAAGTCTGAAATGTAGTGATAGAAATTCAAGCACAAAAACTTTGCATGGTGTAGAAAGCAGCATCACTTAGGTTCACCTCCGTAGTTCTGTTTCAAATGGTACTGACAAACTGCTTGCATCAGAAACGGAATCACCATACGGATGATAAAGGTCCCCAAAGTTTCCTGTATTTTGACTTGAGAAAGCCAAAGATGAGTCACCACCAAGGCTTACAACTGCCAAATCTATAATGGTTTCGATCTCTCTCACAACTTCTCCCATTCGGGGCCGATCAACTCCTGCATCTTGGACGCAACTCATGGCTAAGTCAACAAACTTGGTCAAGCCTCCAAGTGTTTGGTATGGACCAAGAGACGGGTCAAGAATTGCGTAGAGGCCATTTGGTTGCCCGGACTCGTCAATGGCGTCTTGAACCTCTCTCACGACGTATTTACCATTTCTTATTGGTGATCTTGCAGTTAACAACTCTAGCAATACAACCCCGAAGCTGTAAACATCGCTTTTTTCTGTCAATTTTTGGGTCATGTAGTATTCGGGATCCATGTAACCCTGCATTTAGAAATACATCGTTTAAAATCAAAAAACAAATATCATTGATGTGGCAATTTGACCCGTCTATATTAATGGGTATATTTTTTTAATCTCAAACCGGTCATATAAAAGAGAGGATTGGACATTTACCATTGTCCCCTTAACTTGAGTAGAAACATAACCCTTTGAGTCTTCTCCGAATAGTTTGGACAATCCAAAATCAGCAACCTTTGCGGTCAAATGAGCATCCAGCAGAATATTATTTGATTTGATGTCTCTGTGTATAATGGGAGGTTTGCAAGCTCATGCAAGTATGTCAAACCTTTGGCAGCATCCAGAGCTATTTTAAGTCTCTTCACCCAATCCAATCTGCTTCTTGCCTCAGCTGCACGCACAACTTTAGTAACTTAAAAAATGGATTGTTAAAATATGAGAAATGGTAAAATGTGTTTTGTTCTTGAATCTTCCTATCTAATTCGACTTGGTAAAATAGGTGGGCTGAGCAGGTTGGGTAACCGTTCAAAACATGTAATTTTTGAAACAAGAAACACTTTTTGTAAGAAACCAATTATTGTCTTATGATTAATTGGTATGTCATATATGATTACAAAAGTTGTATCAATTTTATTAATCATCTTGTTTATTGTATAAATATTTTCCAAGAGGTTAAGATTTAGAATACATTTCGGACAGCTTTCTATTAATTTGACATTTTACTTTTAGCTGCTACTTTTTATCCTAACTGCTGACCGGATAGAGAAATATAAACATAACAAAATCAGCCCATCCATAAGGAAAAGTGTCAAAATTGCCACTTCTAATATATACCAAATAAAGCAATATTTCTTTTTCTTCACATTTGTATAACATATACTAAGCCTTCTGGTTATTATAATATGAAATTAAAATGCCTGGAAATAAGTACGTTTACCTGAAAGATTATCTTTTAAAGTACCATTTGAAATGTACTCATAGACCAGCAGTTGTTCACCTTGCTCATAACAGAAGCCGACAAGGCCTACAACGTTTTTATGATGAATACGTGAAAGAAGCTCAATTTCAGTTTTAAATTCTTGAGCGCCTTGCAATGACCCCTGTCGAGCTCTTTTGATTGCAACTACATCACCAGTGTCGAGAGTCCCTTTGTACACCTGTCAGTCACCATTTTAACCGTTTTAGAAATCTGGCAGTTACCAAATAATAGATTAGGAAGCAGATCACATTAAGGTACCTTCCCATAGCCCCCAGATCCAATTATATTATCTTCTGAAAAATTGTTGGTGCATGTTTTCAGTTCTTCAAATGAACACCATCTTGCTCCTTTCAATTGAGGAACACCACCCACATCACTGCCATTATCCAACCCCCAAGATGCTGCATTACCACATGATAGATGTAAGCATATGAATTTGTCGTAATAATGAGAATATCCTAGACGTTGGAAATTTGGGCAAGTTGGGTAATCGGTCAAAACAGGTTTGTTTTCAAATCGTCTCAAAATGAATCATGCAGATTGGGTTGACCCAGGAACACTTTTACCATTTTATTCATATACTTGAAGTGTTATATATGACTAGAATAACTAAGGTATGCCATAATAATCTATTTTTGAAGAAACAATATGATATAGAAAGCTATAAGCATTAAGAATGCACTTAAGACAACTTCCAATTTTTTAGCTTAGATTTTCTATTTATTTTGGCCCATTGGATATAAACCATAACCGAAATCCACCCATCTTAAAAAATTGTGGGTAGAAACTGCCTCCTATAAATATCTTGCCTATATTCCAATTCATCTTACCAAAAGGAGTGCTTTGTTTTGCTTTTATTGCTTGTCTTTTTTTATAGATCCCATAAGTTAGAGCCAAGGCTATTAGCAACAGGAGCACAAAACCACCAACAACAGCCCCAATGATGACGCCATGATTCGATGATTTGTTTCCTGTGAATACTCAATATCAGAAAACAAAGTCATGATGCAGAATATTAAATTTTAAATTTCTTTTGGCATATTCAAATGGAATTAATACCTGGAAAACAACAATATCTTTCATCAAGAAAGTATAAAGGTCCGTAAAAAGGTAGAGGAAAGAGTTGGCGGTTGATTATTGTCCCAATTGAAGAAACAGATGAACGGTCAAAATAATCTTGACTAGAAGGAAAATGTGCAATCTATACTTAAGGTATTTGTATTCATCAAGAGTTGCATTAGAAATAGAAATGGAGTCCACTGGAAGTTGATTGGACCGAAAGACTGACATTAAAGTATCATGCAGAGTTGTATAGTAGGTTGCATTATCCAAATTTGAGAAGGAATGTGAGAAAAAGTATATGGTTCCTGTGTATGGATTTGTACATTTACAGTTGGGACTAAGCACTTTAAATGATCCACAGTTCATAGGCGGACAACTATTTGATAATGAAGTATTTGGTTCATTGGGCTTTTGGGCTGTACAATATGTTCCGGTTGATCCAGCTTCACAAATTGGATTGTTGTCAACACTGCACATTTGTCAAAACAATATTCCCATAAGATTGTGAAACACTAAAGGTTTTCACAAACCACTGAAACTGACTGAATCGTTCAAACCATAGTAAATTGGTCGTCCGGAGCGGTAGACATTTAAATCTTCTGTTCACATTAGACGGTTTGAAAAACCAGGTCTAACGGTCCATTTCATGGTTTGACACTTGGAACCGCCTATTTACCTTTATTATTATTAATATTATTATTCGAATATGCATTTATGCATACGTATAACATTTATAACCATTTTTATTATTTTTAAAATTTTAATACAAACTAACCATTTTGGAATAATAAAAACAAACTCAAACCGTCAATTGGGCAAATGGCCACCTCTTTGAATTTCTTTTACTTCGGATAGTTATCATATTAAATGGATGGAAAGTAGAAACTGAGTAGAAAGATAAAAGAGATGTAAGATCTTACGTTAAGCTCAAATTATACCCAGAACTTTGTGTGAAGTTAGTAATGGAATGTTTGTGAGATCACAATCAAGTCACTGCTATAGCTGTTACCGATATCTAGGGTTCCATTAAGATTGTTGTTGCTTAGCACCCTGTCATTAGATAACCAAAAGAGAGAACAAAAGAATAATCTATTACTCAGTGCCACATTTCAAATTACAAAATGCAGATATTTACATAAGATTCAACAAACACAAACATGTGTCATGTTTCATCATCTGAAATGTTGGAATACACCCTAATGTGGCCTCAAATATTTGCAGAATCTGTGTGTTAATCTATAAGTGAGTACCATAATATTTCATATATCAACTCACACTTGTAGACACTAAATGGCCCCTGTAGGATATCAAGGAATACATAACATATATATAAAGCGAGGTTATTTCCTGCATATTCACTAATGCAATAATTATGGTTTAAATTTAAAAGAAAGCATTCAGATGATACTCACAAACTCTCCAACTGAGGATGGAAGACATCTGATGGGATTTCTCCTTGGAGCTGCGTCTTTTCCATCAATCTGTCAGTAGAAGATTAAACAGTGCCTAAAAATTTTAGTCCTAAAGAAAATTCAGACACATACATGGAGTTTAACAAGTATTTAGAAAATTTTCTTCAATGCCCGCAAAGACTCAATAGTGTGTTTAATGAATGATATTCCATTTTAGCAAATCTTTAAGTTTGATCAGCGTGAACCCAAATCATAAGTAAATATATTGAAATTGCCCCGTCTATTAGAAAGGAATATATGCAAATTATATGACAAGAAAGGAAATTAAAACATTACAATGTGTTCAATGATAGAAGTGTAAACCATGTAGGAATGTCAGATGCATCAAAACTATTATTGCTCATGTCCCTGCAAATGATAAGGTACATGAGTTTAGAAAGTGGAAGATAAAGATACCAACAGAAGGATAAAATGATTGTTAGTATATGAAGAAAATTGAGCATAACTTATGGATTATTTCATAAATGATAATACCGTAGTACCAGATTCAAAAAGTTCTAACTAACTTACACATAAAAAAGTGAGTTCATTCCTAAGAGATTGGAAGAGGTCCACTCAGGTTATTGTTGGACAAGTACCTGAAATGAATGTATCTTCTAATTAATGGTAACCTTCAGATAACTAGCCCAAACATTATAGGCATAAAAAGTAAACTTAATCATTAGTTGAATTTTCTCTAATCACTTACAGCTCACTGACAGTAGTGAGATTTGATAGATTCTGAGGCACAGACCCCGTCAAGGAATTCGAGTCCAGGCGTCTGTGACATAAAAGATTGAATTAGAGACATATAGATAAATATAATTGCATACATTCAGTTCAGATAGGATTTTCATAATGTTTAAAGATTATTATAGGATTTTCATAATGTTTAAAGATTATTAGTCACTGGTACTTACACCACCTCAAAAGTCTTTACAGTTCCTATGGAAGAAGGATTGTTCCAGATAATTGGTTGTTGTTAATTATACTGTTAAAGACATTAGCAGTTACATCAAAACAAAATGTTTGCATATACTTTCCATGTCAACAAAGTAAAGCTTCGGATAGTTTTGGAAGCTAATGCAATACTTACACGTGTATTAGGCTCATGTTTGAGTGGAAAAGCTGAGATCGAATGGGACCAGATAACCTATTATTCGCCAAATGGCTGCACCATGACCACAATATAGCATGTTTAGCACCAGTAATTAATTCAAAAGTTGGAAAAGTCACAGATATGGCAAATTAGAGATAGAATTTACAAGTGTTTTGCTTTCACGAGCTTGTCAAGACCAGGGATGTTTCATTAGAGACGGGAATGGATCCCGAAAGCTGATTATCACTTAGATCCAACCATGATAAATTAGTCAAATTACCAATGGATGGTGGGATAGGTCCAATAAAGCTGTTATTATTAAGAGCTCTGCAACAAAAAGGATAAACTTTGACCGTGTAAAAATATATAAAATAAAATAGATGATGAATAGGTGAGTAACAGTCTAACAGACCAAAGCAGGTTCGGGATGAAATGGGTCGAAATAGGCCTTGTTGGGTTTGATTGACCCAAAAACACTTTTCCATTTTCCAAAAAGCAATCATAAGCGACTACTGTGCTAATTGTAATGAACCAAATATATTATTACAATAATGAATATACAATTACTAGACTTTGGATGACTTTCAGTGTGTTCAATTTCAAGCATTTGATCCATTTCCCTTTTGGCTAATATATTTTATTTGACGCGCATGGGAAAAAATACCAAGTCAACCCTTACATTAGGACACGGGTCGAAAATTGAAATTTCAAACTCTAACATAAGACGTAAATCTCATTAAGATAAGAAACAGCACGCTTTAAGACTTGTTTCAGGAGTAGAAGGCACAAAAAGGCGATGCATTTCTCATGGACAACCATGGGATTGGTTTTGAAAGATGCTACCAAATGCTTATTATCTAATAATATAACATACTGGTAAAACCCAATATTAAATTATGTAAAATACATAAAATACACAAGAATTGGAACACTTACAAAAAGACTAGCTTGTTGAGGGATCCAATTGAATCAGGATTGGACCCCTAAAACTGCAACCAACCAGGATTCTACATGCATAGAGTAATTGGTCAAACAAGAAAAAACAGACAAGTTTTTGAAAAATAAAGAAAACTGGAACAAATAAGTTTGCTACATTTGAGAAACAAAATGGAATTCTTACAGTGTCGTTAAGTTCTTCAAATTCTGAATAGATGGTGGAAGACTGGCTCTAATTCCCTTGTTGTTGGAAAGATCTCTATATGCAAAATTCACAGTGATAATTAAATTTCAGCTAAGTGTCAAATCATGCATGAGATCCACTGCTTAGATCAATAATTACAGAGCATAATTTAAAAAATAATAGCAATAATAAAGACAAAGAAAGTAAGTGTCGAATTGCAAATTGTAGCAGGAGTGGAAAACCTACAAATATTGCAACATGGAAAGTGATGGTATGTCTCCAATGTCATTAGTTCTCACCCCCATGCCTGCCAATACCCTGTAATAAAGGAGTCAAACATATGTTAAGATTTTTTTAGAGTTTTGTAAGATCGAAACACCTACGACTTACAAGTTTGTTACACGCGAGTCAGTACAGTTGATTCCTTCCCATCTACTTCCACATGGATCTGAACCCTTCCACTGAGGTGGTAGGTTCTCCCAGCTAGACTTAAGAGCATTCAGAACAGCAACTACAAGCATAACCAACTAATGTAATGAAAAAAAGATGATCTTGAATCATTTAACTTCTGCAGAAAATCTTCTTGGATTGTTGACTGTATATAGTAACTCAAACAAGCAACAAAACAAATGAAATCTATCTTTTGAATTCTGATATATGATTACACTAACTATATATCAAGATTTTTTCAACTTTTATGATGACTATATACTCTAACCATTTGTACAGGAAGCAAGAACATGATCAATAACTCTTAGCTAGAAACACGTTATCCTAACAACTTACGATCATTTGGATCAGTCACCGCAGCAATCACCATAATCTGACTGCAAACAATCATCACCCACAACCTAATTCTTGAACCCATTTCTCTAAACTCAACGATATGATCTTCTTCCTTGGTACGCAGAAGCTTAAAACACCAAATGCCCACATCATTTCTCCCTCCGAACGTTTAATTATACGTTACACTTGCTTCAAAACATAATAAAAAACTACCCAACTGACGATACGCATGAAGACCCGGTCATTGTGCAAAATCCACAATGAAGACCAACTGTTCGGTGAAATTACTCGCAGAAAAAGACAGCAGATGGAGACAAATGAGACCGTTTCAGTGTGTTCTAATTTGTTTTTGGTGTTGACATCAGTTAGATGAAGAATCCTACGGGTGACAATGGAGTTTTTGTAATGGATAATGTAATAGTGATAGTAGGTGATGAATGCCACCTGCTCCCACCGTAGACTACTTCTGTATTGTTTACGGTGTAAAATAATATTTTGAATGTCCGGATCACCAACTCTCTATATATTTTTTAATAAATAATACAGGGCTCATCTGTCTATTTGAAATGTGTTTTGTAGAGAACGTGCACCCTTTGTTATATTATGTTATTTGTTAAGAACAAACACACCTTTTTACTAAATATGTTATTTCTATTTAACAAGGAAGTTAAATTTTATGTGTAAAATAAAGGTAAATTAGGATGAAAAGAACCCGAAGCTAATAAGAAGATCTGAAACTTGAAATATATGGGATTGGTATTCGGATACGTGACAGGTTATAAAATTCATGAAAATTTTCACGGGTTCGAGTATGGGTATGGTATTAGATAATACTCGTTCTGATTACTCGAATCCATGTAAACATTTACCCAATTTATATGCTTAAAATTTAGAAAATTGAATTTTATTTCAACTTTAACCTAACATTTTGTCTAGAATTATTAATATAAGAACATTTATATCGGTTGTAGTCCGTCTAGAAATGCTTCATTTCTAACGTTGTATTTGTGATGATGCGTATGTAAATCCATATTTTTAAATTTGTTGTAGTTGGTAAAAACATAAAATTAATATATATGTGAAGGACTTTACAGTAATAATATTATTAAAATAATAATGGTGAAGGATTCTACATAATAATATTGTTAAAATATAATAACAATAATAACATATATAATGTGTTAATTTAGAATCTTTGTTAACGTTCTAAAGTAAACTTTAGATTTTTAAAATTTCGGGTTTGCGTATCGATACGAGTCGGGTTTCCGTGCATATTTATATATACGTTTTAAGATGATCTACATTTCAACCAATGTTTTCAGAATCGGATCGGACATCGAACCGGACGCCTTACTGGTTTGGTGGTCGGACCGGTTGGACCGGATTTAACTATATTTTAATTATATTTATATGTGTAGTTAAATATAAGTAATTTATATATGATTTATATATATTTTTTATAATTATGTATAAAACTTGACTATATTTGTATATCTGACACACTAATTAATGGTTTAACACTCCGTTTTTACCCATTAAAATAAAAATAAAAACAAAATCAAAAACCGGTCCGGTTTCCCGGTCCGACCGGCGGTTCGGGAAGAACCGGCCGGTTCGACCGTTCAAAACTGATTCATCGCGACCCGGACCGGCCACTGGACCGATCCCCGGTCGAACCGGTCGGACCGGCCGGTCCGATCCGGTCGCGAAAACACTGGTTTCAACGTTCGCTTATGTTTTAAAGTAAATTCTATTCTGAAATGAGTCGGGTCATATATAAACGTTTTTAGTCGACGGTAAAAATCTAAGTTACTCTACGTTTCAACGTAAATTTAATTCGAAAAAGAGTTGAGATAATTGTAGTCTATACTTTATCAAGCCACATACGGCGTAGCTGCAGATGTTTTTTATATATGTTTTGAGTTGAACTACGTTTCGACATAATTTTGTTTGGAAAGAGTCGGGTAAAGTATAACATGTTTTCGTTTAATGGTAAAAATTCGAATTACTCAACAGTTGTAACATCATGTATTTTAGGATTATTTATAAGTTTGCATTGTTAATTCTTGTAAGGGCCTTTATTGCCATACATGAAATTTATAGGTTATTTATGTTTTATTTTCCTTGTTGGCATTAATTTTATATTATGAAAGTTAGTAATTAAAGTATTAAATTGTACAATAATAGTCATAATAACAATAATATAATAAATGATAATAAAAATAATAATAATAATAATAAATAAATAATAATATGATAATAATAATAGTAATAGTAATAATAATAATAATAAATAATAGCTAATAATAATAATAATAATAATAACAATAAAAATTATAACAATAATAATAATAATAACTAAGAATAATACCAAAATAATAATATTTTATTAATAATAATAATTTGTAAGAATTATTAAACTAAAATTGTATAAAACCTTGATTTAAAAGTCAAGGGGGCCTAGTTGTTAATTTAGAAACTTAAATAGTTAAGTTTGGGCATAAAATGATAAAGGATAAACCGCAGGGACTAATTGTGTAATTAACTAAAAGACCTAAACCCTTTTTCCCCTCCCCTGTGTTTCAGGCAACCGTCGCCGGCAGAGCTCCGGCGACTCTCCGGCCACATAAAAACCTCGAAATCCGACGTTTTCTTGACCCAAAAACCGTTCCAAGACCTTCTGGAACCAACCTCGAACTTGAATGTAGCTCGAAATCAAATTAAAACATTGATTAGTAAGCTCAACCGAGAGCATAACCAAAGCTTTAAACATCATAGTCGTTTGAGCATTAATTCTCAATAATAATGCAATTAACTCAACATAAACGGTCCTCTATCAACCCTTAATCGAATATCACCCTCAATTTCATCTGAAACAAACTTAATCATCGACTTCCCTCATCACCTTATATCGTGACCTGTAACTTGATCAAACCCCACCTTCTGTACGACATCATCACAAATTGACAGAGGGTTTTCATTTCTCGTCATTTGTTGAAGCTAAACCTGCAAACAATTGGCTTATCATCAATCAAACCACTTGGAATCAATTCGCTACAGTCGTGACTACCTTTATTTTTTATTCTCGAGTTCTATCATCACCCAGGTAAATTAAACAAGGTCGCAACCCCAATTCTACCTAAGGAGCAAAAGCCCTATGATCTTTAACGTTATCAATGATGTTTTGATCTTCAATTTTGCTTCACATCGAACTAGGGTTCAATCGGGTTGGGTGCATTCTGGTTCAAGAGTTTTAAGGATTAAGGGCCGAGACAGAGCACGGCCACGACCCTTAGTCCACTGGTAACGCACACGCCCCATAAGCCAAAGGTCCTCGTTCGAATCCGGGGAACCCCACATTTTTGTTTTAGGGCTTTTTGGCCTTTAAAATAAATCCTGAAAATTCTTAAAAATTATAAAGATTTATTTTATGAGCTTTTCTAAGGCCCCGTTCTCGGGACGCTTACAGCTGGTGATTCATCGCACATAAAACGTATACTTTGCATTTATTCAACAAAACATTCCAGCGGAAACATTAAACAAATGGCATTTCATTTCATCATAAAAACTTTTGCAAAATAATGCATCGTTCATCGGTTACAAAATTACATTTTTGTATTACATCATAAAAGCTTTAAGGATGTCGTCCAAAAGAGCTGAGTAGCCGCCTTGTGCCATCCTCAGCAACGTTTACCTGCTAACTGAAAACGTATAAAAGTCAGCGTTGTTGAGTGAGTTGTAGTTTTATAATAAAACATACATAAAATTGTTATTTATTTCTTTTCAGAGTCCATACTATACGTTTTATTCGTTCGTGATCATACATCATACGTACATACAGATAATATCATTATTATCTTCCGTTACGTTCGTTAACCTTCGTTCATTCATTACATCTTGTGACATGTATATTACCCCGAACATTGTGCACGAAGCGGGTAACTGGGCCTGAGGTCTTTCATAGACCCCGAACATTGTGCACGAAGCTGACTCCAGTACCTAGGGCAAGTACATTCACCATTCATCTTTTCTTTTTCATTCCGGATCAATGCCATGTACTATACCCCGAACATTGTGCACGAAGCTGGTTACTGGGCCTGAGGTCATTCATAGACCCAGAACATTATGCACGAAGCTGACTCCAGTACCTGGGGCAAGCAGCAAGGATCCCATACATATGGTCAATCACAAGGATTGGACCCCAGTGTGCATCCTTCTGGGGTAGCTAACCCGCACACAGTTGAGCTAACACCCTTCATTGAGTGTGGACCTCCATACATTTGCTTGCAAGACTTTTTACGTTCATTCATTCATTAATGCATGCATTCATTCATCATGTTCCTCTTTCATTATCTTTCACTTTACGTTACATAATACTTTCGGTTCATTCATTAACATAACATGTAAAGCCATGGAAAGATAAACATTCATCATCATAAGGAACATATCATAACATACCAATCATACATCATCACATAGGGCATCATACATACATAACATACATCATGCATAGTCATGCAACATCATCATCTGTTGGAGCATATATAGTCATATATAGTGTGTCCGTCGCTTGTCGAATAGTCTAGGCTTAATGTTATACACCGGATATGTTGTAAACACATGAAACTGGGTCATTCGCATGAGCATATGCGAATGAGACTCAGTCGTACGACTGAGCCATGCTAATGGACCAGCCGTGCGACTGAGAGATGCGATTGGGACATTCGTAAGACTGAACCATAAGTATGGTCCAGTCGTACGATTGAACCATACGCATGGTCCAGTCGTACGATTGAACCATACGTATGGTCCAATCGCACGAATGGGCCCAGTCACATCTAATATGGGCCGAGGCCTATATATACCAATTTCAATGTGTCGAGAGATTAAGGGTTTTAGAGAGAGTGTGCTTGAGAGCCTAGGGCTGCCGGATGAGAGAGGAGATCATGCTCGATCTTCCCCTTGCCAAGAGTCTTGATTCTTATGTTGTAACGAGCTTGTAATCGTTAGGTTTTATCAATGAAACCATTCAGTTATAGTTCGTATCATTGTTTGACTTTTGGTTTGATGTTGTTTATCCTTCCGTCAAGAACATGCTCGGATGTTTATCGATCCAAGAAACCAACTTAACAATTGGTATCAGAGCCGGTTACTGCTGGAATGATCTAACAATCATTCTAGCAACCCGAGCTCTTGATTTCTGGATCAAAGTTCAGATCTTGACGTTAAACCCACTTCGTGTTCTTCGTGTTTTTGCTCAGATCTTGTTACGTGTGTTGCTTCTATGTTAAAATCGAATCGAAACCACGTTCCTATCACCCTTTCGAATATGATGATGTCTACCTTGTTTCGGTTCATGTTGAATTCGTCAGATTAGGGTTTTTGGCAGCCCTGGCGGCTGCAGATCTGAAAATATGCGTGCAGACCCGTTCATGCGACTGGGCCATGCGAATGGACCATTCGTGCGACTGGACCAGTCTTATGTTTAGTCGTGCGACTGGACCAGTCGTATGTTCAATCACACAAATGAGCCATCCGCATTGACTCATCTGCATTTGTTCCAGACCAAAAAATAGAGTCTGGAATAGCTTCTTGCACAAATTTGAAGATAAGCAAAGCATATTCACCCTGAGGTTCTTTTGTCAAATAAGTTCGATGTGTACCCCATTATTTGTCAGACTTCCAGAATAGGTGAATGTATTTGGAACACGAAAGAAAGAAGAAAATGTCAGCAGTTGGTGCTGATTTTGTGGGGTAGTCAGGAGCATCTGACTACTTATGGGCCAATCAAGTTATATTTATCCGCACAAAGAGGATTCTCATTCTTAGAGGGAATCCATGTATAGAGAAAGTGAAGACGCAATCAGAAAATGATGATATGAACCGGTTTCCGATGATGAATCTTCATGCATGCTGATTTGGTTGATATTGTCAGCTGTGGATTGGAACCTTCAACCTTTTGCCCAATACACCGTGTGAAGACGCAAGGAGATCAAAATGTCTATATATTGGGATATACTGAACATGAGGGGGAATTTCTGAAGGTGGTGATGTTAATCAGGTTAGCCTGTGTGAAGATTGAAGCAATGGAAAACTGTTCGTGTCATTATCTGGAAAAATCAGTCATATGGGGAATCTTAATGCTATGATGGTGTTCTGCAAAGTAAACGAAAGCTATTGTGCCTAAATGAGTCTGCTTTGTGGTTCTTTCTTACAACCATTTAATTCCAGTGTAGGAACCGACGGATAGGTATTGGTAGTACTACTTGGGTTGACACCCCCACCCTCGTGTTGGTATACTAGTTAGTACCAACAGATGTCAGGAATGGGCCTTGGGTGAATATATTCCGACAAGATTCTTTGTGTACGTCATTAGGTTTGTTGTAAAGCTCTTGTCATGCTATTTTACTTACTTATAACTGTATGCACGGTATTTTGCAACAACTTTATACAGCATCAATTACTTATTTATATTTAAACCTGCGAGCTCACCAACAATTTTGTTGACCATTTTGAGCATATCTTTTCAGGTGATCATGCTAGCTGAGGTTCTAGGTGTGCTGCCTTAGTGGAGACCCTAGGATGCATTTCCGGGCTAAACTTGTCATTTTGAAAACAATTGTTGTATCTGTTTCAAACAACATTACACTTCGTAACTTGTTCTCGGGTTGTGGGAATTGCATACAATGTTATTATCTATGTTTATGCTTATGGCTATGTTGTCGTGAATACTGACTAAACACGACACAAGTCCCCTTGTTGTCGGATGTCGTCATGACACGCTTGTCATCATTATTATTATTGAATCTCTATCGCTTACCATGTGTTATGACGATTCCCGTCTCGTTACATCCTCGTGTTTTCGCTCTTAGCGGGGGTGTGACAGACTGGTATCAGAGCCATTGGTTATAGAGAATTAGGCAATACACTGACCTAGACTATAACCTAGGAACCTTCATGTAGATTTGCATGACAGGGTTGTGTGCATTTTATATCTCATACGTGTTCCCATTACTTGTTCGTTTATCTATCTGTTTCATGATATTTTCACCTTGTGAGGGAGCCCTTGTGCTCACTCTTTACGGGATGCTTATATTGGATCTTCCGTTTCCCTCTGCGCACAGAGTTGTTTTATCAATCCGGGTATTAAACCCGAAGAGATCTTCACAGATCATGCTATTGCGTTTGACCTTAGACACTGGATTTACCCCGAGGAGGTTATGTGTGAGACCTCGAGAGAGGAGGAAATAGGCAACCTCCGCTAGACTAAACTTGATTTCATGCATGGATATGCCATTATTATGATGGACTACTGTTTAGACATTACTTATACATGGTATGAGAATTACACGATTTGTATGCAATGTGTGATAACCATAAGTATAGTATTAACTTGGAAAGTTAGGCCTTAATGTGACATGGATAATATGCCCTGCAATGGTTAAAACTTATGCGTTTACTATTCTTATGGTTAGAACATGCCGCCTCAAAGAGTTACCCGCAGCAACAGTGGCGGAAGTGAAGCCCCGAGAGGCAGAGGTAGAGCACCGAGAACAAGTGATGGTCCTACCAATGTCACTCCGGGAACAGGAAACACTGATATGGAAGCCTTAATCGCTCAATAGCTGGCCGCACTGATTCCGACTATCGTGGCCCAAGTGAGCGATGCTCTTTAGAATTCTCACCCCCACGGGGACGGTGGCAATGATAATGAGGATAACGGGAACCCGACTGGGAACGAAAGCAATCAGGAGACCAGGAATGGTGGTACAGCCAGTAATGAAACTGGAATTGTTAATGAGACCGGGGTTGTGAATGCTAGACGGGGATGTTCATACAAGGAATTTATGGCTTGCAAACCAAGAGAGTTTGATGGCAAAGGTGGATCCATAGCCCTGACCAGATGGCTTGAAAAGATGGAGGTCGTGATCGACATCAGCGAATGCCTCGACAGTCAAAGGATCAAGTATGCCACGTGCTCACTACAGGGCAAGGCACTAACGTGGTGGAACACTCAGATTCAGGCTAGGGGAAGAGAATCAGCGATGCAAATGTCATGGGATGAGTTCAAAGCCCTAATCACCGAGGAGTAATGTCCTCTCAATGAGATGCAAAAACTTGAGCATGAGTTCTGGAATCATGCTATGGTGGGGGCTGGGCACGCAGCTTACACCGATCGTTTTCACGAGCTAGCAAGATTGGTTCCGCATCTGGTCACCCCGGAATCAAAAAGGATAGAGAGGTATATTTGGGGACTTGCGCCTCAAATCCGGGCAATGGTAACCGCAGTTGCTCCTCCTACTATCCAGAGCGCAATTCTGAAGGCTGGCGCTCTAACTGATGAGATGGTGAGAACAGGGGTATTGGGCAGGGGAGCAGAGAAAAGGAAAGGTGTTAGGAAAACGAGTCGGTCGAGTGCCGGAAAATTCGAAAAAAGGGCCAAGACAACGAGAAATTTTGTGGCCGTGACCCAGGGCAGGTGAGCAGCAGCGGAAGTGCCGTTTCCATCGAAAGTAGGGGGTTTGCATCTCATAAACACCTCGTAGTTGCAGCCTCGGGTCGCCTCCTGCACAGGCTCTTCTTCCTCGTCCTCATCATCGTACAGAACCGTCTCAGTCTCGGGCTGTCTTCTTTCACCCGTAGGTCCACTCTTTTTCTTTCTCTCTCCCTCTATAACTGCCTTTATCACTTCGGTCACCACAGACGGTAGGATCGCCTGCATGACTTGGTGCACTTCTTCCACAACCGCCTCCTTCACTGAGGCTCTCAAGTTAGCACTCTCATCTCCGCCCTTCGGATGAGGGGTTTCTGGTTCTTCATGAACCACCTTTTCGGCCCTAGGCCTTCCCCTCGTAACCCGTGGTTCGGCACCATGTCCACCACCACGTGAAGCTTTAGACGAGCTACCACCGGCCATCCTCTAACTCACACTGAAAGATTCAAACACCAACACGGTCATTCGAGGGAACAGCTTAGTTTATGTCAAGTATAGTAAGTCCCTAATTATAGTGGCCAGTTGTGATTAGCCACTTACTTTACTCTTCATACCCCGAGCATTACCTGTCCTGACTACATCAGTATCTAAATCTACATACAACACATAACCACATACCATGTGCACATAAACCGGTTAACATTACGAAAATACCTGATGGCATGCAGCTACTCAGATTGGCATCTCACTCCCATTCCATCCCATTCTCAGTTTAAGTTAAGGTTTATTTTGAAAATTTACCCATTTCACTTAAACTTTGGCTCTGATACAAACTTGTAAGGCCCTGTTCCCGGGACGCTTACAGCTGGTGATTCATCGCACATAAAATGTATACTTTGCATTTATTCATCAAAACATTGCAACAGAAACATTAAACAAATGGCATTTCATTTCATCATAAAAACTTTTGCAAAATAATGCATCTTTTGTCGGTTACAAAATTAGATTGTTGTATTCCATCACAAAAGCTATAAATAAATGGATGCCATCCAAAAGAGCTGAGTAGCCGCCTCATGCCATCCTCAGCAACGTTTACCTGCTAACTAAAAACGTATAAAAGTCAGTGTTGCTGAGTGAGTTCTAGTTTTATAATAAAACATACATAAAATCGTTATTTATTTCTTTTCAGAGTCCATACTATACGTTTCATTCGTTCGTGATCATACATCATACGTACATACAGATAATATCATTATTATCTTCCGTTACGTTTGTTAACCTTCATTCATTCATTATATCCTGTGACATATACATTACCCTGAATATTATGCACGAAGCGGGTAACTGGACCTGATGTCTTTCATAGACCCCGAACATTGTGCACGAAGCTGACTCCAGTACCTAGGGCAAATACATTCACCATTCATCTTTTCTTTTTCATTCCAAATCAATGCCATATACTATACCCCGAACATTGTGCACGAAGCTAGTTACTGGGCCTGAGGTCTTTCATAGACCCCGAACATTATGCACGAAGTTGACTCCAGTACCTGGGGCAAGCGGCAAGGATCCCATACATATGGTCAATCACAAGGATTGGACCCCAGTGTGCATCCTTCTAGGGTAGCTAACCCGCACACAGTTGAGCTAACACCCTTCATTGGGTGTGGACCTCCATACATTTGCTTGCAAGACTTTTTACGTTCATTCATTCGTTAATGCATGCATTCATTCATCATGTTCCTCTTTCATTATATTTCACTTTACGTTACATAATACTTTCGGTTCATTCATTAACATAACACGTAAAGCCATGGAAAGATAAACATTCATCATCATAAGGAACATATTATACATACCATTCATACATCATCACACAGGGCATCATACATACATAACATACATGCATGCATAGTCATGCAACATCATCATCATCATTATCATCATCCATAACATGCCCATCATACTATCTATGACCCCAAAAGTCAACCTTTATAGTCCCCCGGAAATTTCCCAAGTCAAAGCCTACTTTACACATTTTCCCCAAAAATCGGAAAAATATTCCAAGTCCTAGGCGCATGGGCACTATGCAGGCGCATGGACACTATTCAGGCGCATGGGGAACACTTAGACTCATGGGCCACTTTCGGGCGCATGAGCACTATGCAGGGGCATGGGGAAACACTTAGTCAAATCCAGCCCAGTTTCTGGGCGCATGGGTACTATTCAGATGCATGAACACTTAGGCGCATAGGCCACTTGGGCACATGAGCACTATTGGGGCGCATGGCCCTACACTTAGTCATCCGACTAACATTTCTAGGCGCATGGGCCACTGTTCAGGCGCATGGGTTGTACTTAAACATTTCTAAGGTAATCTAAGGCGCATGGGCTACTATTTAGGCGCATGACTTACACTTAATTCTTTCTAAGGCAATTTCAGACGTATGAGCCTCACCCAAATGCATGAGCATTCTGTAAAACATGATTCTAGGATGTTTTCAACCTCAATCCTCAAACTCATCTGCTCTATGCATAATGTGGCTATTCTAAACATGAGTAGCCTATAAACCATCAAAAACCAACATCCAACATACAAAATACATACGGGTATTCACACATAAACTTGTAAAATCATTTTAATACGTTTCTAGCCCCAAAGGTAGTTTAAAACATGTAAAACGGGGTCTAGAACTCACCTGGTGCAACTTGGGTGTTCTTCCTTTTAACCCGCTTGCAAAGAGTTCAAAACACCTAAAAACAACACCAAACACACACACACCCGAGCACAAACACAACCCATAAGCACATAAACACATAACCGGGATAAAACCCGACATAAAAACATAAAAACCTTGAATTCTTACCTTGAATTCACTTTTCTTCTTCCCCTTCTTCTTCAATTCGATACAAATGGTGAAGTGAGGTGAGGGTGGGCGGCCATACCCACCTTTACACCAACTTTTGAAAGTTTTGTCCTTTTTGGACACTTTTAGTCCCTCCACTTGTTTATTGCCTTTCTTGCTTTTATTCTTTATATCTTGACTTTTAAAAATAAGCGAGTGTTACAAGTCCACCCCCCTTATATAGGTTTCGTCCCCGAAACTTGTTATTCCTCGAACATATAAGGATGATGCTGCCTCATCTCCTCCTCAGTCTCCCATGTAGACTCGGATCCCTTCGTGTGCTTCCACTGTACACGCACAAGAGGAACCACTTTATTTCTCAGCCTCTTCTCTTTACGATCGATGATTGCCACTGGTTGCTCCATATAATTGAGCCTTTACAAAGAAGGAGGACAAGATTCCTAGTCTGTATCTTGCGCCCAGAAGGAAGATAATCCAGTGGAGGTTTGATGAACCTTCTCATAACTTTGTTGTGGAAAGAGAGAATGGTGAGGTCAATAGACTCAATGCAACCTCTCTACTACACTCCAGCAGGTTTGACATTGCTGAGCTAGCAGAGAAGCCATTCTCTAACCCTTCCAACTCTGAAACTGCTGCACTCATCAGAAATCATCTCAACAGTCTTCATCTAGCTGAGTTAACTGCAAAGGCAAAGATTGAAGAAGAGCTGAAGTTGAGAAGACAGGAAGACAAGGAAAGATCTCTCACCAAAGGTACTTCCTTTCTACAAATGGTGGAAGGTCCTGAATTGGAACATATAGTTTGATGGGAATATGATTATAGTTCCCATCAATTAACTCTTTTCAGAGGGCAACAACAAAGGGTACATGTTATCCAAGGTGACAGACTGGATTTTCTGTCTACCAAGCATCTGTACAAACTTTTCAGCACCACTTCAGGGAAGAACAAGGAGACAGACAAATATTTACTCTCCTTGGTGCTGAAAGTTTTGAGAAATCGAGACAAGTGAAGTTTTGGTAGCATCAGCCTAGGAGGAGTTTGTTGGATCAAGAAGAAGGCTAATGCAACCAAAACTATGTCACTTAAGTTATTTTGGTGTTGCATGCAAAAGGCTTTCGAAGCTTAGCATGGAACTTCTAAAGGTTGTAGAGTTCTTCCGAAAACAAAATGAAAGATCAACTTCCAAAGACAGAGCTCTACTTCCGAAGACAAGTGCATACTTCCGAAGTTCAAGACTTAAAAGAATAAAGAAAAGACCACTTCCGAAGTATGATGAAAAGAAGAATTCTCCAAGCGTTGGAAGAAGTAGCCACTTTCGAAGTATAAGTGGATTCGGAAGTACTTACTCTTTCGAAGCCATTTAACCATCGAAAGACACTGCTATGAACCAGTGGACACAAGTATGGTCTCTGACACTCCGCTGCAGACTTCTGATAATGCATGGCTTCTTCCTAAAGAGCCATGTTGTTGACCATACTTTATTCCACTATTCACCTTTTCATGATAGTACATGTTACCAACTTTAGTTGGTGACAAAAGGTAAGTCAAGGATATGTCCTGACTACCAAATCTCAGATAAGACTTTATCCGAGATACCTTAATCTTTAGTCTTGTAGTATAGACTTTAGCTATAGGATCCCAGCTGGTATCAAAGTATATCCGGCTGTAGATAGTATATATATAGGTTCTTCTTGTAACTCATTAGAGATAGACATCATCTGCTTGTAAGAGTCTTGTATTTTGAGTTGAGAATCAATATATAAAAGTATCTTGAAAATTATCTTTCTGTGTTCTTAGTTACTTTCTATATTGTGATAAACTCTTACTGATTCTTCATATATCCAAGTGTGTTCTAGGTGAGTTTGAGAGAAAAACATTATGTTTAAGTGACAAACACCGATCCTGCAATGTTACGTTATGAACATTGCACTTGTAAACACGTTTGACTCTTGTAAACTTATGGCATTTCACCTGTACGTTGTGGTTAGTTGAACTTTGTAGCTACCATGTAATGTCGAATATATGTACAATCATTAACTATTGCTAGCCTGGCAACGTCATAGATCTATGGGCCTGACAAGCCTGCTTGGTTAATCCAAGTACACTTAGCTAATTGTATATACTTGTAAACGTTTGAGACTTGTAAAACTTTGTCAAGGTTTGATTATGCATTTTGTCTTACATCCCTAGTTTACTTTGTTCTCTAACTTACAACATGAATTGCCATCTTTTATATACATATATTACAAACTATGGAAATCTCACCAACATTATTGTTGACATTTTTATTTTTAACATGTTTTAAGAAATACTCAAGCTTGATTTCTACTCTTTGAAGCTTACACATCTAGGAATGAACCTAGCTAAATAAATGAAATAAAATGACTTGTTACATCTTATGTTATGTTTTTAATTTCTTCGAGACTTATGATTGTAGTGGTATAATTGGAATTTATGATTAATATATATTGGGATTATTAATAGCGTTATGTGGCCGTGAACGATCTTAACCCTCACACCTCGACGTTTCTGCCGTCAAGGTTGGGGTGTGACAACAGTTCAACGTAAATTTAGTCCAAAGACAAGTCGGTTCGATTGTTAGTCTATACGTTATCACGTCATGTACAATGTTGCCACAACGTTTTGTTGCATTCGCGTTTTGATATTTGAGATCGTTGTGAAATACTCTATGCAACGTGCGGGTTAGAAAAACCTAGTTATATTAAAATTGAAAATGTCAAGAATAAGATATATACTTTGAAAGCCCGACGGGTTCTTTTTAACCAACTAATGTGTATACTGGTTACCCGATGGCTATTGGTTGAGTGTGAGACATGATTTTACAGTCAGATATGAACATGATTTTATGATTGGATATGAAGCTACACTTACTAATACTCTTTCGACTCTAATCTTTTTATGAAATTCAGGGAAAATTGATCTAATAGTAACCAATTATTATATAATTCATATGTAATATTTTTTATATTTTTATAAAATTTGGAGATACAAAGGTTTTATATATTTCTTCCAATCATATGTAATATTTTTGTAAGTAGTTTACTTTTAAATTAAATGAGACAAATAAAACATATATAAATTTTGGTTATTAGTAACCGAACCTTTTGTCTAAACCATTTAAAATCTTCTATGTTGCTAAAACATGTCACTCTGGACATTTTGTTTTTCGTTTTTGTTTTTTGCCAATTTGTTTTTCGTTTGTATCATGTTTTTAAAAATTAGTAACGCCAACTGTGCTAAAAAACCCTAAAAGTTATATGGTTTCGTTCTAAAATCATCGCAACAAAATATGTTATTGTACTAGATCATCCTTAAACCTTGCAAGATTCTTAACAATATTTGCTCTCCAACTTGCAAAAAGGAGACTAACATTCAAGCAAAGGGCGGGTAGATGCTCGGAAGCATTCAAAATTTTTATTCGTAACTACGTGTTGAGAGACTTGACATGCATTGTATAATGTGTACTTATATATAAAAAGTGCCAAAGAATTATAGGATTGTTAAGTGCTCTAAAAGATTAACATGTTGTCTTTATTTGTCTTTTGATATTTTGTAATAGTATAGGGACTATTTCTGTAATTTGTTAGTTTCTTTACTTTTTTTTTCAGTATAAATAGCTTAGATTTGCAGGAATGTAGAAACGAAAACACAAGTTATTCGAATCTGCTTTTCATACCTGTAATTGTCTTAGCTTGATATGAATGAAAACTGAATTTTATTGATATCTTGTTTTGATTTGATTACTTTGTGTGAAATTCATTGAATTGTGTTACAAATCATCACAGATTTATTCATTTGATCCTATCAAATGGTATCAGTGGTAAGCTGTTAGTGATTGATTTTCATTTTAAGTTCATCGAACTTGAAAACCTAAAAATCTCACTGAATCTGTGATTGAGATACAATTCAATTGAAAATTTGTGAATTTCAGTTGTGTTTCATCATCAGAAACATAATTTGAATCACAATTAGCAGATCAATTCATCAAATTCAAGTAAACTGTTGAATTTGTTGTTCGAAAATAGCTTGAAGTTTCGAACTGAAATTTCAAAAATTGATTGATTTGTTGTTGAAATTGAAGAAATTGATATTAAGAAGAATGTTTATCGGCACAAAACTCATCTAATCGAAAAGTTTCAATCGAATTCATCAACATTTGAAGAATTCAGAAGATTTGAGTTTGTTACATTCATTTGAAGATGATGAATGTGTCGCATGAGCTGAGATTGACTGAATTTGTCTAAGTGTTAGACGCATTAACACTGTGTAGACGTTTTTAGTCAGTCGTTTGAGTACTGTTGAAGAGAATCCCAGACGTATCACCTGTGTTAAGTTGATAACTATTCAGACGCTTGACAACTGTTTAGGCGTTTGACAACTATTCAGGCGTTTGACAACTGTTTAGGCGTTGGACAACTATTCAGGCATTTGACAACTGTTTAGGCGCTTGAAACCTTCCAAATGCATTAATACTTAGACATTTTGAAAATTTTTCTAAGGCATTCCCTTAGACGTTTCTCAACTTAGACGCATCAACTATTGAGACGTTTGAATACTGTTCAAACATTTTAACCTTGATACGTAGATTTTGTTTAAAAAATATAAGAATGGTAAAATCAGAAGATTCTGAAAACAGAGTTCCAAAGCTTAAAAATAGAGCTGATTTCAAAAATTGGTCTCTTAGACTAAAACAACATTTTAATTCTATTGACAATGATCTCTGGAAATCTATAGAAAAAGGACCATACATTCCTATAATAACTGATGGACCAGACAGAGGATTTGTGTATACTAAAGATTCTACAGAACCTTATCCAAAAGATGATCTTCAAGGAGATGGTCTGAAAAGAGTTAAGAATGATATTAAAGCCTATTCATTAATGTGTAAAGGACTACCTTTGGAAGTTCTTACAAGGCTAGATGCATATCAAACTGGATATACACTATATAAAGCATTGAAGATCATTTGTGAAGGAGGTAAAGAGATTTAAAATTTAAAGAAACAAAAGCTGAAAAGACAATTAGAATTGTTTCAACATTTGTCTGGAGAGACAAGAAATCAAATGATGAACAGATTTGTTCAACTCATAACTGAGATGTCAACAGCTGGTATCAAACCTGATCTTGAAGATTTAAATCTCAGACTACTCAATGCTTTACCATCATCATGGAAACAAACTGTAACTTTACTAAAGCATACTGAGAAGTTTCCAATGGATCTAGATCTTCTTATTGCAAAAATAGAATAAGTGGAGATTGATGAAAGTTCAAGGAACAATGATAGAGCAGCATCAATGTATCAATATCAGTTTGTTGCTTCTCCTGCAACCACTATAGAAAATGCATTCATGGCAAAGAGTGAGAAAAGTCCTGAAGAAGAAGGAGATCTGTTTGTAGGAGCAGGATTTTTCACTGACTCATCATTTACCAGTGCACCTGCATATACAACTCAATCTCATTCTCAATCTCCTCCTAAAACACAGTCACAATCATCAAATATTCAGACAGAGACTTCTTCATCATCTAACTCTGCTAAATCTAGCAAAGTTAAAGATGTGATTAACATCCTATTAGAGGATGAAGAGTCCAAAACTGCATTTACTGCTTTTATGGCCAGCTTTCAAGCATATCAAGGTAGCCATTTAACTCAACTAGATTTTGTTTTACAGGATTTATTTGAGATGGATCCTGAAGATGTTGAAGAGATGGACCTGAACTGGCAGATGGTAATGATTGCCTACAGGACTCAAAAACATTCTTATGTCAACAAGAAATACAAGCCTAGTGCAAACAAGACTGTTGGATTTGACAAGTCAAAATCCAGATGTTTCAACTGCAATAGTTATGGACACTTCTCAAGAGAATGTAAAGCTCCAAGGAATAATGGAGGAAGTGCTCATTCAAGCTCAAATAATCAAAGGTTTCAACAAGCTCAGAAGACTTTTCAAAAGCCATATCAAAGTCTTCCCATGCCAGAGCTTAAAGATGAAACCAAACCATCTGATGAAACAAAGAAAGCACTAGTAGTCAACATAAAAGATGGATATGATTGGAGTGCATATGCAGATCAATTTACAAATGAATTAACATCAAGTTTATCCCTTATTGCAGAAATTCAAGAGGAAGATTGGTCAGAAAACAATGACCCAAAAGTGGAAAGTGATGAAGAGGAAGATAACTATGATTGGAGTGACAAGTCTGATCCTAAAGAGGATACAGAGGAAGTAGCTCTAATGGTTCAGTCTGATCAATCAAAGGTTAAATCTTCTACATCATCATCTGAAACCACAGTTCCAAAATTTTCTGAAATACCATCAGAAGTAAGAGAAAAGCTTTGCACCAAATCATGTTTTGAACATGTTGAACACTACAGAAACTATTCATTCAAAATCTGTGAAAAGCTAAAACAAGAGGAATCTATGCATAACCAACTTAAATCTGATCATAAAACTGCAGATCAAAAGATTATCTCTCTTCAAAATTCATGAAACAAAACAATCAAAGATTTAGAAATTGTTACAAAACAACTAGAAGAGATGACCAAGAATCTTGAACAAGAGAAAATAGCACATGCTGCTACTCAAGTTGATCTAGGAAAAGTTAAGAGTTCAAAAATGATAGTAGAAAAACTAATCAGTGAAAGGAAAGATAAACAAAAAGCAAGATTAGGTTTCACTCATGAACCTATGCCTGAATCCATCACAAACACACTACCAGAGAATTTCAATACTCAGGATCATTCACCAGAAAACAAAGCAAAGCTTAAGCCTTTCAGATCAAAACCAAGAATGCAGAAGAGGAAAAGAAAATGTTCAAGTGTTTGTTGAAAAAGATCAAGAAAAAATCAAAAATGGACATCCAATCAAGATAAAATCATATGAACCAAAACAACCAAACAAAATATCTCTTCTGATCAATTCACAATGTAATAGAAGAAGTCAGAGTTCAAAACAAGGATAAACAACAGATAGAACATCAGAAGATTCAAACACCATCAATGTAACATCTCGTATTTTTTTATTAACTAAAAGTAACTTCGTTTACTCTTACAAGGTTTATTTTGTCAATTTTGAAACTCATGTGTTGATTGTGCTTATTCATTATTGTCATTAAGTTAAAAATATAAATATAAAAAAATAATAATAAATAATAATGTTAATATTAATAAAAGTGACAATAATAATAAATAATAATATTTGTAATAATATAGAATAATAATAACAACAATAATGTTAATATTAATAAATAAATAAATAAATAAAATTTTAACTTAACAATGTTTAAAACCTTAAGTAGTAAAGATTAGGGGGTCTTAATGTCAATTTATAAACTTCATATTGAAGTTTCTGCTTAAAATAAAAGAAACTTAAATTTGAGGGACCAAATGTGTAATTAACCAAAACCCGCCCCCCTTACCCCGTATTTCCGGCAGGGACTCCGGCCACCCTCCGGCCGAAGTCCGGCGAGTTTAAAACCCCAAAATCCTCCGTTTTTGTAATCCAAAAACCGTCCCAAAACCTCCTGGAACCGACCTCGAACTTGAATGCAACTTGTAATCGAGTTAAAGCATCGGTTACAAAGCTCAATCGAGAGTGTAACCGAAGCTTTAAACACCATAGCCGTTCGGGCGTTTAATCTTAATAATAATCTAATTAAACTAACCTAAGTAATCATCTAAGTAATCCTAAGTATTCAAAACTCTCAATTTCACCTGATAAACTCATTTCCTTGACATTCGAATCATCATCCTCGTCGCGACTGCTACATAGTGAACTTCAACTTTCGTTCGATTATAACCAAAATTGGGTGAGGGCTTTTACTTAACAGCATCATTGGAAACTTCTGTCGCGACGAATTCGTGTTTAATCATCATTATCTTCTCGAACCGGATTTACCATAGTCGTGATTGTTCTTCATCTTGTTTTCATCGATTTAAACTTCAAACCAGGTAATTAATTGTACCAATACACTCGGTTTTACTTGGGGATCAAAAGCCCTAAGGTGGATTCCATTACCATTCGTGATTCGGTGTTCATTTGATCGAATCTATTTCTAGGGTTCATGCGAAATTTGGGGTTTGTTTAAGTTTGTATTTAACAATTAAAACGCGGATTCTAACGCGGCTGGAAGCCTTTGGTTCACTGGTAAAACACATGACCCCTAAACAGGAGGTCCCCGGTTCGAATCCGGGGAACCTCATGTATTTTTTGTAGGCCTTTTTGGCCTTCAAATTTAATGTTAAAAATTTCTAAAAATTATGAAAAATCTAAAAATCAATTCATAAACTTTGTTTCTTTTAAAACTATTTAATCATTTTTTTCTGTAATTTATTTATAAAAAATATCTTTATATTATTATCCTAAAGTTAATAATATAATTACAATATTTTTATAAAAATGTAGACTTTAAATACTAGTTTATTTACACAAACTAATATTTCAAACATTGCCTTTAACCTATTGTTTAATTTTATGTTCTTTTTATTTAATTACAAAATTGATCTAAACTTTATAAACATTACAAAATTATTATAAAAGTTATTATTAATCCATATGTTTATATAAAATATAAATAAAATCGTTCCCACGAGAATATAATTGAGTTCTTATTTGGCAAATATAATCAACAAAACCCCAACATCAAGTTGATTCCTAGTCCTTAACTTATTGTAGAGCTTTAATCTTGTAAATATATATATTTAGGTGTCTTGTGACGATACATCTTGGAGCGACGCTTGTTATTATTCTTATTAATCGCCATTATATATTTATTGTCAAGTGAGTTTTCCTTGCCCCATTTTATTTTATTTCACACTACTTTGGGGTGAAACATGATTATCTATACATTGTACACTTATAAACGTTTGAGACTTGTAAGCACATGCAATTCATCTTATTATTATGTCATGGTTATTTGTGTATTGTAAGTGTTTATATGAGATACATAGTTTGTTTACAATCATTAACTATTGCTAGCCTGGCGACGTCTTAGATCTTTGGGCCTGACAAGCCTATTTGGTGCTAAAGTCGATGTATTGCCGACTCCTAGGAGCCGTATGCTTGTGCACTAGGGAACCAAATACACTTAGCCAATCTTTTATACTTGTAATCAAGTCGAGGTTTGATTGTAACGTTATGTGTTCTATAACCTTACTAGCTTATAACCTATGACATGAATTGCTACTCGTAACCTTTTTCTATTATGTATGAAAACCTTGGAAACTCACCAACTATTTTTAGTTGACTCTTATTTTTATCATGTTTCAGGAAATCCCCAAGTTTAAAGTGGACTTTTGAAGCTTGGAAATAAAACTAGGACTTGGACCTAGTTAAATAAATAAATGTTATGCTACGTTTTGTTTTATTTGGGATTACTTCATGTTTTGAGACTTATGTTGTAATGACTTTTGAAACTTATAATTTTAATAATTACACTTAATATAGCGTTATGTGGCTGTGAACAATCTTAACCCTCACATCTCGACGATTCCGCCGTCAAGGTTGGGGTGTGACAGATTGGTATCAGAGCCCATAACTATAGGGATTTAGGTTATTAGTAATGGTGACCTAGACTATAGCTTATGCATGAACCTCATAGGATAATATTTATATTCTTGGAATATATATATATTGTTACATGCTACATAATGCTATACTTTACTTATGTGCAACTTGATGCCTTAGCATAGGTTGCCTAGTAATTGTCTAAACTTTGTTACTTGTCTCCCTAAACTTAACTTTGACTCATTGACTCTCCCCGACAAATGAAACTTCCTAATCTTATTCTCGTCAACACGTGGAATTGTATACTTATGCTTAAGAATTGAATCTTTAGACTTATGTCTAATCTATGTAAATCTCATCATGGTTTTGATTTCATGAACCTAAGAAATTTGTGTGATACATGGACACCTGTATTCTGGATTTCCTGGCAAAAGGCCCTCGGGCTAAGGCAAGCATATCGCATAAATCCTACGGGACTAGTTATGCTTACCTGGGGATTTCTGGGATGAGTGATAAACCATGGTCAACATACACAAATTTCTAAGCGAGTGGGTCAACTTACCTTGACGTGTCAACGTTTCCAAATGGTAATGCGTTACCAAATGGAACCATTCCATGTGCCTTACAACTTTTTGCCTTATCCTTGTTGAACATTAATCCTTGTTATTCCAATTCTCATATCTAACTCATTTGTATATTCCAGCATGTCTCGTCATCATGGAAAGCGTGGAAGTTCCGATCGTAAGTTAGCCGCCATGATTGCTCGACAAATGGCTGCTGTCATTCCGACCATGGTTGCTGAACTTAATAGCACCTTAATGACCAACGCTAGCAACAATGGAAATGGTCATGGAGAGAATAGCAACAATCAAAACGGGAACAATCAACACGGGAATAATCAAACTTGCACCTTCAAACACTTCAGCTCTTGCAAGCCCACTAGTTTTAGTGGCAAGGAAGGAGCCACTGGCCTTCTTGAGTGGTTCGAAAGCATGGAGAATACCTTTATCAATTGTGAGTGTCCCGATGCACTCAAGGTTCGTTATGCCACTAGTATGTTCCAACAAAGGGCTCTTACCTGGTGGAATAGCGAGAAGAGGAATCGTGGACCCGATGCCATTCTAGCACTTACATGGGAAGAGTTCAAGAACATCGCCATCGCGAAGTTCTGCCCAAGAAGTGAATTGCAAAAGTTGGAAGAAGAGTTTTGGAATTTGAAACAAAATGATGGTGATCATTTGGCCTACTCAACTAGGCATCATGAGTTGAGTATACTGCTGCCCCATATGGTCGACACTGTTCCCCGCAACATCGAGAAGTTCATTAAGGGTGTACCACCCCAAATTCAAGATGCTGTGGTGGGTAGCCGACCCACAACCTTGGAAGAAGCCATTACAATCACCGCTCAACTCACCGAGAACCATATAAGAGCGGGCACCATGTCTGTGAAGGGTGCAAAGAAGGTGGAGAAGACGGCTACCGAGGCGGTTAAGGAGACCAAAGCTGAACCGTCTAACAGCCACAACAACAACAAGAAGCGCAAGTTCACACCGGCACGTAACTATGCCGTGGCTGCACCCAAACAACCCCAAAGACAACTTGTACCTGCGGCTACATCTGTGGCACAAGTGCCTGGGGCTAGGGCTTATGCTGGTCCTCAACCGATGTGCAGCACGTGTAGGTATCATCATCCGGGGAATCAACCATGCCGCATTTGCACCTTATGCGGTAAATATGGTCATTTGGTGGCAACTTGCCACCGTGCACCTAATAATGCCGCTGTGGTCACAGACCGTGTTTGCTACAACTGTGGGGAACCTGGCCACTTTCGTCCACAATGCCCTCGTCTTGTGGGTAATGTTCCACAAGCCCGAGGACGTGCTTTCAACATCAACGCTAACCAAGCACAAGCAAACAACGATGTGGTGAATGGTACGTTAACTCACCCTTAAATTTTGTGATCAAATTCATTTCATATTTTACCTGTATTGTTAAATACCTTAAAAATTGAACAGGTATGTTCCTTATTAACAAAACTTATGCCTATGTCCTATTTGATTCTGGAGCCGATAAAAGTTTTGTTTCATTAGAGTTTGAACCCATACTTGCTAAGCCACATACGAAACTAGAAAGACCTCTTACTGTTGAAGTTGCCGATGGAGAACCAATTACCGTTGACGTTATCGTTCGTGATTGCATCTTAAGTCTTGACACGCATGATTTTCTTATCGATCTTATCCCTATGAAACTTGGGAGCTTTGACGTCATCATTGGTATGGATTGGTTAGCCAAACACCATGCTGAGATCATTTGTTTCGAGAAGTGCATTCGTATACCGTTACCCTCTGGAGATACGTTGAAGGTGTTCGGTGAAAAATCTTCTAAAGGGCTTAAACTCATGTCTTGCACTCAAGCCCGAAAGTGCTTAAACAAGAAGTATATGGCCTTCTTGGCTTATGTGGTCAACACGAAAGTCAAAGGGAAAGAACTTAAGGATGTCCCTATCGTACGAGACTTTCCTGAAGTATTCCCCGATGACCTTAGTGGTTTACCTCCCGTGCGTGAAGTCGAGTTTAAAATTGACTTGATACCGGGAGCAAACCCCGTGGCCAAGTCACCATATCGGCTTGCACCATCGGAAATGCAAGAACTCTCTTGTCAACTGCAAGAGCTGTCCGAGAAAGGCTTCATCCGTCCTAGTTCTTCGCCTTGGGGTGCACCTGTTCTTTTCGTGAAGAAGAAAGATGGATCGTTTCGTATGTGCATCGATTATCGCGAGCTTAACAAACTTACCATCAAGAATCGTTATCCTCTTCCTCGCATCGATGACTTGTTTGATCAACTTCAAGGAGCTGCCATATTCTCGAAAATTGATCTACGTTCTGGATATCATCAATTACGAGTTCATGAGGATGACATCCCAAAGACCGCTTTTCGTACTCGTTATGGACACTATGAGTTTATGGTGATGCCTTTTGGTTTAACCAATGCTCCTGCTGTCTTCATGGATCTCATGAACCGAGTATGCAAGCCTTATCTAGACAAGTTTGTGATCGTCTTTATTGATGACATACTTATCTATTCTAAGTCCAACACCGATCATGAGCTGCATTTGAGATTGGTTCTTGAGTTGTTTAAGAAAGAGCAATTGTACGCAAAGTTCTCGAAGTGTGATTTCTGGCTCGAGGAAGTTCAATTTCTAGGACACGTGGTGAATAGCCAAGGAATTCACGTTGATCCTGCAAAGGTGGAAGCTGTGAAGAATTGGTGTGTTCCTACAACTCCTACCAAAGTTCGTTCTTTTCTTGGTCTTGCTGGTTATTATCGGCGATTCATTGCCAATTTCTCGAGGATCGCGAAACCGCTCACCACTTTGACACAAAAGAATAAACCCTTCGAGTGGGGTTCCGAGCAAGAAGAAGCTTTTGAAGCGTTAAAGCATAAATTGTGCAATGCTCCTATATTGACCCTACCCGATGGAAACGACGATTTCACCGTGTATTGTGATGCATCTAAGCAAGGCCTTGGTTGTGTTCTTATGCAACGAGGGAAGGTCATAGCTTACGCATCGAGGCAATTGAAGGTTCACGAGGTGAATTACACAACTCATGATCTCGAGCTTGGTGCTGTTGTATTTGCTTTGAAGATTTGGAGGCACTACCTGTATGGTACGCAATGTATAGTCTACACCGATCACAAAAGCCTTCAACACGTTTTTAATCAAAAAGATCTCAACATGAGACAACGTCGTTGGGTGGAGTTGATTAGTGACTATGATTGTGACATTCGTTACCATCCTGGTAAGGCAAACGTTGTGGCCGATGCACTGAGCCGAAAGATTCACAACAAGATGATCTCATTTCAAGAAATTCGAGATCGACGTCAATGGTTTGACACCTTGGGTGAGTTCGATACTGAAATTCGACTAGATGTCAATGAGACCACCGTACTACTACAAAACCTGAGAATAGATAGTGACATCGAGTCTAGCATCCTGGAGGCTCAACAAATGGTTCAACGAGAAGGAAAATGAAGGATGAGTTGGAGCATAATCTTCTAACCCAATTGGAAACGAAACCCAATGGTTGATGTACTTCGCCAATCGCATTTGGGTTCCAAATCGCGATAACATTCGTACCTTTATTATGAACGAAGCTCATCAAACTCGTTATTCTATTCATCCGGTTCCGACAAGATGTACATGGACCTACGTGGTCAATATTGGTGGCCTGGAATGAAGAAAGACATAGCGACTTATGTAGCTAAGTGCCTCACATGTACGAAAGTTAAAGCCGAACATCAACGTCCAAGTGGATTACTTGAGCAACCCGAGATCCCTATGTGGAAATGGGAACACATATCCATGGACTTCATAACAAAGCTACCCCGAACCTCTCGAGGACATGATAGCATATGGGTGATCGTTGACCGATTGACCAAGTCGGCACATTTCATACCCATACGCGACACCTACAAGACATCAAAGTTAGCTCGTATATACGTTGATGAGATTGTAAGTCGCCATGGGGTACCTCTGCACATTATATCCGACCGAGATGCTCGTTTCACTTCACATTTTTGGTCATCTATGCAAGAACTCTTGGGTACACAATTAGATCTAAGCACGGCTTACCATCCTCAAACTGATGGTCAAACCGAGCGAACGATCCAAACTTTGGAGGACTTGTTACGTCTCTGTGTTCTTGACTTTGGTGGCGATTGGGATACGCACCTACCGCTTGCGGAATTTTCGTATAACAATAGTTACCACTCGAGTATCAAGATGGCACCATTTGAAGCACTTTATGGTCGAAAATGTCGTTCACCGATTTGTTGGACCGACATTGGTGAAAACTTCATCACTGGTCCTGAACTTATACAAGAGACGACCGAAAAAGTTTCTATTATTCGCAAGAATCTTGAAGTGGCGAGAAGTCGTCAAAAGAGTTATGATGATAAGCAACGTAAGCCATTAGAATTCCAAGTTGGGGAGATGGTTCTTCTCAAGGTTTCACCATGGAAAGGGATGGTTCGTTTTGGAAAGAAGGGCAAACTGGCTCCAAGGTTTGTAGGACCTTTCAAAATCCTGAAAAGGATTGGGAAAGTGGCTTATAAACTAGAGTTACCTTCCGACCTTAGTGGAATTCATCCTGTGTTCCACGTCTCAAATTTGAGAGATGTTTGGCCGACGAAAGTCTGTATGTTCCGCTGGAAGACATTCAGATCGACGAGTCATTACATTTTGTCGAGAAACCTGTAGAGATCATGGATCGTATAATGAAGAAGACTAGAACCACAACAACCCCAATCGTCAAGGTTCGATGGGAAAATAAACGTGGCGCTGAATTTACTTGGAACGTGAGGAGCACATGAAGAGGAGATACCCATTCTTATTTGTATAGTTTCATTTCTTTTAATTTCGGGACGAAATTCTTTTAAGTTGGGGAGACTGTAACATCTCGTATTTTTTTTGTTAACTAAAAGTTAACTTCGTTTACTCTTACAAGGGTTATTTTTGTCAATTTTGAAACTCATGTGTTGATTGTGCTTATTCATTATTGTCATTAAGTTAAAAATATAAATATAAAAAAATAATAATAAATAATAATGTTAATATTAATAAAAGTGACAATAATAATAAATAATAATAATAATAATATTTGTAATAATAATAGAATAATAATAACAACAATAATGTTAATATTAATAAATAAATAAATAAATAAAATTTTAACTTAACAATGTTTAAAACCTTAAGTAGTTAAAGATTAGGGGGTCTTAATGTCAATTTATAACTTCATATTGAAGTTTCTGCTTAAAATAAAAGAAACTTAAATTTGAGGGACCAAATGTGTAATTAACCAAAACCCCCCCCCCTTACCCCGTATTTCCGGCAGGGACTCCGGCCACCCTCCGGCCGAAGTCCGGCGAGTTTAAAACCCCAAAATCCTCCGTTTTTGTAATCCAAAAACCGTCCCAAAACCTCCTGGAACCAACCTCAAACTTGAATGCAACTTGTAATCGAGTTAAAGCATCGGTTACAAAGCTCAATCGAGAGTGTAACCGAAGCTTTAAACACCATAGCCGTTCGGGCGTTTAATCTTAATAATAATCTAATCAAACTAACCTAAGTAATCATCTAAGTAATCCTAAGTATTCAAAACTCTCAATTTCACCTGATAAACTCATTTCCTTGACATTCGAATCATCATCCTCGTCGCGACCTGCTACATAGTGAACTTCAACTTTCGTTCGATTATAACCAAAATTGGGTGAGGGCTTTTACTTAACAGCATCATTGGAAACTTCTGTCGCGACGAATTCGTGTTTAATCATCATTATCTTCTCGAACCGGATTTACCATAGTCGTGATTGTTCTTCATCTTGTTTTCATCGATTTAAACTTCAAACCAGGTAATTAATTGTACCAATGCACTCGGTTTTACTTGGGGATCAAAAGCCCTAAGGTGATTCCATTACCATTCGTGATTCGGTGTTTAATTTGATCTAATCTATTTCTAGGGTTCATGCGAAATTTGGGGTTTGTTTAAGTTTGTATTTAACAATTAAAACGCGGATTCTAACGCGGCTGGAAGCCTTTGGTTCACTGGTAAAACACATGACCCCTAAACAGGAGGTCCCCGGTTCGAATCCGGGGAACCTCATGTATTTTTTTAGGCCTTTTTGGCCTTCAAATTTAATGTTAAAAATTTCTAAAAATTATGAAAAATCAATTCATAAACTTTGTTTCTTTTAAAACTATTTAATCATTTTTTTCTGTAATTTATTTATAAAAAATATCTTTATATTATTATCCTAAAGTTAATTATATAATTACAATATTTTTATAAAAATGTAGACTTTAAATACTAGTTTATTTACACAAACTAATATTTCAAACATTGCCTTTAACCTATTGTTTAATTTTATGTTCTTTTTATTTAATTACAAAATTGATCTAAACTTTATAAACATTACAAAATTATTATAAAAGTTATTATTAATCCATATGTTTATATAAAATATAAATAAAATCGTTTCCACGAGAATATAATTGAGTTCTTATTTGGCAAATATATCAACAAAACCCCAAACATCAAGTTGATTCCTAGTCCTTAAACTTATTGTAGAGCTTTAATCTTGTAAATATATATATTTAGGTGTCTTGTGACGATACATCTTGGAGCGAGGCTTGTTATTATTCTTATTAATCGCCATTATATATTTATTGTCAAGTGAGTTTTCCTTGCCCCATTTTATTTTATTTCACACTACTTTGGGGTGAAACATGATTATCTATACATTGTACACTTATAAACGTTTGAGACTTGTAACCACATGCAATTCATCTTATTATTATGTCATGGTTATTTGTGTATTGTAAGTATTTATATGAGATACATAGTTCGTTTACAATCATTAACTATTGCTAGCCTGGTGACGTCTTAGATCTTTGGGCCTGACAAGCCTATTTGGTGCTAAAGTCGATGTATTGCCGACTCCTAGGTGCCGTATGCTTGTGCACTAGGGAACCAATACACTTAGCCAATCTTTTATACTTGTAATCAAGTCGAGGTTTGATTGTAACGTTATGTGTTCTATAACCTTACTAGCTTATAACCTATGACATGAATTGCTACTCGTAACCTTTTTCTTATTATGTATGAAAACCTTGGAAACTCACCAACTATTTTTAGTTGACTCTTATTTTTATCATGTTTCAGGAAATCCCCAAGTTTAAAGTGGACTTTTGAAGCTTGGAAATAAAACTAGGACTTGGACCTAGTTAAATAAATAAATGTTATGCTACGTTTTGTTTTATTTGGGATTACTTCATGTTTTGAGACTTATGTTTGTAATGACTTTTGAAACTTATAATTTTAATAATTACACTTAAATATAGCGTTATGTGGCTGTGAACAATCTTAACCCTCACATCTCGACGATTCCGCCGTCAAGGTTGGGGTGTGACAGATTGGTATCAGAGCCCATAACTATAGGGATTTAGGTTATCAGTAATGGTGACCTAGACTATAGCTTATGCATGAACCTCATAGGATAATATTTATATTCTTGGAATATATATATTGTTACATGCTACATAATGCTATACTTTACTTATGTGCAACTTGATGCCTTAGCATAGGTTGCCTTGTAATTGTCTAAACTTTGTTACTTGTCTCCCTAAACTTAACTTTGACTCATTGACTCTCCCCGACAAATGAAACTTCCTAATCTTATTCTCGTCAACACGTGGAATTGTATACTTATGCTTAAGAATTGAATCTTTAGACTTATGTCTAATCTATGTAAATCTCATCATGGTTTTGATTTCATGAACCTAAGAAATTTGTGTGACACATGGACACCTGTATTCTGGATTTCCTGGCAAAAGGCCCTCGGGCTAAGGCAAGCATATCGCATAAATCCTACGGGACTAGTTATGCTTACCTGGGGATTTCTGGGATGAGTGATAAACCATGGTCAACATACACAAATTTCTAAGGCGAGTGGGTCAACTTACCTTGACGTGTCAACGTTTCCAAATGGTAATGCGTTACCAAATGGAACCATTCCATGTGCCTTACAACTTTTTGCCTTATCCTTGTTGAACATTAATCCTTGTTATTCCAATTCTCATATCTAACTCATTTGTATATTCCAGCATGTCTCGTCATCATGGAAAGCGTGGAAGTTCCGATCGTAAGTTAGCCGCCATGATTGCTCGACAAATGGCTGCTGTCATTCCGACCATGGTTGCTGAACTTAATAGCACCTTAATGACCAACGCTAGCAACAATGGAAATGGTCATGGAGAGAATAGCAACAATCAAAACGGGAACAATCAACACGGGAATAATCAAACTTGCACCTTCAAACACTTCAGCTCTTGCAAGCCCACTAGTTTTAGTGGCAAGGAAGGAGCCACTGGCCTTCTTGAGTGGTTCGAAAGCATGGAGAATACCTTTATCAATTGTGAGTGTCCCGATGCACTCAAGGTTCGTTATGCCACTAGTATGTTCCAACAAAGGGCTCTTACCTGGTGGAATAGCGAGAAGAGGAATCGTGGACCCGATGCCATTCTAGCACTTACATGGGAAGAGTTCAAGAACATCGCCATCGCGAAGTTCTGCCCAAGAAGTGAATTGCAAAAGTTGGAAGAAGAGTTTTGGAATTTGAAACAAAATGATGGTGATCATTTGGCCTACTCAACTAGGCATCATGAGTTGAGTATACTGCTGCCCCATATGGTCGACACTGTTCCCCGCAACATCGAGAAGTTCATTAAGGGTGTACCACCCCAAATTCAAGATGCTGTGGTGGGTAGCCGACCCACAACCTTGGAAGAAGCCATTACAATCACCGCTCAACTCACCGAGAACCATATAAGAGCGGGCACCATGTCTGTGAAGGGTGCAAAGAAGGTGAGAAGACGGCTACCGAGGCGGTTAAGGAGACCAAAGCTGAACCGTCTAACAGCCACAACAACAACAAGAAGCGCAAGTTCACACCGGCGCGTAACTATGCCGTGGCTGCACCCAAACAACCCCAAAGACAACTTGTACCTGCGGCTACATCTGTGGCACAAGTGCCTGGGGCTAGGGCTTATGCTGGTCCTCAACCGATGTGCAGCACGTGTAGGTATCATCATCCGGGGAATCAACCATGCCGCATTTGCACCTTATGCGGTAAATATGGTCATTTGGTGGCAACTTGCCACCGTGCACCTAATAATGCCGCTGTGGTCACAAACCGTGTTTGCTACAACTGTGGGGAACCTGGCCACTTTCGTCCACAATGCCCTCGTCTTGTGGGTAATGTTCCACAAGCCCGAGGACGTGCTTTCAACATCAACGCTAACCAAGCACAAGCAAACAACGATGTGGTGAATGGTACGTTAACTCACCCTTAAATTTTGTGATCAAATTCATTTCATATTTTACCTGTATTGTTAAATACCTTAAAAATTGAACAGGTATGTTCCTTATTAACAAAACTTATGCCTATGTCCTATTTGATTCTGGAGCCGATAAAAGTTTTGTTTCATTAGAGTTTGAACCCATACTTGCTAAGCCACATACGAAACTAGAAAGACCTCTTACTGTTGAAGTTGCCGATGGAGAACCAATTACCGTTGACGTTATCGTTCGTGATTGCATCTTAAGTCTTGACACGCATGATTTTCTTATCGATCTTATCCCTATGAAACTTGGGAGCTTTGACGTCATCATTGGTATGGATTGGTTAGCCAAACACCATGCTGAGATCATTTGTTTCGAGAAGTGCATTCGTATACCGTTACCCTCTGGAGATACGTTGAAGGTGTTCGGTGAAAAATCTTCTAAAGGGCTTAAACTCATGTCTTGCACTCAAGCCCGAAAGTGCTTAAACAAGAAGTATATGGCCTTCTTGGCTTATGTGGTCAACACGAAAGTCAAAGGGAAAGAACTTAAGGATGTCCCTATCGTACGAGACTTTCCTGAAGTATTCCCCGATGACCTTAGTGGTTTACCTCCCGTGCGTGAAGTCGAGTTTAAAATTGACTTGATACCGGGAGCAAACCCCGTGGCCAAGTCACCATATCGGCTTGCACCATCGGAAATGCAAGAACTCTCTTGTCAACTGCAAGAGCTGTCCGAGAAAGGCTTCATCCGTCCTAGTTCTTCGCCTTGGGGTGCACCTGTTCTTTTCGTGAAGAAGAAAGATGGATCGTTTCGTATGTGCATCGATTATCGCGAGCTTAACAAACTTACCATCAAGAATCGTTATCCTCTTCCTCGCATCGATGACTTGTTTGATCAACTTCAAGGAGCTGCCATATTCTCGAAAATTGATCTACGTTCTGGATATCATCAATTACGAGTTCATGAGGATGACATCCCAAAGACCGCTTTTCGTACTCGTTATGGACACTATGAGTTTATGGTGATGCCTTTTGGTTTAACCAATGCTCCTGCTGTCTTCATGGATCTCATGAACCGAGTATGCAAGCCTTATCTAGACAAGTTTGTGATCGTCTTTATTGATGACATACTTATCTATTCCAAGTCCAACACCGATCATGAGCTGCATTTGAGATTGGTTCTTGAGTTGTTTAAGAAAGAGCAATTGTACGCAAAGTTCTCGAAGTGTGATTTCTGGCTCGAGGAAGTTCAATTTCTAGGACACGTGGTGAATAGCCAAGGAATTCACGTTGATCCTGCAAAGGTGGAAGCTGTGAAGAATTGGTGTGTTCCTACAACTCCTACCGAAGTTCGTTCTTTTCTTGGTCTTGCTGGTTATTATCGGCGATTCATTGCCAATTTCTCGAGGATCGCGAAACCGCTCACCACTTTGACACAAAAGAATAAACCCTTCGAGTGGGGTTCCGAGCAAGAAGAAGCTTTTGAAGCGTTAAAGCATAAGTTGTGCAATGCTCCTATATTGACCCTACCCGATGGAAACGACGATTTCACCGTGTATTGTGATGCATCTAAGCAAGGCCTTGGTTGTGTTCTTATGCAACGAGGGAAGGTCATAGCTTACGCATCGAGGCAATTGAAGGTTCACGAGGTGAATTACACAACTCATGATCTCGAGCTTGGTGCTGTTGTATTTGCTTTGAAGATTTGGAGGCACTACCTGTATGGTACGCAATGTATAGTCTACACCGATCACAAAAGCCTTCAACACGTTTTTAATCAAAAAGATCTCAACATGAGACAACGTCGTTGGGTGGAGTTGATTAGTGACTATGATTGTGACATTCGTTACCATCCTGGTAAGGCAAACGTTGTGGCCGATGCACTGAGCCGAAAGATTCACAACAAGATGATCTCATTTCAAGAAATTCAAGATCGACGTCAATGGTTTGACACCTTGGGTGAGTTCGATACTGAAATTCGACTAGATGTCAATGAGACCACCGTACTACTACAAAACCTGAGAATAGATAGTGACATCGAGTCTAGCATCCTGGAGGCTCAACAAATGGTTCAACGAGAAGGAAAAGTGAAGGATGAGTTGGAGGATAATCTTCTAACCCAATTGGAAACGAAACCCAATGGGTTGATGTACTTCGCCAATCGTATTTGGGTTCCAAATCGCGATAACATTCGTACCTTTATTATGAACGAAGCTCATCAAACTCGTTATTCTATTCATCCGGTTCCGACAAGATGTACATGGACCTACGTGGTCAATATTGGTGGCCTGGAATGAAGAAAGACATAGCGACTTATGTAGCTAAGTGCCTCACATGTACGAAAGTTAAAGCCGAACATCAACGTCCAAGTGGATTACTTGAGCAACCCGAGATCCCTATGTGGAAATGGGAACACATATCCATGGACTTCATAACAAAGCTACCCCGAACCTCTCGAGGACATGATAGCATATGGGTGATCGTTGACCGATTGACCAAGTCGGCACATTTCATACCCATACGCGACACCTACAAGACATCAAAGTTAGCTCGTATATACGTTGATGAGATTGTAAGTCGCCATGGGGTACCTCTGCACATTATCCGACCGAGATGCTCGTTTCACTTCACATTTTTGGTCATCTATGCAAGAACTCTTGGGTACACAATTAGATCTAAGCACGGCTTACCATCCTTAAACTGATGGTCAAACCGAGCGAACGATCCAAACTTTGGAGGACTTGTTACATCTCTGTGTTCTTGACTTTGGTGGCGATTGGGATACGCACCTACCGCTTGCGGAATTTTCGTATAACAATAGTTACCACTCGAGTATCAAGATGGCACCGTTTGAAGCACTTTATGGTCGAAAATGTCGTTCACCGATCTGTTGGACCGACATTGGTGAAAACTTCATCACTGGTCCTGAACTTATACAAGAGACGACCGAAAAAGTTTCTATTATTCGCAAGAACTTGAAGTGGCGAGAAGTCGTCAAAAGAGTTATGCTGACAAGCGACGTAAGCCATTAGAATTCCAAGTTGGGGAGATGGTTCTTCTCAAGGTTTCACCATGGAAAGGGTGGTTCGTTTTGGAAAGAAGGGCAAACTGGCTCCAAGTTTGTAGGACCTTTCAAAATCCTGAAAAGGATTGGGAAAGTGGCTTATAAACTAGAGTTACCTTCCGACCTTAGTGGAATTCATCCTGTGTTCCACGTCTCAAATTTGAGAGATGTTTGGCTGACGAAAGTCTGTATGTTCCGCTGGAAGACATTCAGATCGACGAGTCATTACATTTTGTCGAGAAACCTGTAGAGATCATGGATCGTATAATGAAGAAGACTAGAACCACAACAACCCCAATCGTCAAGGTTCGATGGGAAAATAAACGTGGCGCTGAATTTACTTGGGAACGTGAGGAGCACATGAAGGAGATACCCATTCTTATTTGTATAGTTTCATTTCTTTTAATTTCGGGACGAAATTCTTTAAAGTTGGGGAGACTGTAACATCTCGTATTTTTTTTGTTAACTAAAAGTTAACTTCGTTTACTCTTACAAGGGTTATTTTTGTCAATTTTGAAACTCATGTGTTGATTGTGCTTATTCATTATTGTCATTAAGTTAAAAATATAAATATAAAAAAATAATAATAATAATAATGTTAATATTAATAAAAGTGACAATAATAATAATATAATAATAATAATATTTGTAATAATAATAGAATAATAATAACAACAATAATGTTAATATTATAAATAATAATAAATAAAATTTTAACTTAACAATGTTTAAAACCTTAAGTAGTAAAGATTAGGGGGTCTTAATGTCAATTTATAAACTTCATATTGAAGTTTCTGCTTAAAATAAAAGAAACTTAAATTTGAGGGACCAAATGTGTAATTAACCAAAACCCGCCCCCCTTACCCCGTATTTCCGGCAGGGACTCCGGCCACCCTCCGGCCGAAGTCCGGCGAGTTTAAAACCCCAAAATCCTCCGTTTTTGTAATCCAAAAACCGTCCCAAAACCTCCTGGAACCGACCTCGAACTTGAATGCAACTTGTAATCGAGTTAAAGCATCGGTTACAAAGCTCAATCGAGAGTGTAACCGAAGCTTTAAACACCATAGCCGTTCGGGCGTTTAATCTTAATAATAATCTAATTAACTAACCTAAGTAATCATCTAAGTAATCCTAAGTATTCAAAACTCTCAATTTCACCTGATAAACTCATTTCCTTGACATTCGAATCATCATCCTCGTCGCGACCTGCTACATAGTGAACTTCAACTTTCGTTCGATTATAACCAAAATTGGGTGAGGGCTTTTACTTAACAGCATCATTGGAAACTTCTGTCGCGACGAATTCGTGTTTAATCATCATTATCTTCTCGAACCGGATTTACCATAGTCGTGATTGTTCTTCATCTTGTTTTCATCGATTTAAACTTCAAACCAGGTAATTAATTGTACCAATACACTCGGTTTTACTTGGGGATCAAAAGCCCTAAGGTGATTCCATTACCATTCGTGATTCGGTGTTCAATTTGATCGAATCTATTTCTAGGTTCATGCGAAATTTGGGGTTTGTTTAAGTTTGTATTTAACAATTAAAACGCGGATTCTAACGCGGCTGGAAGCCTTTGTTCACTGGTAAAACACATGACCCCTAAACAGGAGGTCCCCGGTTCGAATCCGGGGAACCTCATGTATTTTTTTAGGCCTTTTTGGCCTTCAAATTTAATGTTAAAAATTTCTAAAAATATGAAAAATCAATTCATAAACTTTGTTTCTTTTAAAACTATTTAATCATTTTTTTCTGTAATTTATTTATAAAAAATATCTTTATATTATTATCCTAAAGTTAATTATAAATTACAATATTTTTATAAAAATGTAGACTTTAAATACTAGTTTAATTTACACAAACTAATATTTCAAACATTGCCTTTAACCTATTGTTTAATTTTATGTTCTTTTTATTTAATTACAAAATTGATCTAAACTTTATAAACATTACAAAATTATTATAAAAGTTATTATTAATCCATATGTTTATATAAAATATAAATAAAATCGTTCCCACGAGAATATAATTGAGTTCTTATTTGGCAAATATATCAACAAAACCCCAACATCAAGTTGATTCCTAGTCCTTAAACTTATTGTAGAGCTTTAATCTTGTAAATATATATATTTAGGTGTCTTGTGACGATACATCTTGGAGCGAGGCTTGTTATTATTCTTATTAATCGCCATTATATATTTATTGTCAAGTGAGTTTTCCTTGCCCCATTTTATTTTATTTCACACTACTTTGGGGTGAAACATGATTATCTATACATTGTACACTTATAAACGTTTGAGACTTGTAAGCACATGCAATTCATCTTATTATTATGTCATGGTTATTTGTGTATTGTAAGTATTTATATGAGATACATAGTTCGTTTACAATCATTAACTATTGCTAGCCTGGCGACGTCTTAGATCTTTGGGCCTGACAAGCCTATTTGGTGCTAAAGTCGATGTATTGCCGACTCCTAGGTGCCGTATGCTTGTGCACTAGGGAACCAAATACACTTAGCCAATCTTTTATACTTGTAATCAAGTCGAGGTTTGATTGTAACGTTATGTGTTCTATAACCTTACTAGCTTATAACCTATGACATGAATTGCTACTCGTAACCTTTTTCTTATTATGTATGAAAACCTTGGAAACTCACCAACTATTTTTAGTTGACTCTTATTTTTATCATGTTTCAGGAAATCCCCAAGTTTAAAGTGGACTTTTGAAGCTTGGAAATAAAACTAGGACTTGGACCTAGTTAAATAAATAAATGTTATGCTACGTTTTGTTTTATTTGGGATTACTTCATGTTTTGAGACTTATGTTTGTAATGACTTTTGAAACTTATAATTTTAATATTACACTTAAATAGCGTTATGTGGCTGTGAACAATCTTAACCCTCACATCTCGACGATTCCGCCGTCAAGGTTGGGGTGTGATAATCAATATGAAACAATTTCAATCAGAAAGGAATCTTCTTCTGATGATGTTCAATCTGAAAATAAACCAGCTCTTCTAAATCAAAGAATCAAAGAAGAAGAAAGAAATCTGTAAAAGTAACATCTGAACAAAACAAAAGTTCAAAAAATTGATTAAAGCAACAAATCAAACATCAAAACTAAAACCAATTAAATTTGAGTCAGCAGGTATGTTAAATATGAATTCTCTTTCAAATAATAAATCAAATGTTATGAACAAATCAAACTCAGATCTGAAATCTAGTTCAGATTCAAAGACTTCCGCTGTAGCAAAAAGATTTGTTTCTAAGACATTCAAGAAGGAAATTCATGTTAAACAAATAAACAATAATCTGACACAAAATCAAACTGTGAAAAATGAAAGACAATAGTTTAACTATATGAAACCAAAATCAAACATTATGTCATTGTCAAAAGTTAACAAAAAGTTGTTTTTACGCCACAAAAGTACTATGAAATTTATGATATGAAAAATCACAATACTGCTGAGTGCTACTTTAACAAGTACTGTCACATATGTGACATGAGAAATCATTCGACAGCAGATTGTTATTATAACAATATTGTACTTATTGTGATGAAAAGACTCACAACACTACAGATTGTTACTTTAGAAATAGATCTCTCACTAGAACTTTGCAAAATCAAACATGAGCAAAGGATTTGCTAATCCACAGTATTTGAGAGATCAAACTAATGGATTTCAAAGAGACTTTAATCAACCTAATGTAGGTTTGAGTTTTTTTTCTAAGAACAATTACATGAGCTCAAAACACAACATGCAAGAACACTTTATACCAAGATCTGTATGGATGACTAATAAAAATGTTAGACATCAATACATTTCAAAAGATGATAAATCAAATGGTATAAATGTTCATAAAAATAAATCAAACAATTTTCAGAATAAAATTGGAAATTTCATCAAAAATAAACCTGATTTGAATAATCTCCATTATAAACAATTTAAAATTGTTGACAAATTTGGAAAGCCCAAGACCATTTCGGCTTGGGTAGATATTTCAACTTAACTTTCTTGTAGTGCAGGTACGCCCAAAAAGACCAATCAATACATGGTATGTGGATAGTGGGTGTAGTCGGCACATGACAGGCAATACTGCCTTGTTACAAGACTTTAAGTCAAAAGATGGAACTCACGTCGCCTTTGGTGGTGATGCTGGAGGAAAAATAACTGGAGAAGGAACAGTATCCAATGGGATAATAAGCTTTGATAAAGTCAACTTTTGTTCATAGTTGAACTTTAATCTTTTAAGCGTATCTCAAATTTGTGACAAATCTTATTCTGTTCTGTTTAATAATTCATTTTGTTATGTTTTGAAACCAGGTTTCAAGATAAGCAAAGATTGGGTGATTGTTATAGCTGAGAGAGACAGAGATGTATACAAATTGGATATGTCTCAAGTTGATCCTTCAACTGAAACAACATGCCTAATTGCAAAGGCATCAAATGATGAAAGCCAACTATGGCATAGACGTCTCGGTCATTCAAACCTCAAGAACATGAACAAGCTTGTAGCAGGAAATCATGTAATTGGACTTCCATCTAAGAAGTTTGCAACAAATGATCACTGCTCAGCATGTTTGAAGGGAAAGCAATACAGAGCGTCTTATAAGTCCAAGCCAATAAACTCAACATCCAAACCTCTTCAGATGTTACACATGGACCTTTTTGGACCAACAAATGTCAAGAGTATTGGACGAAAATCATATTGTTTAGTTATCATTGATGACTTTACAAGATTTTCATGGGTTTTCTTTCTATATGCCAAATCTGAAACAGCTGAATTATTAAAAGAATTTATCATTAAAGTTGAAAATCAATTAGACAACAAAGTGAAAATAATAAGAAGTGATAATGGAACAGAATTCAAAAATGCTAACATTTAAATGTTTTGTGCACAGAAAGGGATAGCTCATCAGTTCAGTGCTCCCAGAACTCCTCAACAAAATGGAGTTGCTGAAAGGAAGAATAGAACACTGATTGAAGCTGCTCGTTCTATGTTAGCTGATGCAAAAATTCCTATCACTTTTTGGGATGAAGCAATATCAACTGCGTGTTTTGTTCAGAATCGAATCTTAACTGTAAAAGATAAACTGAAAACTCCATATGAGTTAATGTTTGGCAGAAAACCGAACATAAACTTTTTAAAATCATTTGGTGGTCCTGTTATGATTCTTAATTCAAGTGATCAATTAGGAAAATTTGATGCAAAATCTGATAATGGATTTTTCGTTGGATATTCATCAGTTTCAAAAGCCTATCGAGTCTACAACTCTAGGACAAATGTAAATCTTAGGGGGAGTATTGTTAAGTGCTCTAAAAGATTAACATGTTGTCTTTATTTGTCTTTTGATATTTTATAATAGTATAAGGACTATTTATGTAATTGTTAGTTCCTTTACTTTTGTTTTCAGTATAAATAGCTTAGATTTGCAGGAATGTAGAAACTAATACACAAGTTATTCGAATCTGCTTTTCATACCTGTAATTGTCTTAGCTTGATTAATGAAAACTGAATTTTATTGATATCTTGTTTTGATTTTATTACTTTGTGTGAAATTTATTGAATTGTGTTACAAATCATCACAGATTTATTCATTTGATCCTATCAAATGGTATCAGAGCTATATTGATAACACAGCTGCTATGTTCATAACAGCTAATCCTGTTCAACACTCAAAAACAAAACATATCGAAATTCGATATCATTTTCTTAGAGATAACTCTGAAAAAGGATTAATCATATTGATTCAAATTGCAACAGAAAAACAACTGGCAGATCTATTTACTAAAGCCTTCCTACCAAGACGGTTTGAGTACTTAGTAGAATCAATTGGTCTTATAAATCATATGTGATCTCCTTAAATCAAAAGATCATAATAAGTGATACTCTCATTGTGAATTTCCTGTTTATATTTGTGTGTGTGTGTGATTTTATGTTTTTCAGAAAAATCAAATACAAAAATATATATCAAAAATACAAAAATATTTTTTTGGAAAAGATTATGTTTTGCAATATGTGAGAAATGATAGTACATTAGTGAGATCAATTGCATACTTCACTCATTCATAAAGTCTAGACATGATCAGATATGATGTGTAGCTAATATCTTACTATTATGCTGAAAAGTAAATTCTTGTGATAAAACTAAACATACATGCTTATGTGTATTCATCTGAGTATTTTTGAGTAGCTTTAGCTTATCAGAATGAATGTTTGTTAAGATACATCTCTCACACCTGTTGAAACTATGTGAAATCATGAGATCTGTTACAAAGCATCATTTCACTTCTTTGTTATGAGTCATCATAGACCTGAAGTACTGAGATATCCTCTGTTGTAAGTCATTACAGACCTGGATTCTCTTTTAGATGCAAAAAGATGCCAATATGCACAACCTATTCAAAAGAATAGTCAGAGCTGATCAAATTGTTATCCATGATCATCCTCTATTAACTAAGTAACATGAACTCTGGTGATATCTATGTTTCAGGTAATAAGTTGAGCATGTGTTCTTTCTTACATTTCATGATGATAGTTGAATTCTCTTAGTCTCTGTATGCTTTACATCATGTCATATCTAAATCAACACTAATCAATCCAAGAATTGAAAAGTAAGTGAGTTGATAGTTGTGTCAAAAACACTCATTGTCTGTCCTTAAATCTTGTATCTCCTTTGCTGTGATATCACTGACCTGGAACATACTTGATCAGGATTTATTCATTTTTTATGACTATTCACATTCATTTTATTTTAATGTGTTGATCTTCATTAATATGATCTCTCTGCAGACATTTATTCTTTGTTTAATATTAAATTTTAATTCTATTTTCAATTTTTTATGCATGTCTTTGTGTGTGAAGGCAATGTCTCAATGTGATGTGTGATCTTATTCTCTTTCATAAAAAACTTATAAGTTCTTTCAAACTTAAAAGTTTAGGGGAGTAATATTTCAAAGAGTTGTTCTCAGAAAATATAATCATAATCAAAATTTGAGATGTTGAATTGAAAGGATGATGCTATATGTTCAAAGTATTTATGTAATCTGAAAATAGAATGTGTTTGAAAATTACAATATGAATATACATAATCTTGCAAATAAATGATTTTTAAGTTGAAAATCAGATGATATTTGATTTTATGTTGAGACTAAAATGAAGGGACAAAAGAAATTTAAGAAGAAATAAAATAAATTTTTTTTATAAATTGAAAGTGCAAAATGCAAAAAGTTCAAAATTTGGGGATCTAAATGGTAAAAAGTGTGCAAGTGAAAAAAAAATTGGGAATCACAAGTGTATGTACATAAACAGTGCACATGCGCCTCAATAGGAGCATGATGAAATTTTCAGGATTATACAAGTGTTGGACGTTTGATTCATTCCCATGCGTCTAAACAGTTGTAATACATCTATGAAAATTACAAGTGTTGGACGTTTGATTCATTCCCATGCGTCTAAACAGTTGTAATACATCTGAAAATTTCAAGTATTGGGCGTTTGTGATAATCCCATGCGTCTAAATAGTGTGTTAGACGTTTGTCATGTCTCATACGTCTAAATAGTTTCAAAATTTCAAGTGTTAGACGTTTTACAAAGTCCATGCGACTGAACAGTGCAAAAACGCCTAAACAGTGCTTATGCGACTGAACAATTCTCATGCGTCTGACTTAAAACGCACAACAGTGAGCATGCGTCTAACAAAATAAGTGAATTATAGGTTTTCATACGCCCAAACAGGGACCATACGTCCTAATAGGGCTCATACGCCTAAAATTTCACTTATATAAATTGAACACTTATGCGTATTTCTCAGTTACACTTCAAAATTTCAGAACCAAAACCCTCGAACTACGACTGTCGAGCACCAGCACATCCATATTTCATCTGAAATCGAATCAAATCATTTGAGTATACATTGTATTTGAATATATAAACGTAAGTTTGTGATTCAAATATATAAATTTTGGGTTAAATCAGTGCATTACTATAGTCGTTTGAATGCTATTTGGGCGTTCGAACCAATATAATCCAAGTTTAATCTGATCAAATGAGTATCATATCAAAAATTGACGCTGGATTATTGATAAGAACCGATTTACGAGTCTGTTGATGTATTATGTTTAATCTAAAAGTGAAAAAGATCTGTTGATGATGAACTCAGACGATTTTCATAGTCGAAGAAGAAGAAGATGAACAGACAGTCATTCTTTGAACAAAAATAAATAAAAATTAAAATTAAATCAAAATTGAAATGTTAAATAATAAATTCAAAATGAATAAAGATTAATGTTTTACAATTTGAAATCTTAATTCAAAAGTAAAAATAAAAAGGTCAAATTAAAAAGTCAAAATCAAAAGTCATATGTAGAAATACATTTCATTAATCAATATTCAATGTTCTCATAATACTTTTGTTATGTTTTGCAGATGGCAGATTTAAAATTTGAGCCAAAGCATAATGTAGCTGCATTTTTAGATGATGAAAATAGAGAAGCTACTGGATATGAAGATATTATCAGATTTTTACTCAGAACAAAATATGTTTATGCTATGTGTGCAAGGCCATGATAATGGAAGAATGATTAAAAATTTCTGGAGAACTGCAAAAATTGAAAGAGATGATCAAGGAAACAAAGTTTTAAGAGCCTTCATTACTTCAGAAAGAATGATTGAAGTTTCTGAAGAAGCAATGAGACAAGCACTAAGACTGGGAGATAATGATCCTGAAGATTTATCTGAATATTCATTTAATGAATGTAGAGAAGTTTTTCTACAGATGGGTCATCCATCATTTCCCGAAGAAACAGTTTTTCAGAGCTCGTGTATTTAAACATTGGAAGCTTTTATGCTACATATTTCAACATTGCATGTCAAAAGAAGTGTGGGTTGGGATTCATTCCCTGTTGACATTGCATCTCCAATTGTAGCCTTATCCACTAACAGAAGATTCAATATGGCTAAGTGGATAATGAATGGATTTATTTTTAATCTGGAAAGAGGAGTAAGGCATAAGTATCTGATGTACCCAAGATTTCTTCACTTCAACTTCTCATTAATGATGCAATCCAGATTTGTATGCTGCTGAAGTATATTGGTGATAGAATTCAGTTAGAGCACATGTCAGAGAGTGTGTACAAAAGACTGGCAATGATAACGGTTGCTCAAAACATTCCATTTTTTTATTATATCAGAAATGTATCTATGGATGAAGTTGATATTACTCAGCCAAACTTTCACCTAACTGAAGAAAACCAATAGATCCAAATGATCTGATTGAAGATGTAGAAGTTGATGAAGAAAGTGATGAGGATATGTCTGAAAGTTCATCAAGTGAAGAAAGTGATGATGATGATGATGATGAAAATGATAATGTCCTGAAGTAATTCAAGAAGGAAATGAAGAAGGGAATGTTGAAAATACTGAAAATGAGACACAGGCTATGATTGAAGAAAATGTTGATGACACGATCAGATCGATCACAAGTTTGATGTATTAGAGTCAAAGCAGCGGAATACGAACAAGAATTAGACAGATTGTAGCAAGCAATCGATACTTGTATGCATTAAGAGCACATACGGTTATAAGGAGAGAATATATATTTCTGATTTCAAGGAATTTTTATAGATATAGAATATTTCTAATCAAATCATTCATTCATTCCATTCATTCCTCTCCCAATTACAGTAGGTTGTCACTCCTTATATAGAGTGCAACAATCACTGCTGTTATCACGGAAAGTGACAACTGGCAGATCTAATACAAAATAACTAACTCTTAACAAACTACTGAAATGTTCACAACTACTGAGAACATATCAGTGTTAAGTACAAAATATAAAACTACTGAAACTACAACGACTGAAGAACAAGCTCTTCAGTCGTTTTACAAAACTACTGAACATAAAACTACTGAAACTAGAAATATAAAACTACTGATATCACAACTACTGAAGAAGTACTCTTCAGCAGTTGTGACAAACTACTGAGGCTTCAGTACTTGATCTTCAGACTTTGACCTTCAGATGTTTCATCAGCTGATGACTTCAGTAGATATCATCAGCTGATGTCTTCAGTCTTTGTCTTCAGACTTTGTACATCAGTTGTTGATCTTCAGCACTTGTAAACTCTTCAGCTGTTGTACTTCAGTACTTTGGTCTTTCAGCTTCAGCACTTGTGTTCTTCAGCTGTTGTACTTCAGCACTTTAGTTCTTCAGCTGTTGAAGTCTTCAGCACTTGATCTTCAGCTGTTGAGGTCTTCAGCACTTGTCAAACTGCTGATGAGTCTTTCAGCAGTTGTTGTGATACCATGTGGGACTTAGAGGTTTTTTGATCTTGGCTCATTGGTTCTTTTGGTCCAACAAACTCCCCCTGAACCAATGCAGCCAAAACCTCTAAATTATTCGTTGTCCCACTTATTGTTGGCAAAGGTTGGTCTTTTTCCTTCTTGATCAGTAGAGAAGATGACCCATGTAAGCTCCGCTCCGGCCTGGGAAGAAATCTCAATATTTGTTTGGCAGAGTATGAATGGGAACTCTGTTTTGGGAACAGGACACAGAGTTGTTATCCCATTCATGAGATTTACTTCCCCATAATGAGTCTGTATGACTCTCGAACATAGGCCTCAAGGAGAACAACTTGTTCCTCCTGAGAGAGTTCTTCTACTCCTCCTTCGAAGAAGAACTCTGGACCATAGTACTCTGATAAGTACTTCATGGTCCTGCCATTTTTCAGCTCCACCGTAGTTACCTCCCTATATACAAATTCATCAGGATGGTTGCCTTCAAGGAGTAACTGGAGCTCATTCTTCTGGATGTCTTCAAGCTTTTTATATAACAACCCCTTCTTAATCATCTTGTTTTCTAGTAAAGCTTGAGGGGTCTTCTTTGCTTGGTGAGCTCTCTTGAATTCATCAATGATTTCCAAGGTGAGACTACAACGGCCAACATGATGGTAGAATCTATTGTTTTTCGTACCTGGCCATTGTATCTATGAGGAATAGTTCTTTTACGATTCTAGAACTCACCCTGGGGTCCGGCCATACTCTCACTCTCTCCTTCTGATACTGAAAAGTGTGCCTGAGAGTGTACAGCCTTTGAGCATGCCCTTTCATGGCTTGAATAGATGATGACTGAGGAAATTCCTTGTCAACCATCTTCAAAATTGCTCATCGTGCTGTTTCTGCTGTTCTTCTTCTTCTATCTTGACTGACCATTTCCCTTTGAGAGTCAGGTGTGATCATGGGTTGACTTGGGGTTTTGGCAGCTTTAGAACAGCAGAGAGTGGCAGACTATCATCTCATCTTCTCTCTTCTTCTTCTTCCATCCTCAGCACCCTTCTCCTCCTTCTGGTGCATCACTGGATGATGGTTGGGTTGGTGAAGGAGTTGGTTTTGGAGAATGAAGATGTTTGGATATTGCTTAGAGATTGGTTGGGAGATTTGAGGGATAGGCTCTGTTTGAGTGGGTGGAAAGGAAGGTTGATCCAGCATCTTTGTAGTTAATTTTGCCTTTGTGAGTTTAGCCATCTCTAACCTTTTACCAGCCCCAGCCTCATCAAGGGCTTCCACAATAATCCCTTTGTTGATTGCTCAGACAGACAGATTCTGGTGGCTATAGCCAGAATGTTGTCCCTGGTCCACGCGCGGATCTCCATTAATGATCTTCCTAAGTATTTTGCAATAACGCGGATCATTATTTCCAACCTCTCTTTTTCCAAAGCATCATACCCTGCCCATCGGGTTTGTATCTCTTGCACTTCCAACCTTCTGATCTCACTATCCAGTGTGGCTGTGTCAAACCCCTGCCTGAAGAGTTGTTCAATTATTTTATCCATGGACGGGTTGTGTGTAGTGTCAGCTTCTTTTACCAGCTCTTCCAAGGATTTGTCTTCAGCAGTATGATCATCAGCACTTTTCTTTCGCTTGTAAGTGAGCAGAGGTTGCTTTTCTTTTCCTCCTCTTGGGCTTGCTTTTCTTCCTTTTTCCTCTGATCTTTTCCTCTTGTTTTCCTTCACTGCAGTGCTCTCCCTTTTTGGATGCATTGGAGGAGGGGTTTGTACTGCAGAAAGAGTCTTTTGTACAGCAGCATCAATCAAGGGCTGTAAAGTTGAGGAAAGCCTCTCATCAATGGCTTTAGTCACAATATCAGTGATTATGGGTGTGATGAGAGGGAGGGAATTTTGAAGTACAGCACCTATTTGCTCAGGAGGGTTCTGTTCTTGAGAAGTAGGACCTGAAGCAGAGGCAGGTGGTTGAGTTTGGAGTAGCTCAGTGTTTGGGGAACCTTCAAGTGAAGGTGCCATCTGTGGGTGGGTAGAGGCAGATGGTCTTTCTCCTTGTGAGAGTTGATCAAGTAGGTTTTGCAGCCTACTGACTTTCTCTTCAAGGATTGTGTTCTGGGCAAGAACATCGTAGAAAAAGCCAGGTCATCATCAGCCGAAGCTGAATCATCTGACCTCCTGCTTATAGCAGGATTTACATGCACTGGGTGTAGACCAGTTGATGCATGTGCCCCTTGTGCTTGGTACTGGGGACTTCCAGCCTCAGGACAGTGTCCATCATCAGCTGTTGCCTCTAGTGAGGTCTTAGCAAATTACCAGCCTCATTCTGATCATGTGCTGAGTCAGAGGAGGTGGCAGCCTCACTAGATATTCTAAGCTCCTTGTCTACACCAGGAGATAGAAGTGGTAAACCCCTGTGCTGTGGGTTCTCAAGTGCACTGTGTTCCTCCCCCTCAATTGTAGAGGTATTCCAGTAGTAAGTGGTTTCTGGGGAGGGGGTGAGGAGTGCAGTTGAGTCAGCACTTGTGCAACTATTAAAGTTGGGCTGTGAGGGGCGGTTGTTTGGGGTGAAGGGATAGAAGCAGTGTGCACCCGGGGAGGTTGGTGCTCTTCAATGGCAATCCCCTCAAGTGAGGAAGATCCCAGATATGTAGGTACCCCTTGTGTGGTTGCTGCAGGCTCCTGTTGAGAGGAAGCCTGAGCGGCTATGGCTGGAAGAGTCATTGTATCCACTAGGGGGTTTAGACTAGTGGATATATCCTGCGGTTGTGTTGCAGGGGCATCCTCAGGGGACTCAATTCCCTGAGTAGCCGTTTTGGGTTTCTTTTTGGTGGGTTTGGTGGGGACTTTTGATTTGGAGGTGGTGGCTGTGGGTTCCAGCTGCGTGGGTTTTCGCAGCTTGGCAGCCATTTTGAGTGTCTGGTCAGAGTTGTGCCGGGAGTATACTTCCGGCAGAACAGCCGTAGCAGGGACTCCCAAGCCAACAAGTCCCTCAGCATTAAGCTGGTTTGTAATGATGGCCATTATGAACCGTGGATATAGTATCCAATGGTGGCAGTTAGTTTTTGAGCCATATCCTTGAGCTCTGAAAATATTATTTCTGAAAAGTTTAGCAGGTTGTTGCTCAAGAATAGAATACATTACCTGCTGCCATTTCGTCGACATTTGATCCCAAGACGACGTCTTAGGGGCCAAACATACATTCACCATGTGAAAGATTAGGCGCTCAGCGTCATTAAAGTGTTTCTTCAAGATAGTGGAGGCACTGAGATCGCCTTGATATCCATGTTGGGCAAAGGATAGATCTATGGTGCCCTTCGGATATCCAGCAAGAGAACTAGCATCATTCAGATGAAGAATTTTGCGGATTATTGTAGGAGTGATGACTACTTCTTTGTTGTTTACGACCGACTGGAGAGATGGTGTGTTGTTCTCCCCAGTGGTAATAGTAACGTTCATCCAAAATTGTTGAAGGGATTCGGCATGTAGTATGGGATTCAGAAGAAATGTCGTATTGTATTGGGAATGAACCATAAGATCGATAGCAGTATCGAACTTAGTCCAGATGGGCGATTTAGTGAGGTAGGCAACACAGTTGTGTCGCGGTTTAATTTGCATGGACGCCATTGAGAAGAGGGAAGTTTTTGAGAGGAACGTTAGGTTTGAAGAAGATGAAGCATTGAGAGCTTAGGTCAGGGATATTATAGGGTACGGGGTAAGAAAACGACTGAAGGATGTGGTGTTAGTCATCAGTAGTTTTAAAGGACCGTTGACATGGTATTATCCTTTCAGACGTTGAAACAGCTGAAGTCGTGGTGTTAGGCATCAGTAGTTAGAAAACTACTGAAGACCGTGGTTTTGACTTCAGATGATTGAAACAACTGAGGACTTGTGTTTGTCATCAGTAGTTATGAAACTACTGAAGACAGTGGTTTTGTCATCAGCTGTTGTAAACAACTGAAGACTTGGTATTAGTCATCAGTAGTTATAAAACTACTGAACATGGTTTTGCTTCAGTTGTTTAGAATGAAACAGCAGTTGTACAAACGACTGAAAATAAATTTCTCATCAGCTGTTTTCGTCAATTCTTAGCTTTTCAGCTGTTTCATACTATCCTCAACACATTCATCAGCCTTTTTGGCTGATTTCAGTTGTTTCATAGGACATTAGTACTTATCTGTTTTTACTGATTGCAGTAGTAAGCTGCATCAGTAGTTGTAACTACATCAGTAGTTTAGAACAGATGAAGTACTTCAGTACTTGTGAGACATTTAGCCTTCAGTAGTTATAAAAGCTGCTGAGGATAAAAGAGCTCATCAGTACTTATATGTGACATAGTTACTAATGATCATCAGTACTTATTACTAAGATCATCAGTAGTTGTCACTTATTCTAGCTGCAGCATACCAAGCCTTAACACCAGGTTTTGGAAAGTTGAACTATCCAAAGGCTTAGTAAAAATGTCTGCAAGCTCATCAGCACTAGGCACAAACTTAGGATCAATCAGACCTTTTTCAAAACAATCTTATAAAATGATGTCTGATCTCTATATGTTTGGTCCTAGAGTGCTGGACTGGATTTTTGACAATGCAAAGAGCTGAAGCACTATCCATAGCAATGGAGTCTTAGTCTCTGTAATGCCATAATCCAGAAGTTGGTTTGAAGCCAGAGTACCTGAGATGTACAACTTGCAGCAGCATGTACTCTGCTCAGCAGTGATGTAGCAACTGAGGTCTGTTTCTTGCTCTGCCAAGAAATCAAGCAGTTGCTAGGAATTGACATCCACCAGAAGTTGATTTCCTGGTCAACTTACACCCTGCATAGTCACTGTCAGAAAAAGCAACTAATTTACCAGAATTCCAGTGGAATACCATAAACCTAGAGATGGAGTGCCTTGTAGATATCTAAAGATCCTCTTGACTGCAATCAGATGAGACTCTTTAGATGCAGCCTGAAATCTAGCACAAACACATGTAGCAAACATAATCTGGTCTAGAAGCTGTTAAATACATCAAGGACCCAATCATACATCTGTAAAGTGTTTCATCAAACACTTTACCTTTCTGATCTGTATCCAGTTGGTGGTGCTGCACATGGGGGTAGAACAGGGCTTACAGTTTTGTAAATCAAACTTTTGCAAAAGATCTTTTGGGTTTGGACTGATGAATGAAAATTCCATCAGCCTTTTGTTTGATTTGCAACCCTAGAAAGAACTGTATTCTCCCATGGCACTCATTTCAAACTTCTGTTGCATCAACTTTGTAAAGGCATCACACAACTTTGGATCAGAGGATGCAAAAATGATATCATCTACATAAATTTGAACAAGTAGATTTGCTGCCCAGCTTTCTTAATGAATAAAGTCTTATCTATGGGCCTCTAGTGAAATTATTTTCCAGAAGAAAGTTTGATAATGTCTCATACCAGGCTCTAGGAGCTTGTTTTAACCCATAAAGAGCCTATCAAGCTTATACACCCAATTAGGATGTTTATTGTCCTCAAAGCCTGGAGGTTGACATACATAAACCTCTTCTATAATTTTTCCATACAAAATGCACTTTTGACATCCATTTGAAAAACTTTAAGGTTATGATAAGCAGCATAAGCTAAAACAAACCGAATTGCTTCCAGTCTGGCTACAGGGGCAAAGTTTCATCATATCAATACCTTCTTCTTGTGCAAACCCCTGAACAACCAGTCTGGCCTTGTTCTTAACAATAAGCCCATGTTCATCAGTTTTGTTCCTAAACACCCATTTAGTGCCTATTGCACACTTACTGGAGGTAGAGGAACCAGTTCCCACACTTGCTGTTTCTTGAACTGAAGAAGCTCAAGCTGCATGGCATCAACCCATCCATTGTCCTTTAAGCAATGTGATATTCTTGGCTTGCTGACTGATGAAGAGAGCATAGAAGCATAAATTTGATAATTGACTTCTTGTGATACACTAGCAGTGATATCACCAATGATTTGAGACATGGGTGATTCTTCATCTGATACACAATGAGATCTGTGCAAGTGTTTGTAGCAGGCTCAGCAATAACAGATGGTGATGGTGAATCATTTCCTTGAAACCAATCAGTGGATGGTAATTCAAAGGAAGTTGAATTCGAAGAGACTCATCAGCATTTGTTGTGGATGGTGCTACTGGAGCTACAAGAACATCGGTCTAGCTGAATCAGGCAGCTGATCACTAAACCTGAAGAGGTGAGTACTGCAATCATCATCATCATCAGCAGTACCACCAGGTGGGTGAACTGTTGACAGAGCAACAGCAGGAGTTTGATGAGGAACATATTGCAGTATGTCCAAATCAAATAACTCCACAGGGCTTTGTGGAATCTTGTCCTTTGGAGATTCATTGAACTTATATGTAGTTTCTTCAACCATCTTTGTTCTGCAGTTGAAGACTCTGTATGCCTTACAAGTAGATGATAACCAACAAAATACCCTGCATCCACCTTAGGATCAAATTTTTGGAGTTGATCCTTTGTGTTGAGAATAAAACAGGGACACCCAAATGCTTTGAAAAATGAAATCAGAGGAGCCAATGATGGAGAACTTCATATGGAGTCTTCATCAATCTCTGATTTACTAAAACTCTATTTTGCACATAGCAAGCTGTGTTGACAGCTTCAGCCTAAAAGGTCAGTGGCACCAGAGTCAGCCAGCATGGACCTTGCAGCTTCAATGAGGGTCCTGTTCTTTCTCCCACTACTCCATTTTGTTCTGGAGTCCTTGGAATGCTGAACTGCCTTTTGATTCCCTTTGAAAGATAGAAGTCATCAAGTGTATGATTTCTGAATTCAGTTCCATTGTCACTCCTAATACACTTGACTGGAAGGGAATACTGCTTCTCAATATACAGCACAAAGTGAATAATCTTCTGAGCAGCCTCATCCTTTGAATGTAGAAAGAAAGTCCATACAAATCTGGAGTAATCATCCACAATTACCAGACAGTATTTCTTCTTTGCCATGCTCATTACTCTCACAGGACCAAATAGATCCATATGCAGTAATTGCAAGCAGGCAGTGGACTTAGGCTCTTCACTAGGAGGGAATGAGACTTTGTGATGTTTTCCTTTTAAACAAGCAGTGTAGGTTTCATCACAGTGGAACTCCTTTATTGGTAAGCCTCTGACTAAACTATTGTGGGTAAGCTGATTCATGTTTTTGAGATTAACATGACCAAGCCTTCTGTGCCACAGTTTAGATTCTTGAGAAGAGGCTTTGGAAAATAGGCAAGGATTGCCTTTGAGATCTATTTTCTTAGAAAGATCTAAGGCATACACTCTTCCTGTCCTGTTGGCTCTCAGGAGAGTGTGATCATCCAACACCTTGTCAATCAAGTGCAAAACTTTGGATGACAGAATCCTACAGTTTTGACTGGTGAAAAGAGCACATGGCCTTTATCACACATTTGACTGACACTCAAGAGATTGTACTTGAGATTTTCCACATGATTAACATCATCAAATTTGATTTCTCCATTGGAGACAAAGCCCTTACCATGATGTAACCCCTAGCATCATTGCCAAAAGAAACAAATCCCTTCTTTCCTTGAGAGTAGTCATGAAGAAGAGTTTATCCCAGTCATGTGCATAGATCCCCCACTGTCTACATACCAGATGCTACTTTGGCATGTTGAAGAACCCTGCAATAATAAACAATCAGTTAGTTTTAGAGACCCAAACCTTTTTAGTTTTGGGCCTGGTCTCATCAATAGATGGTAAACTAACAGGTTTATTTGAAACAACAGCCTGAGAGGAAGAAGATGGTGTAGAAGAGGAGTCCTTTGGCTTGGACTCCTTTTCTGTGGTTTCAACATAGGAGCATCTAGTTGGTTAACTCTACCCAACAGATGTTGAACCATCATAACCAGCTGTGTCTGATTTTGTGATAAAGCTTTCAGCTCATCAGACACATTGCCAGTGGAGTTTGATAAGTCCCTATGTTGCCCCTTCTTCTTCTGAGCATTCTCAGCTGTCACCTGTTTAACCCCTTCCTTTTTGGATTTCTTTGAGGACTTAAGGGTTACAGGATTGATGTTGCTGATACAAATGTGGTCTCAAACTCAGTTTCATTTTTACCATTTTCTCTTTAATTTCTTCTTTTTGTTTGAGTTTGGACCTCTTTTGTACCAACAATCATCTGTAAGATGATTGAACAAACCACATACTTCACATGGTTTCTTCTTCATCTTAGGTTGATCATCAACTAAGAGGGGAAGCAACTGAAGACTTGTTCTTCAATGCTTTGGAAGCATTGTTTGTTTTTTTGACTGCCTCTTTAGTAGTCTTCAAACTCTTTCTACTGTTAGTTTTCTTCTCTTTAGTACTGACAGCAGTTGAAGTTTAGGTGTTAGATCCTGCTCTCTAGTCCTTTCAGGACCTTCAGATTAACTCCTGAGTTGATCAACTCATTAATCATGTGAATGTCAGCATTTGAACCATCAACATCAGCTGATAAGTTCAAAGAGGGCTTGATGCTGACTGCTACTTCTGATTGTGCTGTATCAGAAGGTAGATCACATGATGTGATGGATTGGTTATCACTCTCACCATCAGATTCTACCTCTGCTCTTGGGGTAAAATCTGTAGGTGGAGCAGTGTGATTGTAACCAATTCCAAACTTCACATTTGAAGCAGATTGCTTACTAAGAAGCATTTCAAAACCTTTGCATGATTGTACCCATCTATCACACTCGACCTGGGTAACTGCAAGGGTTTCTTTGAGATCTTTGTACTTCTCTAGAAGTACTTCTTCTCTAGCCTTATCATCAATTATTTGGCAATTCAGTTTATAAATCTCATCATTTTATCTTAAGCACAGACTCAAACTCAGCTTTGTTTTTGGAAATTATTTGTTCTAGCTCAATGTTCTTATTAATTAGAGCTACATTTGCTTCTCTAATGGAAGCAAATGCTGCTATGCATGGTTCAGAACATAATTTGGCTTTTGCCTCAGAGGATACCTGTGATACCTGAGGTGTAGAGGCATTAGAAAATGAAGTATCACAGACTCCAAAGCCATAAGAGCCAGATTCCCAAAAGGACTTTCACCACCATGTTGACCAGCACCTGAAACAGTTGATCATGACCAGACATGTCATCTGGTAAACTGCTCCAGTCAACAACTCCTGGGTGAAGAAGCTGTGTTGTTGAGGTTGAGTTTGTTGATGAGATTGGGATGGCTGAGGTTCTGGTAGTGCATGAGGTTGTGGTGCCATAGGAACTTGAACTTGATTTGACTGTGGCATGTAATAACAAGGGTACGGATATGGCATTTGACCCTGAGGAACAAAATATGCCGGAGATTGTTGTTGAGGATGATGACTAGAAGTGACAGGATGTTGCCCTCTGTGTTGTTGACTATTGCCAGGAAAAGTCACAAAGGGTGCAGTGGAGTTAGATCCAGTTGATCTACACTCTCTTGCAAAGTGTCCAAGCCTTTGGCATTTGTGACACCTCAACTTGCTCTTGTCAAAACCAACTTTGGTTTTGCCAGAGAGTCCTGGGAATTTTCTTCCAATTCTTTTATAGAACTTCTGAGATCTGATATTTATCAGGGCCATTTGGCTCAAATATCCATCTCCTCTAAGTCATCATCAGCAATCCCCTTGAGATCATCCATAATGAAGCATAGATTGTCATTATTACACCCAGTAAACTGACCATCAACACTCACAAATGCAGAATCAGAAGTGCTTGAAGAGAAATTAATATGCTCATCATACTGGCATTCAGATGAAGCATATTCTGACTCATGACCCACCAAGGCAGTGTTGCCTGGTACAAAGTCTTCAGTGAGCTTTCCAGATGAAGACAGCTTTCTCTTCTGTTCTATCTCTCTCTCAAACGTGAGCAGTTTCCCATGGAGTTGGGTGAGAGATAGTTTGTCCAAACTTGCACTGGAGCGTAGGACAATAGTATATGTGTCCCATCTCTCAGGCAGTGATCTGAGAAATCTGTTATTCATCTGAATATTGTGTACTCAAGTTTGACCATTTTTAGTTCAGAGATCAAACAGAGAACCGCTCATATTGTTGAGTCAGTGTCTCACCCTTTCTATGAGAGAATGTCTCATATTGTTGGGCAAGAATTTCTCTATTATTTGCCAAGACCTCATCTGTTCCTCCAAATTGTTCTTTCAAGGCATTCCAGAGGTCATGGGTAGTTTCATGATGCATTAGCCCAGAATAGATTTCATTTGGCAGTGCCATGGCCAGAATTCCATGGGCTTTTGCATCAATTTCAAGCAATATCCTCATCTGAGTATTGCTCCCTCCTCTTCGGAACCATTTGATTGGTTTCCGGGTTATTCACCATAGGCTTGTGTGGACCATGTACCACTGATGTCCAACAACCTGCGCTGTTAACAGACAGGTGATGGAGCATACGTCTTTGCCATATGTTATACTCATTCCTAACCAGCATTGGTGGCTTGGTTGAGGAACCAGTATTGTGAGGATCATTGGAGGGAGTGGTCATTTTCAGTTCAAACACAATTAATTCAAGCTTTTAAAAGTTTTAAACAGACCACAACAAACTCAATGAAAACCAAGAGAAGATCTCAGGATGAATGACCAGAAATACAGAAAATTCAATCTCTATAACCGTTTCTTGCAAAAACAAAAGCTAATTCAATCAAACTTAGATCTTGAATAGCAGTTTCAATGATCAATTATTAGATCGATCAATGATTAACCGGCTCTAATACCATTTGACAGGATCAGCGATCACAAGTTTGATGTATCAGAGTCAAAGCAGCGGAATACGAACAAGAATTAGACAGATTGTAGCAAGCAATCGATAGTTGTATGCATTAAGAGCACATACGGTTATAAGGAGAGAATATATATTTCTGATTTCAAGGAATGTTTATAGATATAGAATATTTCTAATCAAATCATTCATTCATTCCATTCATTCCTCTCCCAATTACAGTAGGTTGTCACTCCTTATATAGAGTGCAACAATCACTGCTGTTATCACGGAAAGTGACAACTGGCAGATCTAATACAAAAATAACTAACTCTTAACAAACTACTGAAATGTTCACAACTACTGAGAACATATCAGAGTGTTAAGTACAAAATATAAAACTACTGAAACTACAACGACTGAAGAACAAGCTCTTCAGTCATTTTACAAAACTACTGAAACATAAAACTACTGAAACTAGAAATATAAAACTACTGATATCACAACTACTGAAGAAGTACTCTTCAGCAGTTGTGACAAACTACTGAAGAAGTACTCTTCAGCAGTTGTGACAAACTACTGAGGCTTCAGTACTTGATCTTCAGACTTTGACCTTCAGATGTTTCATCAGCTGATGACTTCAGTAGATATCATCAGCTGATGTCTTCAGTCTTTGTCTTCAGACTTTGTACATCAGTTGTTGATCTTCAGCACTTGTAAACTCTTCAGCTGTTGTACTTCAGTACTTTGGTCTTTCAGCTTCAGCACTTGTGTTCTTCAGCTGTTGTACTTCAGCACTTTAGTTCTTCAGCTGTTGAAGTCTTCAGCACTTGATCTTCAGCTGTTGAGGTCTTCAGCACTTGTCAAACTGCTGATGAGTCTTTCAGCAGTTGTTGTGATACCATGTGGGACTTAGAGGTTTTCTGATCTTGGCTCATTGGTTCTTTTGGTCCAACAGTTGAGGAAGCTGTAACAGAAAGGAATTCTCAAAATCAAACATCTGATTCTGATTTTATCAATGATATTTCATTCAATCTAGTATTTGAAATTGATGAAAATAAAGGAGCAGAAGAAATTCCTGTTAGTATGTCACACAATGTGTCTATACAAACAGAGGAAATAGTTGAAGTTGATGTGATTAAAAAATTGAAAGAAGAAAATGTAAACAAAGAAAAGGAGATTGAAAAGTTGAAAGTTGAAAATGAAAGAATGAAAGAGATAATCAATGCTTGTGAAAATGAATTCAAAAGCTCAAAGATGAAATTTTGAAGTTGTCTGAAGAAATTGTGTTCAAAGATGAAAAGATTGTTAGTTTTGCCCAAGATAAGAAGATGTGATAAAGAACTTTGAAGTCATGATTAAAGATTATGATAGTCTTGAGGAGAAATTCAAGAAGCTATCTGAAGAAAATGAAAATCTTAAGCTGAATTGATAAAGGAAAGAGAAGCTCAAAAAGCTATATCTCCAGTACATGTAATTAGTACTGAGGTGCAAATTGAAGAAAATCTTGAACAAAGAAAAGGCAAACGGAAATTAAATGAATTAGAAGAAGTTGATCGGACTGAATCTTCTTCTAAAATTCAAAGAACTGAAGAATTGGTTGAAAAGCAAAATGTTCAAGAACAAATTGATGCTCTAGATGATATTGAAGAAGTATATAATGATGATTGGTATGATGAAGTTCTTGAGAATGAAGACATTGATGAAGCTGAATTTGGGTCACATTTCTCTTCACAAGAACATATACAAGAACAAGATGAAGTACCACAGGATGTTGAAGAAAAATATAACTACCTTGTGAACATGAAATACAATAGATTGTATTTGGATGGACTGACTGTTTCTCAAATTAATGATGAATACGAGAAATGCATCTATGCAGAGTCAGTTGCTTCAATAGATCCAAATGAGATAGTGGTTGAGCATGGTGAATGGATAAGAATAAAGGAGGTAATAAATGTAGAAGAACTGTCTAGTTCTGAGCTGCACCATCCTGATCCTGATGATATGAGTATTCCTGCTCTTAGATCATGGTTGCAAGCTAGAAATTACCCGTGGAGGAAGCTGAAGAGATTACAATATGTATCTCTGAGAAATCTTGTGAGAAGCTTTCAAGAAACTGAGAAACAGATGAAAAAGATGATAGTGCTAGATACAGATAACCCTCAGTATCTTGAGATAACAAAAAGAACAAGAATGTTGAAGCCTCAGGAAATAAAACAAATGTCAAGACTTGATGATGCTCACATTCATAGAAAAGAATTGATGGAAATGTTTGTTGATCCTGAAAGACAAACCTATAAAGCATCAACTGATCAAAGGAATATTCTCGATAGTTCAAGAACAACAGGAGATTTAGTAAGAAATATATTGCAGAAAGGACAATCAGTTGCTGAATTGTTGAATGCAATGATTGCTCCAGATTTTACAAACCAGGTAAAGATAATTGCATGGAAGTATGACGAAGTGTTTGATGCCTTCTTGATAAAGAGAGTAAATGTTGTATGTGACGTTTATCATTTTTACTCTAGTATCATAAAACTTCCGGTGCAAGACTTAAAAGAGCTAAATAGACTACCTCTGATCAATCCTACTGATGCAAAACGTGGGAAGATGTTTGTGGAATTATTAAGACGTGGATTGGATAGATCAAGTAATTTTCTTAACACAAGATGTGATCAAGAAGACAAGGAGTATTTTGTTACTTTGAAGAAAAACAAGAAAATTAAGGGAGTTCAATCAGAAGAAGAACATTCGTTGATAGAATTTTGTGATAAATACTTTGAAAAAGTTACAACTCCAAGACTTAAAGTGATTGATGGTAATCAAAACTCAAAGCCAATTCTCAGATGGTTTTACAACACTGAGACATTTGAGCTAAAGTTAGTCCGAAATCTAGAAAGATGGGATGAGGACATGATTACTTTATTTGGATTTTTTGAGCTAAAATTGTTACATCCAAGTTATATCTCATTTTTGTCAGTACAAAAATTTGTGAAGGTTTCTCCTGAAGTGGCTGAGCAAGACAAGAAATATTTTATTTCTATTATCAATGTGATGAACGCTGTCATGGAAAGGATTTCTTTGAGAAAGCACTTGCGTATGCCAACATTGTTAAGAAAGATATTAAATATATTGAATTCATGAGAATATCAAGAAAAGGGGTCTTAGAAGTATACTCAAAGGACTGTAATAAACCTATTGAGTTATATGCAAACATTGATATTTCATGTCTTTCAAAAGATACATTGGAAAGAATGGATAAGATGGAGATTAAAGCAAATGAAGCTAAACCAGAACAAGGCATTCTTGCAAGTAAATTCAAGTCTGCTATATCAAAAGCTTTGAAAGAGTTAGAAACGTACAAACAGAAGCCTATGTTCAAAGTTAAAGAAGAATCAGCAAATTTCTTTGAATGATGAAGTCAAGGCTGAAGATAGAATTGAAGATAGAGTTAGCAGTCAAGCTTGAAGATTCTGTAGACTAAAGACCATGTAAATCTTAGGGGGAGTATTGTTAAGTGCTCTAAAAGATTAATATGTTGTCTTTATTTGTCTTTTGATATTTTGTAATAGTATAGGGACTATTTCTGTAATTTGTTAGTTCCTTTACTTTTGTTTTTAGTATAAATAGCTTAGATTTGCAGGAATGTAGAAACGAATACACAAGTTATTCGAATCTGCTTTTCATACCTGTAATTGTCTTAGCTTGATATGAATGAAAACTGAATTTTATTGATATCTTGTTTTGATTTGATTACTTTGTGTGAAATTTATTGAATTGTGTTACAAATCATCACATATTTATTCATTTGATCCTATCAAGGATCCTTTATAAAAGAATATAGGATGGAGAATGTTAAATCAAACAAACTTATTATGGTATTTCTATTGAACTACAAAATGGTTGATTTTAGGACTATGATCAACCGAGTCCAAGAGTTGTGAATTGTACTTTTTAGAAGAAGTTGACACTCAATGAGATATTTCAAGTTTCACCCATGATTAAAAAGTTGCCTCTTAAATAGGTGGAGTTCAAGAATGGTCTAAAGCATAAATGGAAGAAGATGAACATGTACAGAATTCTGGTTTGTCTTGATATTAAAGAGGATATAGGATGACCCAAAAGGCAGCTTTTTCACTAGCTAAGGCTAAAGCTAATATGGCTAAATATGATCAATCCTTAAGGGGAAACAAGAGAAACCGTAAAGGCAAAGGCAAAATAAAGGCTAACAAACATTGTTCGAGGAAAGAAGTTGCAAAAAAGAAGCGTAAGTTATTCCATGACAAGTGCTACAATTGAAGTAGAGCTGGGCATAGGGTAACCAATGTAAGACACCAAAACATGAGCGGACACATATAATGGATGATAAAGGGCTTCATGTGGTCATGATTTTTGAGGCCACAACTTTCATTGTGGAAGTCAACGTGCCAACAACCCCTAAGGTTGGTATATTGGCATAGGGACGCATGTCATGTTTACAGATGCAACCTTTTAGCACATTTAAAGAATGGTTTGATGATGAAAAGTTTTATATGAGAAATAAAGCTATTGCCGACATCAAGGGTAATAAGACATGGACTTGAAGATTACTTTCGAAAAGAAACTCTCCTCGAACATCACACCATATGTTAATTTAGAAAAAAAATCAAAGACATGAGCAATAGGTCGGTGAAACTTAAACGTTTGGACATCCCACCTATGTGGGACCATTTAAAACAGTTATTTTCTTAATTTTTACAATTTACGATATTTAAACACACAACTTAAAGCACTGATATGTCATTAATTCAACGTAGCTCTATTTTGGAAATTGTTTGGTTCATTACAAAAATGTCTCATATAATAGAACACAAGCTTATAACAAAATAACCATATTAACCTTAAACATATATGATTATGTGTGTTTAAAGTTGGTGAAAATTCATTTTCAACATGTGGTGAAAACCCAGTTTTCATTTAAATAACTATCAATAAGCTATTAAATGTGAACTTTTGGTTAAGAAAATTATATGTTGATGCATACAATTGGTTGAAGATGGCAAGAGTTTATAGATTTTAGTGAGTTTGATTTTGGTTTGCTAGACTTTTTAACTAGAATTTCAAAAAAATGGATACACAAGTTCTTTGTGCTACGTACAAACCTCAGGATCTAGATGATCGTCGGAAGCAGACTGATGTTTTAGTCATTTTCAAACTCATTGGAAATCTCAAAAACTTAAACAGTTACATCTAACGAAGTGGGATGCTAGGATGTGCTGCATTTGGAATCGCGTTAGGGTGCATATTTGTGCCCACAACGTGATAGAAAACAAACAATACTAAGACTTAAGTGTATATGTCATTAAAGTATATATATCGAACACCTATTAAAATTAAAATTAAGGGTGCATATTTGTATTTATAACGTAATAAAAAACAACAATACTAAGAATCAATAATGATAAAATATATAAACGTTCCTTATAAAATATATTATAATATAATATAACGATAAAATAACTAATAGTAATAGAAGTTCAACTTAATTAAATATTAACATCGATTAATATTGCATGCATGTTGCATCATTAATTATACCGACTACTAAAATGATGATGCAACTTATATTATCGTCACGGTGGAAAAAATCTTTCAACGGTTTTATAAGCTTATTGTCAACTAACAAGAAGGCAGTTGCTAATCCGTCAAGATTACTTGTGGTTTAAGAAAGAGAAACCCTCAAAAGAATTTGGATTTTAATAAGTTGTTTTTATGAATTAATCAAACTCTAAGTAATAATAAACGTACTCAAATAACACTTGAAAGATATGTAAGCTTTCTTTAATGGAAATCACGTTGGGTTAACTACTAAAACCTAATCTATTGACTTTAAGTAAGATAAAATTATACAAGTTGGAGCATTAAAGTAAAACTTATACAACTTGGAGTACAAGGTAGAGAAAGACCAAATGCATACAGTGAGTGTGTTCATATATCCTACTTTTCAATTTTGTATACAAATTGACATCATTTGCGATCACTATAAGAAAAGATATAGTGCCCACGACGCATATCGTAGTCAAAAACCTCAAAAGTCATCCACATAGGTTATACTGAAGATATGTTGTCGTGACCGATATCATTGACTTTGTTTCGTAGCTAACAAGCTTCCACTCTATTTCGATTAGCTCTACTTTTAATGTTAAACACCCAACTCTAAACGTTGATATTTCATTTATCTTGGCCCTAGTTAACACATAATATGATCGACGGCATATGAAGGAGCTATACAAGTTGTACTATGCGCATGTAGGATTGTACACCACTATTCACGTTGGTTTCAAATGTAATGGTATATAATGGGTGAGTGTTGGCGTCGGTATAGATGCACCAACATAGTTTTAACAATTTCGACGGCATCTCGTCGGGTTATAATTTTTAAAAAAGAGTTTATTTTTACACCTGCAATGCCAACAACATGTCACGGGTAAAGAGTTTTACGATTTTTAATTTTTTTTATTTTTCAAATTATATGTCGTGCGTAGACGGTAATTTAATTTTTAATTTTTATTAAAATTGTTGTCTAATGCCGATGACATGTAATTGGGAAAGTTTTTTTTTTCAAAAGTTTAATATTTGTTTAAGATATTTTTTATTTTTTCAAGGTTTTTCTAGTACAAAATTAAATTTAAAAAACTCTTAAATTTCATACAAACACAGTTCAATTTAAATAACAAAGGTTTAAAAATCCACAACATATAGTTCAAACACATAACATCATATTGTTCAAAATTCAAATCCATATTATATTATTGTTCAAATACTTAATCACCATCACTTTCACCCTTTTCTCTTTGTCGATGACTTGACAATTGAGATTTTGCGTTGCCTTCTACACAAGTAGGTCTTTCATTATTTGCTCCATCTGCTCTTGGTTTTTTTTCATCGTTTCTTGAGTTTGTCACAAACAATGTATTGATTGCCACTGTTCTTGCAGCCTTTGTTACATTTCATCAAGTATTAGTTGTCACCGCTACAAATGTGCATAACTTCTTCAATTTTCGAAAACATAGAATATCTGGGTCACAAACAAAGATTCAAGCATCATTTATCTGGATCTATCACCTATCTATTGACAATCCGGAAACATAAAATATCCGGATGAAAAACCGTGAACCAATCCTTCTTTGTTTTTTTCTTTTTTTACTTTTGAGTAGCTTATATCTTACCACTCATATATAACAATTGACAAAAACTCCAGGCCACCAACTTCTAGGTGATTTCTACCCAATAATTGTAAAACTACTCAACACTAGCGATTGTAGATGTTTCAGCACAATAAACGTAACGAAGAAAATACCAATTCAAATTGAATGGATTCAAAATATTGATTCTGCATGAATAGGAATTATAAATATTACCATTCTCATCCGGTAAATTATATTTAAGTATTTGAAATATCTATTTTAAATTGTCAAGTTGCAAGTAGTTCTTTATCAAGATCTAATTATGGATTACTAAATGAGAAATAAATATTATAAATTGGAAAGCCTACTCCTAAGAGACCCAATGAATTCCTAATTGGAATCAGGGCTCCTTTATGATTGATTCTTTTATCACATTTGGGGATTTTACATCATTTAATGGGTCTATTTGAGAACTAATGGATGATGACAAAATTATCAAAGATTGAGATTTCTTATTTCAATTCAACAATGTGTGAATAGTTTTCTACTTGTTGACATCCCTGCATCATTGAATTTGTAATATTATAAATTAGCTTCATAATCTAAGTAGTTACACATGTGTTCAACCGCTAATCCTTGGTGATTTAGGTTAATTAAGGACAATGAATTAGCATAAATCAGTCAACATCATCAGTAATGGTGTTGCTTTTGAACTCAATTACCAAGTCTGATTAAGGTGATATTATTTCTTTAATGTTGATGTTATTTGTTTTTCAAAGTTGGATGTTAATCTACTAAATTTTGAGAGGTGACACGCGGTAACACGTTCATGTGGTTTAACATAGTTATGTATATTTTTTCCCGTTTAACGGCCCCACTTCACAACGTGCGGATCCTAAATCGACATAGTTGTTGTTTTTATTATTTTAAGTTTTGCATGCGTGGTTTAACATGTTTACATCTACTTTTTGTTTGATTTTTTTAATATGAGTTTTTTCAGTGTTGGTGGTCGCTAATGGTGGTATGGCATTGATGCTTCTTGACACGATTACAATGGACTTAGTACTAGTTAACTCTAAACGTTACTAGTATAAGACTAAAACTAAAGTGGTATATAACCAATCAATAGTAGGAAATTTGATAGAAGTACCTCTGACCACGAACTAAACTATTGGTTTTAATCTTAACTAGGTTTTTTTCCCCTGCGCTATGCTACCCGGGTTCAGTTATTTTACACACACAAAGTTTTGTTAGTTTGGTCGTTATCGGATTGGCATGTTGGAAGCTATAAAGGTGAAGTATTGTGGCGTAACTCTAAAACAGAAAAATTTAGTGGTTAGACTCGAAAAATGTGTGACACGATTTTACGTCCCGACGTAATACGATGGACTTAGTACTAGTTAACTCTAAATGTTACTAGTATAAGACTAAAACTAAACTGGTATATAACCAATCAATAGTAGGATATTTGATAGAAGTGCCTCCGACCACGAACTAAACTGTTGGTTTTAAATCTTAACTAGGTTTTTTTCCCTGCGTTGTGCTACCAGAGTTCAGTTATTTTACACACACGAAGTTTTGTTAGTTTTGATCGTTATCGGATTGGCGTGTCGGAAGCCATAAAAGTGAAGTATTGTGGCGTAACTCTAAAATAGTAAAATTTAGTGGTTAGACTCGAAAAATGTGTGGCAGGAGGCCGATCGTTGTCCTACACGCAACACCGTGTTATCTTGGATGTTATTGTTCCAGTTCTTTAGAAACCATAAAAGCAAAGTTTGGTGTCAAGCCTATAAAATATTAAACTTAATGGATAAAATCGGAATAAAAAAATTCACTATATATACTTTGGTGGTCAAATTCTAAGATCCTATACTTCAACGCTCAAAGTCCAAAAAACAAACCGTGGCCAAACCATACAATACTTAAATTTAGTTGGCAAACTCGATGAAATAAAATGAAACTACAAATAGTCTGGCGGCAAAACTCTAATATCCAAAACTAAAGAATACTATTTCTTTACTTTTATTTTAAACTGTATAATAATAATAATAATAATAATAATAATAATAATATTATGCAACTAATAAACCATTAAAATTAAACTAATTAAATAACTATTCATTCTCATGTAACTAAGAATGATCCATGCGCTTTGCGGCGGACGATGTGCTTGCCTCGAGTTGAGTTTGTTAGGTATGATATGCTTATTTACAATAGTGATTGTGCTTACGAAACGTTTTATTTCCTAAGTTTCATAACCTACTTAACATGAACATATCACATAATTATACAATGTTATATGCCTTTCAATCAATGTGCAAGCCTTATATGTGACTATAGGGTTGCTTATGAGGCTTTCGATATGCATACATTGCATAAAATGAGCCTTCATTTGCTTCAGCTTGCGACCTTAATCATGTGACCTCAGTTTTGCGACTCTGAAGAGCTTTTGATGGTTTAATTTTTTCTAAGGCTAAAGGTTGTGAATGTAGGAAAAAATGTCAACTATTGATTGAAAAAATGTCATGTAACATAATGTATTTTTTTATTAACAAAAAGTTAACTTTGTTAAATTTCTGAACCATAGTTGGCATTTATGAAACTTGTGAGTTATTTATGTTTATTTGTAGTGTGTCTTAACTCTTAATATAAAATCTAATAATATAACTATTAACTTAAATAATAATAATTATGATAATAGAAACAAAAATAATAACTAGAATAATAATAATGATACTAATAATGAAAGCATTATTAATAAAATTAATAGAGATAACTATCAAAATAATAAAACTAATAATAAGATTGTTACTAATAATAATAACTTGTGAAAATATTAAACTTGTAAGAGTTAAAAACTTAAATTAATTAAGTTAGGGGGCTGTTTCGTCAATTTAAAAACTTTAAATATTAAAGTTTAAACATAAAATGTTAACAAAAGGAAACAACAGGGATCATTTACCGTGTTTCCGGCCACAAGATCGGGCCAACCTCCGACCGAGCTCCGGCGAGGGCTAAATGCCCAAAAAACTATTGGTTCGACCGAATTAAAGCTAATACTTCGAACGTGGACACTAATCGAATACGTAACCGGTGTTAAGTCGATCAAAATAATGGTTTCATTAAGAAACCACATGAAACCGAAAGCCACCAAGTAATTACACTTGAAATCCGTTGAATTTGTTAGGACCGATAACGTACGAGTACTAACTGATTCTGCGCGTATACCAACTCAAATAGTGCGGAATCCTATTTGATTAGCGATCCAATCAGGGAGAACACAATTTAGAGCAATCTAACGATTATTGAAAGGTTAAGAATGATTAGAGAACGATCAACTGCGATCTATGAACTTGGAACAGGTTTTCTTGAGTCTCTGGACGGCTAGGGTATGATTATGTGCGTAGGTATTCGAATTGTTCCATTTTTCCACGAATTAGGTGGTATTTATAGGTTAGGGTATTTCAATCGTACGACTGAACCATTAGCATGGTTCAGTCATGCGACTGAATCATGCGATTGATCCATCTGCACGACTGAATGTCCAGTCGTGCGACTAAGTCAATCTTATGTCTCAATCGGGCGACTGATCCAGTCTCCTGGTTCAGTCGTGCAACTGGTTCATTTGCATGAAGTATTCATGTGTATGGTCCATTCGCATGAGAACTTCACACGATTAAGTTTGAACATGTTTGTCACTCATTATTGATTAAGAATTATGTTCAACAACCACAAACCTATATCGTTAGTTCACTATAAGTTATCACATAATAAACAATGAAATATTAAACATTATAAGCATCAACCACACATTGTATTTCATTCATACCCATTCAATTACATATATGTAAGACATGATAGACATTTTATATTAAGCTCCTAAACTAGGTACATATGTATCACAGAATTGAGCCATTTGGTTGATTAGAAACGTACGTTTAATCACTACAAAACTAAATGGGAAGTTTAATTCGGTTTTAACAACTAGTTAATCATCCAATTGTAACCGAACCAAATGGATCAAAGGCGAAATCCGTTCGAGACTAAATCGACCAAATCAAACCTATATAACAGGGGGTAATTACTCCTTTCGATCCCTTTGAACTTTCTGTAAATGCAATTCGTAAATCATTCACTCAAACAATTGGGATTTGACTTTTGTTCATCGTAAGTTAGCCGAGGCTTTATCGAGCATAATCACATCAATTCAGTTGCAAGCAAGTAAGTTAAAGGCACCATTGCGATCGAATTCATGTAAGGAACAAAAGCCCTATGTTTGATTTCATTATCAACCACGAATTTGGGTTCGATTTGGACCTAACTAGTTCTAGGGTTCTATGTATTTGGGGGAAACTCTTTACTTGGGTTTAAAGGATTTGGAAACCAATATGAACCAAGGTCGTGGCCCTGGTTCACCGGTTAAGTCACACTGCCCTTAAGCATGAGGTCCCGGGTTCGAACCCGGGCACGCTCATGTTTTATTTTTAAAGGCTTTTTAGCCTAAAACAAATTTCAAAAAAGATTTAAAATATATATAAATTATATTTATAAATCTAAAATGTTTTCAAAAGTTTCCAAAGATTTTCTATAGTTTTTCTAAGTTAAATAAAAATATTTTTATTGATAAAATATTTTAGCAAAGCTTGTTTGAATAATTTTTAATAAAATGGATTGAAAATAATAGTTAGTAAATTACGATTGGTTCAAATATCCCTTTTCAATTAATTTTGTTTATATAGTAATAAATTTCTAGTTATAAAAAATTTATTTAAACTTTATATATAATTTTTTTAATTATTATAATTGTTTCTTTTCACAACTTTGAATAAAATATAAATTATATATTTTTTCAAGAAAATATAATTGATTCTCATTTGTTAAAATATAATTATTTGACAAACCCCCAAATACCAAACAGAAACCCTAGTTCTCATTTAACCACTAAATTTATTATTAAACTTAAAAGCCTTGTAATTATACATTTTAGGAGCATTGCAAAAGACTACGTCGAAACGACGCTTACTATTTTCTTATTAATCATCAACTTTATATTTATTTGATCATGTGAGTATTTCTATACCCCTTTTTATATTTTCACACTTTGGGTGAACATGTTACATTATAACTATTGCACTTGTAAAACGTTCGGTTCTTGTAAACTTATGGCTATTCACTTGTATGTTGTGGTTAGTTGATCTTTGTAGCTACCATGTAATGTCGATTATATGTACAATCATTAACTATTGCTAGCTTGGCGATGTCATAGATCTATAGGCCTGACAAGCCTGTTTGGTTAATCCAAGTACACTTAGCTAATAGTATATACTTGTAAACGTTTGAGACTTGTAAAAATCTGTCAAGGTTTGATTGTGCATTTTGTCTTACATCCCTAGTTACTTTGTTCTCTAACTTATAACATGAATTGCCATTTTTTATATACTTATGTCTTGAAAACTATGGAAATCTTACCAACTATATGTTGACCTTTTATTTTTAACATGTTTCAGGAAAAGCTCAAGTTTGATTGCCACCTTTGACGCTTGTTCACACCTAGGAATGGACCTAGTTAAATAAATAAATGAGCTTGATATAATTCTTATTATGCATTGTTGAATTCTTATTTGAGATTTATGTTTGTAATGTTACAATTAAAACTTATGATTATTATATTTGGATTTAATAATAGCGTTATGTGGCTGTAAACGATCTTCACTCTCACATCTCGACGTTTCCACTGTCAAGGTTAGGGTGTGACATGTCAACTATTGATTAAAGAATGAATCATATGCGTAGCTAGCAAAGAGAACGGGAAAACTAAAAATCTATCCTAGTATTGAAAACTAACATGGCAAACCTTGTAAAAATCCCAATACACTGATAAAAAATATTTTATCTTAGTAACTAAATAAAATATATACATAATCCCTTATCATCATAGATCTAATTTGCAAAGTAAGATTAACAAACAACAACAATCTTCTCATAATCTACTTATTTTCTTTTAGCAAATTTTACCATATAGTATTAGAAAAAGCTTTATACAATAATAAGTTCTAATATGTTGTATTGTATATGGAGTGTTATAGAGTGCTCTTTTCACTAATAGGCCTATTGATGGGGTGGCGGGGTTGATAACAACTTCATCTAGAGGTAGGGTCTCTTTCGATTCCTTGTGTGTTTCTCGTTGATGGATGAGTGTTAGCATGTGTATTGTTTTGCTGTGTTTTGATATGCTAATATTCACACATACATATAATGTGCTTTCATTCTCATTTTAATGATTTTCATGAAGAAACTCAAGATTTGGTGAAGAGAAAACATTTTGACATGCCATGTTGAAAAGCTAAAATTTAATTTTGTTGACCAGATGCAGAACATGTCTATGTTACTTATGAACATGGCCATTTTCGAGCTAAAATCATGATATGTACTAAATTCTCCCCCATCTAAGACATATTCACCTTGTTACACCATACCCTAGTTCTCTCAAGTCTTTGGTGATTTTGGGCAAATCTTTAAAGATTCAAGGCAAATATTGAAGGTCGAGCACTTTCAAAAAGTGACTAACACCATCCAACCCATTTTCACTTGATTTGGTTTGAATTCCTTTATATCTACTATAACTTCTTCTATTTTCTTGAGTTTGGGTGTGATTTTTGTATGCCTTATGGGCTTAACTCTTATAATCACTTGGATTAGATGAAACTTAGCATTATTTAACAACTTATACATGATTCTTGGTGTTGTTATGTTAATGTCATGATGAAACTTGATTATTCTTCAATGTTTGTGTGTATTTGTTCCAATTTGATGAAATGTTTAACCTTGTATGTGTTGTAAGCCTATTATGTTTAAAAACCTCATGTTTTTACAAGACTTATGCATAAGATTGTATCATTTGTTTATAATCTTGTGACATTTGACTATGAATGGTGAATGAGGGTTGAAGGTTTGTGCCTATGTTTGAAAATACTAGAGGTGGCAAAGAAGTCCATGAATATGATTTTGGGTCATAATGGATGTTTTAAAAATAGAGATGGGTTAAAATGGATTGAATAAAAATCACAAGGGGGTCAAGATGGGTTAAAAACTATTTTAGAAAAAAATAAACATAGGTCAAAATGGGTTTTCAAAATTTAGAGCTTCAAGTCACAATAAGTCAAGGTCTCTTTCACTCAAATTGGTCACCTTCGTGGAGTTTTATCACGCACCACCACCGCAACAACACCGAACCACCACCACCGGTCCACCGCACCACCACCGGTCCACCGCACCACCACCAGTCCACCGCATCTACACCCTCCCACCTCCATCAATTTTCATCGTGCACCACCACCGCACCTACAGTCGGGCTCCGCATGAGTCTCCATATTCGTTGAGTTTAATCGCTTACCACCACCACACCTACAGTCGGGCCTCCGCTTCATTATCGCACCATCATCGTCGCTTTATTGAAGGTACCACCCTTTATAGATGAAGTCGTATATGTATCTTTCTAAGATCGTATAAGCATCTGTCTATATGTGTTGTTGGATTGTAGAAAACTAGTAAAATAGTATTGGCTTTTTTTAAAAATGATCTATCTTGACCCGGACCCATCCTGACACGAACCCATCCTAACTCAAACCCATCCTGACCTTTTTTTCTAAATGATCTATCCTAACCCAAACCCATCCGGACACAAATCCATCCTAACCTAACAACCAACCCACCTATTTTGCCACCTCTAGAAAAATACCATAGTGTATGTCATAAATCTCTCTTGTCTTTGGTTACGAGTTGTTTTGTAATCGTGATATGATGCTTATGAGTTGAAAGGTAATTGTAGTTTTGTCTATTTTACGCAAATAGATGTGGTTATCATGTGTTTATCATGTTAACTTTCTGAAGATTTGTGGAGTTAGATAACCCTGATGGGAGTTTAAGTAACCTTTCATATTAACATAATTATATTATTAGTTTCTCATTGCATGACTTTGATGGCTATTGTGTCTTTATCATTCTAGCTTTTTTGGATTTATATTTTTAAAAACCCTTTACACGGGTTTAAACTACTTCTATGTATTATGTGTAAAAAATGATCTGGCATTGAGTTTATGCTAGTTGTTATTGCTATGCTAAGCAAAGTCGAAATCCAAGTGTTATCTTTTACTTATTATACATATTTATCTTCATTTCTTGCTTTGTTAGTTTAAATTTCTAATTACTTTATTTGATTATAATATTTACAAATCCAAACTCAATTGATCGGTTAAATAGTGATGATAATGTATTATGCATCTTCATCTTCATGTTCTTGCTTTGCTAGTTTAAATTGCTAATTACATTATTTACTTTTAATATTCACAAATCTAAACTTAATTGATCAGTTAAATAGTGATAATAATGTAGTATTGGGAGCCATTGTGTCCGCAGATTGATACTCATTTTTTGCCTAAAACTATACTACTATATGATAGATGCACTTGCCTGTTGTGTGTAGTTGGTTTAAGAGTGATAATCATTTATTAAATTAAAGGTTTAAGAGTGATAATCGTTTCTTAAATTAAAACTCAAATGTGTGAAAAAGTCCTTACTAAAAATATATATAACTTTACACAAATCATGTTTGTTCAATTTGCTAAGAGCTTTTCATGTGATGATACGGTGACGATGTTTGGTACTTCCTGCTGACCTGTTATTTGTGTTAAAATATGTTGTATATGTTTTATTTAATACCTTTACTGGTCCTTCAGTAGCATGTGGTTTATGCCAACACATTTAATTATGATAATCATAAGTTCATAGACATGATTATCAGAGTGTTACATGATGAAATGTTAGTATCTATCACTTACATTTTCCTTAATATGAATTCTTAGCTTTTTAAAATGAATCCCTCATATTTGATATTTTGTGGGATTTGAATTTTGTGAATCCAAGGATCGCAGCTACAAATTATCAGTGTTGGTTGAAATCAAGTCAACGTTTGCGGAATCAACATTGGCTTGGTTTAATTGTTTGAATTAAATGTCAATATCAATAAAGATTCAAGAACACGATGAATGCAACACAATTAATGATCAGAAAAATATTAAACTCAAATGTATTTCATTAAAACATGTTAATGATTACAAATGAACAATGAACGAATGATATTGAATTTTGTGTGATGATGTGACGGCTGCTAGGGTTTGGTTGTGTGATTTGATGTGATGTTTTTCCGTCGTGGAACCGTCACTTGATTTGAAACCTAAGATCCATATTTATAAACAATAGTGTTTCTGTTAAGGAAACACCATATCTCTTGGGATTTGAAATTGATTCAGTTAAGGAATCACTGGATCTCTTGGGATTCGCATAACTGACTTGTTGACTTGACGACTTGTTGACTTGTACCACTTGTATTATTTATATACAAGTGTTTGGATTCCTCAAGAATATTATCTTCTGTAGGTAATTGTTCTTCTGCAAGAAACTTGTTGTTCAGCAGGAAACTAGTTGTTCAGCAAGAACTTGTTCTTCTACAGGAGTCTTCACTTGGAATTCTCACTTCACTCCGGTTGACTGTTCATCCACAGATGATCTTCGGATGTTTTTTATTTGTAAGAAACATATCTACGGAAGAACAAAATGTTCATCCGTAGATGTTTCTCACACTTGGTCAATTTTTAGAAATTCACCAATTATAATGTTTTACCTACAAACATACATAAATCAACACACATATATATGGGTTAACCTATACATTTAATGCATACATAATAATGAATACAAACATTCATTACATATATTAATTCAAGTACTAAGCCTATACAAAATAGACTAGATATACTAATCCTAGACCTAACAATACTCCCCTTTAGGCTTAGATACTTGTAATCATCTCTTCAAAACAGAAAGCTCTTTTAATCTTGAAACCATTTTCTTGTTGAAATAAGATACTACATCCTTTTGATCATCGTATTTGTACTTGATCTCCATTCTGCATATCCTTTGAAGTGTCTTAAAATTCAATCGCAATACATCTTCTTCTATTTTGAGAGTTTCCATAACACATTGATTGTTGACAATTTCCAGCTCATCTACTTCCGAAATTCTCAGTTGTGATATATCTTCAATGTTGGCTCCCTTCAGCATCCCATCATTATACCTTCTAATCTTGTATGCTTTGGCATGCAGCTTATCCACCACATGTATCAAATGAATGTATAAGCATAAATCATTCTCTGTTCTTTCATCAGAAAGCTTTAGGAAGAATTTATCATGTAAGAATGAGTGTAGCTTGGGTGGAGTAGTTTGATTCTTATTTTGTCATCTTTCTTTCCTTCAGCATTCCTCAGTAGCACTATTTCTTTTGTTTTCTCAACATATCCCCACTCAGTGATGGGAATAGTGTATTGATTTCCTGCAATGACTTTGATGGCTGCTGTTTTCCTGTTAGTATAACCAACTCTCCTTAAGAATTCATCATCATCTAATGTGGAGGAGTTGGTGTTTGATCTTTTCTTCCTTTCTAATTTTCTTCTGTCCTCAACATCCTCTCTTTTGGCTTCTTTAATCACATCATCTTTGAATTTTGTCTTTAACTTTTCCACCAACACAGAGAAATCTCTTCCCCTTGAATGAATTGGATAGTTAGACATGATTAGACTTTGCAGATCCTTGATATCTCTCTCATGAAGGCTCAGCAATGTTTCTGCATCATGGAAGTATTGGATTCTTCAGAGGTTCTTTTGATAATCGCACAATCCCAGTCTGGATCATATTTCCAGGTCATGATTATGTTTTCTTCCACAGAATTGGGAGTTGTGATGTGATCATACAGCTCTATCAGAGTTGATTTTTGTTTAGTAATTTCTCTAACAGTTGTCCTAGAGGCCACACTTTACCAGGAATAACAGCCCTAGGCTCTCTTAGCAGCTTATCTTTGCCTTTGTGTTGATCTTTGGACTCAACGGTTATACAATCATCAAAAAGTTTTCTTTGTTGCTCATAGGATGGATTTGGAGCTTTAGTTCTGAACCTTACTCCTATGTCAAGCTCAACTGACATAACATGTTCTATCATTCTTCTCAGCTCCACAACATTTCTTCCTTTAAGCTCAAGTGCCTTGTAATTGTAACCTGTAGCCAACATACCATATTGTACTTGCTAAGTTTTGTTGTATCACAGTGGCCAAGATCTTTCTTGATTTTCTGAATAGTTTGAAAAGTATTGAATGCTTCATAGTCACAATTTGGAATTATAAATCTGGCAAGTTCAAACTCTTTCAGTAGGTTCTTCATCTCAGTCATATTCATCCTTTCAACCATGTCATATGGAAATCCATGGTTGATAAGGGTCATAAACATAGTTGATTCAGGCCTTTCTTCCATGATGTCTTTTGTTGTTAGAAGAAAATCAGTAGTTGATTCTCCTTTTTCTTTGTTGGTCTCTTCTTCAGTCAAATCTTTCCATTCAGCATTACTCTTAGCTTCATCAAGAGTAGCTTGCTTTGATGTTGAGATGTTCATAGAAGGAGTATGCTCTGATGATGTATGTCTTGACCTTTTAGAAGAATCTTCAACATTGATAATTTGTTTCTTTGTGGAACCCAAATACTTCCTCTTCCTTGAGTATAGAATTAGAGGCTTGGAAGATTCAGTAGGTTCCTTTTGTTGATTTGATTCAAGAGCACATATTTCCATCTTCAGCTGATTAATCTCTTCTTCTTTTCTTCTCAACAGAGCTGATTGATCATAGAGAGAGTCATTCATATGATCAACCTTCAGCCTTAGCTTCTTATTTTCACTCTTCTCTTTCTCTACTAATTCTTTGAGCTCAAAATCTTTTTGAAGTAGGGCATCATCACTTCATTATTCCACTTAGCATCTTCTCTTAAGCTTTTGATCCTTGTTTCCAACTGCATCAATAGATTATCCTTTTCTGTTATTATCCCTTTCAACTCTTTAATCCTTTGCTTTTTGAAGTTAGATGTAACATCCTGATTTTTTTAACTGAGAATTAACTTTGATTAATCTTGTAAGAGCCATTGTTGTCATTTATGAAACTTGTGGTTTATGTATGTGTGATTCTTTGTTTTTATTAATTAAATCTCTTATTTAAAAGTTAACAACTTAAACTATTAAATTGAACATAATAACATTTCTAATAGATTATAAAATAAATAACAATCATAATAACTATAATAATAATAATAATAGCAATTTATAAAAAAATTATAAAACTTAAAAAGAATTGAAACTTAAAAGTTATGGGGTTAGTTTTGTCAATTTATAAACTTTAAATGAAAGTATTGTGCATAAAATAATAAAAAAGAAAACTACAGGGACCAAAGTTGTAATTAGTTGAAACTTGTCCCTATTTTCCCCCTTAGGCCGTTTTTCCGGCCAATGCCCGGCCAAACTCCGACGGCATTCCGGCCACCTTATAAACCTTCGAATGTCAATCGTTTCTTAATCCAAAACCGTTGCAAATCATTCTAGAACATGTTTCGAACTTAAATACATCAATTAATTGAGTTAAAACACTGGTTACAAAGCTCAATCGCGAGCCTAACTGAAGCTTTAACTCCATAGCCGTTCGGGAACTTAACCTTAATGATAATCAAATTAATCAACCCTAAACGATCATCTAACGAATCCTAATCATTCACAACCTTCAATTTCACCTGGAATGCTCACAAACTTCGAACTCGATCATCACTTCCATCACGATTCTACAACCAATCGAACTTCATCTTCTGGACTTCAAGATTCGAAATTGACAGAGGGTTTTTGCTCACCAAGATCCTTGGAAGCTTTCTGTAATGCAGATTTGATTATTGTTGTCGTGTGCAACTTGAACTGGTCTTAACACAGTCGCGACTGTTCTTCGATTGTTCATCATCAATCCGTTTTCAATTCGGGTAATTAATCGTAAGTTACCTTAGTTTTTTTGTGGATCCTCAACAATGAGTTAGGATCAAGCTCTCGTTTGGTAGCTAAGAGTCATACTTTGGAAAATACACCACCAAGTTAGGATTGATAACCACATCTTGGTGAGTATTCCCATTCCTTGATCTCAAACTTACCAAGGTTTTAAGACTTCAATTGACAAGAAACATGTAATAACTTGAAGTGTGAACACCGTTGTCTAATTTATCGACGATAGTGTTCCAGCCAGTCAAGCTAAAGCATGAATCTTGAACTCAAAAGGGGTCGTTGTTACTTAAGGGTAACCTAGTTCCAAGCCTGGAACATTTATTTTTAAATCGATTTCTTCTCTCACGCTTTTTATGTTACAATTTGGCGTTGATCTAGTTTTATGAAACCTTTTTATCAATCTTCATTCTGAATTATCATTAAAACCTAATTGCACGATGATAACACTTCTAAAACAATCTTTTGTACAAGATAAATTTATTATAAATTATTGTCATGCCTTTCTGGTTATAGCAATGTACGGTTGTGTTCATGAGTTTGATGAACCGCGTGTGCAAACTGTACTTGGAAAGCTATTTGTGATTGCCTTTATTGTCGACATTCTGAATTGTTTAAATTCCAATCCGTTCATGAGCGACGTTTTTGTTTAACTCTTTATCCCATTTCTCTTAATGACCCTTGAAAATCTTTCTAAACATCTTTCCCTCAAACTACACTTATCCCGAAAGCCTATTACAATGATGCTCTCATTCTAAATTGAATCTTTAATCTTAACAAAAAAATGATCCTCGTATCAACGTTAAACTAAGGAAATTTTGAAAACCTCGACGAAATAGTAAACAAGAGTTGATCATTTAAGAACCCGTTAAAGTTATTTGTTTAAGCTCTTATGAATTCCATATCCCATCCAAAAGCACCTTGAATTTAGTTCTCATGCTCGTTAAGTCAACCCTCATACCGATCCAATGCCTGGTGTTTCATTCATGATAAAGCCTTTCTAACTGTCTTGAACTGTTTAAAATACAAACATTTATCAGCTAAAGATTCTAAATTTGTGTTCTTTGTCAAGAAACACATGAAATCATGAATTATAAAATTTAACTAACATAAGCATAGCTAAACATCATAATTAAACTTGTTGAATTTAAACGACTCCAAGAGTTTACTTGGGAACATGAAATGAAATCCAAGTCTCCTCATATCTTCTTGAAATCAGTCTTCTCGTAATTAAATTCGGGACGAAATTTCTTAAGTAGGGGAGACTGTAACATCCTGAATTTTTGTTAACTGAGAATTCACTTTGATTAATCTTGTAAGGGCCATTGTTGTCATTTATGGAACTTGTGGTTTATGTATGTGTGATTCTTTGTTTTCATTAATTAAATCTTTTATTTAAAAGTTAATAACTTAAACTATTAAATTGAACATAATAACATTTCTAATAGATTATAAAATAAATAACCATCATAATAACTATAATAATAATAATAATAATAACAATTTATATAAAAATTATAAAACTTAAAAAGAATTGAAACTTAAAAGTTATGAGGTTAGTTTTGTCAATTATAAACTTTAAATTAAAGTATTGTACATAAAATAATAAAAAAGAAAACTACAGGGACCAAAGTTGTAATTAGTTGAAACTTGTCCCTATTTTCCCCCTTAGGCCGTTTTCCGGCCAATGCCCGGCCAAACTCCGACGGCATTCCGGCCACCTTATAAACCTTCGAATGTCAATCGTTTCTTAATCCAAAACCGTTACAAATCGTTCTAGAACGTGTTTCGAACTTAAATACATCAATTAATTGAGTTAAAACACTGGTTACAAAGCTCAATCGCGAGCCTAACTGAAGCTTTAACTCCATAGCCGTTCGGGCACTTAACCTTAATGATAATCAAATTAATCAACCCTAAATGATCATCTAACGAATCCTAATCATTCACAACCTTCAATTTCACCTGGAATGCACACAAAGTTCGAACTCGATCATCACTTCCATCGCGATTCTGCAACCAATCGAACTTCATCTTCTAGACTTCAAGATTCGAAATTGACAGAGGGTTTTTGCTCACCAAGATCCTTGGACGCTTTCTGTAACGCAGATTTGATTATTGTTGTCGTGTGCAACTTGAACTGTTCTTAACACAGTCGCGACTGTTCTTCGATTGTCCATCATCAATCCGTTTTCAATTCGGGTAATTAAACATACATACATGCTCGATTTCTGTTGGGGAACAAAAGCCCTAACATTAATTTGGTTGACAACATTGATTTAGAGTTCAATTTGAATCCAAATGAATCTAGGGTTCTTGGATTTGGGGGTGTTCAATTGATTTAAGTTAAAACAATTTGGAACCATTACAAACCGTGGTTGAGAGCTTTGGTTCACTGGTCACGCACACACCCTGTAAAGCAACAGGTCCCCGGTTCGAACCCGGGGAACCTCATGTAATTTTTTTGGCCTTTTTGGCCTCTAAACTAAATACTACAAAATTTTTAAAAATTTCTAAAAATTATAAAAAAAAAGTCATTTTATAAACTTTGAGTATTATAAATTATTTGAACATTTTTTGTAAATTATTTATTTAAAAAGAAATGCTTTTAAATTTCATTAAATATTCTAAAAAGAGATATAAATAGTCCAATTTTATAAAAAGTAGACTTTAGATAATATTTTATTCACATAAATATTATTTCATCCAATATCTTCAAATTATTGTTTAAATTGAGATTACTAAATTTTATTTAATCATTATATATGTATACAAATTGTTATACATATTATATTTTACACATATGATCTTACATAACATGTAGCAAATTTCTTTGAGTTCAATAAATATAATTGATTCCATTTTGTTAAACATAATTATTTGACAAGCCCCAAATCCCCATCGAAACCCTAGTTCGCGTTACAATGTTAATCTTACAATTAAACTTTAACCTTGTAAATATATATTTATTTTAGGTGCATTGTGAAGGACCACGTTGAAACGTTGCTTATTATATTTCTTATTAAACGTCAATTATATACTTATTGATAATGTGAGTATTTCTATACCCCTTTTTTCATATTTTCACACTTTGGGGTGAAACATGTTACCTTATAAACATTGCATTTGTAAACACGTTTGATGCTTGTAAACTTATGGTAATTCACTTGTATGTTATGGTTAGTTGATCTTTGTAGCTACCATGTAATGTCGAATATATGTACAATCATTAACTATTGCTAGCCTGGCGACGTCATAGATCTATGGGCCTGACAAGCCTGCTTGGTAGATCCAAGTACACTTAACTAATCGTATATACTTGTAAACGTTTAAGACTTGTAAAACTTTGTCAAGGTTTGATTGTGCATTCTGTCTTACATCCCTAGTTACTTTGCTCTCTAACTTATAACATGGATTGCCATCTTTTATTTACTTATGTATTGAAAACTATGGAAATCTCACCAACATTATTGTTGACCTTTTATTTTTAACATGTTTCAGGAAATACTCAAGCTTGATCGCCTTTTCGAAGTTGTTCACACCTAGGAATGGACCTAGTTAACTTAATCAATAAGCTAGTTATATTCTTATATTGTGTTCTTATTTGAGACTTATACTTGTAATGTACCTTTCAATCTTATGAATAATATATTTGTATTTAATAATAGCGTTATGTGGTTGTGAACGATCTTAACTCTCACTCCTCGACGTTTCTGCCGTCAAGGTTGGGGTGTGACAGATTGGTATTAGAGCCCATAACTATAGGGATCTAGGTTATTAGAAATGGTGACCTAGACTATAGTATGCATGAACCTTATAGAATTATATTTCTATCTTGTAAATTATATAGTTTGCATGCTACATAATGCTATGTCCTCTTATATGCAATTTGATGCCTTAGCATAGGATTGCCTAAACATTGTTACTTGTCTCCCTAAACTTAACTTTGACTCTCCCCGAACATGAACCTCTTAATCTTATTTTCGACGACACGTGGAATCTTATGCTTATGCTTATGACTTGGATCTTTAGACCTATGTCTAATCTATGAAAATCTCATCAAGGTTTTGATTCCATGAACCTAAGAAATATTGTGTGACACATAGACACCTGTATCTTGGATTTCCTGGCAAAAGGCCTTCGGGCTAAGGCAAGCATATCGCATAAATCCTTCGGGACTAGTTATGCTTACTTGGGGATTTATGGGATGAGTGATAAACTATGGTCAACATACACAAGTTTCCAAGGCAAATGGGTCAATTTACCTTGACGTGTCAATGTTTCCGAATGGTAATGCGTTACTAAATAGAACCATCCGGTCTTATTTGCTGGCAATCTCATCTTTATGTTCTTCAATATGGGCAACCACACTTGCTGAGCTTAAGCATTCATCTTTTGATTATCATGCTTATCATGATGAGGTTATGCTTCAAGATTCATGTTATGCACTAAAGGCTCTATTTGATTGGAGGCAACTGGTTCTTCATAGTTGAGAGTGACAAAGGGATGATACTTACTTGAGAAATCAACTCAGTCTCACCAGAGTGGATTGTAAGTTTACAGACTGAGTAACAGAAATGGGTTCAGCATGCACACTCTTAGATAATTGTTGAGTAAATGGAGAGATGGGCTATGTTTCTTGAGTGGATGAGGGAGATTGTTGGGTGTGAACAAAGTGAATGGGTGAAATAGGTTGAGTATTTTGACTTGTAGGAGAAGGGGGTTGTGGAGATTGGTGTTGATGTTGAATGGGTGAGAGATGTGGTGAGTAAGTGGCTTGAACAGAATTGTTTGAGAATTCTCATGTTGATCATCCCACACCAGCTCTTGGGGAATGGCTGTATTACATCAATCACATGTGCAAAGATGAGCATGTCTCCTCCTTCATACCTTCCACTGATCTTGTTCAGGACAGACCTACCCAAATGTGCTTATACCAATACATCTCCATCTCTTTCTATTCCAAGCAATTCACCATTGATTATCAGTTGTAGGAACCTTAGGAAGATGAACATTTTGTCATCCTTTTGCACTTTGATGTGATCACATAGACAATTGAAGATATACTTTGAGTAGTTGTATGTTCTTCCTTCAAAGATGCCAATGATCCTTGATGATATGTGCCTTGAGAATTTGTCAAGCCTAGACTTCCTGTTGGATATGCACTTAAGATAAGTGTGGCATAGGAATCTGTATGGCTTGCATAATCTTCCTTTCTTTATCTTCCCCTTGGCAAAATCACTATCATACCCTATGAGTAAGAACACTTTATTTATGCATTCATTCTCGAACACATCAGGGTGACCAACTTCTTATACTCCCAACTCCAGATTCCTCCTGATAGTTTGCTCAGTCACTCTCAATCTTTGTTCTTTACTTCTTCCACAATAACTTCTCCATCTTCTTTAATATGTGCTGAGTTCCAGAAGTCAGAGATGTGTGATCAATGAGTCACGGGTTCTGCAGATAAGGCATAGAACAGCCTGGATCTTCTTAGATACGAATGATGTCTTGACACCCTTCTGAAGCAAGGTCGTCCGAGTTTAGGAACACACACACATTGTGCTCTTTCACAAATCGATTATTCATCTGTTCATGAGAATAAAGACGATTTTATTAAAAAGACATTATTGATATGAGAATACGAACAGTTGTGAGATTAGACAAGAATCAAACGGTTCATTATTGAACATACGACATGTTTTACCTTGAACACAATGATCAGAAAACACGATTATATGTTTGTTTGATATTTTGATTCCGAAATTTTGAATTTTAGAGAAAGGGGGAAAAGTTTGTTGAGTGCGTGTTTTTCTAGGTCTTAAAAAGTGTTATGAAAAAGTGAATAATGAATATTGAAGTCAAATAACATCATTTATACTTTCTCAGACACATTAATTTTATTTATTTAAAAAAGTGGGACCCTCAACAATTTAACTTCTCTATAGTTCTTAGTTTTTCCGCACATTATTTATGGATTCCATATATCATCTGCGGATGACTTATAAACTTTTGCTGATTAAGTATAACTTAAATTTTCATAGGTTACCAAACTATGAAATTAGATTATATTTGATGAAATTTGCTCATCCGTAGTTTACCAATCTACGTATAGACATTTAAATTTTCCACACTGTAGCTTTTGTTGATGCTTAAGATGGCATTGTAGCTTCTGCTGATGCTTAAAGAGCACTTGTGCAGAAAAACTTGTTTTGTTGTATGGTCCAAGTCCACTGCTTAGAACCATTTATTGCTTTTGGACCTTTTTAACTTTGTATTCATGAAAATTGAGCACAAAAAACTTTAAATGATTTTAAAAAACTTCATGTATCCAGAAGCTAAGTTGGTGCTCAGGTACCAATTCCTTCAAATTGATAATGACATAGAAAAAGTTGTTGATGATGGATTAAGATTTCTTCATGAATTTATCATAAATTTCTAAGAATGTTATCATGAAGAACATTAGCAGAGTGATAAGCATATATATACACATGTAATGGGATCATACTATAATATTAAGCCTCTTCCTGATGAGTTATTTTGTTGAAATGATACCTGAACTTAGTTCTGATTGCAAGTATATTGTCCACTTAAATCCATACAATAGTTAATGTATCAACCAGGCATGTTGTTTATCATGTTTTCATATTGATTAGGAAATAACTGTCACGGGCTTCACATTCAATTCACGAAGATTTTGTCCTCCCTTTGCGAGTCAAATCATCACCTTTTCACACTTAATAACTATGTACTTTAAGTTATAATTCTATCTTGAGATGCATTAGACATCACATTAATGCATTGATGTAAAAGCTCTAGATTAATATACAATTGATCACACAGGATTCTTTTGAGAGCGTAGATATGATCATCATCAGGTCACCAGGTCTTTACTCATGTAAAACAGAGATGCCTTTAACCCAGGTCTTTGTTTACACAAAACAGAGGGATGATGGGGATCATGATCTTTTCACCATTTGGGTACTGATATACAGCATGGTGATCATACACCCAAGTCTTTGTTTACACAAAACAGAGGGAGTATGATTTGCAAAGATAGATATTATAAAGTGTTGGTACATAGTGTGCTTAGATGAGTGATTTGATCACATCAAAATAAGACTCACTTTGTATCCTCAAAATGAAGTTTCCCGCAAACAATCACTTTGTATTATGTTTGGCATGTACTAAGTGTAGTTTTCACTCAAGATGAACCTACTCACATATCAAGAAACTAGCTCAGATTTAATGATATTTAAGAATTCAGGAATAAACAAAGATATAGTGTACTATCATTCCCATGCATATGTCATGCTGAAGCATCATTACATGCTTTTCTTTTGCTTGTTCAAATTGATTAATCTAAGTTAATCATGCCCAGATTCTCAATTAGAAAATTAATCTGATTGAATCAAAGGCTTTGTTTTACTATGTTGCTTGAAAATATCATGATCCTCATCATCCCTCTATTTTGTGTGAACAAAGACCTGGGTTAAAGGCACCTCTGTTTTACGTGAGTAAAGACCTGGTGACCTGATGATGATCATATCTAAGCTCTCAAAAGAATCCTATGTGATCAATTGTATATTAATCTAGAGCTTTTATATCATTGCATTAATGAGATGCCCAATGCATCTCAAGATAAAACTTATAACTTAAAGTACATAGTTCTTAAGTGTGAAAAAGTGATGATTTGACTTGCAAAGGGAGGACAAAATCTTTGTGAATTGAATGTGAAGCCATAACAGTTATTTCCAACTCAATATGAAGACATGATAAACAGCATGCCTAGTTGATACATGAGCTCTTGTATGGATTTAAGTGGATAATATACTTGCAATCAGAACTTTGTTCAAGTATCAATTTAACAAAATAACTCATCAGGAAGAGGCTTAGTTTTATGTTATGATCCCATCATATGTGTACATATGTCTAAGAATCATCATACAGTTAACTGTCACTCATGTTATTCTTCTTAGAAATTTATGATAAATGCTTACTGTCATCATTAATCACAAATTTAGGGGGAGTAGAATTCATGAAGTTAAGTTTATCAATAAGCAGTTTTGTCTATTTCATTATCAATTTGAAGGAATTAGAATCTGAGCACCAACTTAGCTCCTGGATACATGAAATCTTGTTTAAAATCATGTAAACTTTCTTGTGCTAAATTGTCATGAATACAAAGTCAACAAGGTCCAAAAGCAATAAATGGTTCTAAGTAATGGACTTGGACCGTACAACAATATGCCATCTTAAGCATCAGTAGAACTACAGTGTGGAAAATTTAAATGTTTATCCGTAGATTGGTAAACTACAGATGAGCAAAGAACAATAAATATAATTTAATTTCATAGTTTGGTAATCTGTGAAAATGTAAGGTATACTTCATGAGCAGATGTCGTTAAGACATCCTCAGATGATTTATGGGATCCGTAGATGATCTGCGAAAGAATTTGTTAAGAGTCCCACTTTATTATATTAATAAAATTAATGTGTCTGAGAGTATAAATGATGTTGTTTGACTTCAAAATTCATTAATCACTTTTTCAGTTCACTTTTTCAAACCTACAAAAATACACACTCAACAAACTTTTCTTCCTTCTACAACATTCAAATTTTACCAAATCAAAACATTAAACAAACATATATTTGTGCTCTTAATCCGCTATGTTCAAGGTAAAACATGTCATAATGATTCAATAATGAACCATTCGAATCTCGTTTAATCTCTCCACTCTTCGTATTCTTAGTGTGATTCTAACGAAATCTTCTTCTTCTGAACAGATGGATAATCGATTTGCGAAAGAGCACAATGTGTGTGCTTTCTTAGACCCTGACGATCCTGTTTTAGTAGGGTGTCAAGACATTATCAGATATCTAAGAAGATTCAGGCTGTTCTATGCCTAATCAGTAGAGCCTGTGATTCACCAATCGAACATCACTGATTTCTAGAACTCCGCCCAAATAGAGGAAGACGGTTAAGTTATGTGGCTGATGTGAAGAATCAAAGACTGAGAGTGGATGAACGGAAAATAAGAAGGGTTCTTGAGTTGGGAGATATAGAAGTTGGTCACCCTGATGTGTTTGACGATGAATACATAGAAAAAGTCTTTCTTCTGATGGGGTATGATGGTGACTTCGAGAAGGGAGAAATAAAAAAAAGGAAGACTCTACAAGCCGTACAGATTTCTCTACCACACTTATCTTAAGTGCATCTCAAACAGAAAATCTGGACTTGACAGATTTTTCAAGGCATATCTCTTCAGGCATTATTGGTATTTTTGAGAGAAGAACCTACAATACTCAAAGTACATCTTCAACTGCTTATGTGATCATATCAAAATACAGAAGGCTGACAAGATGTATATGTTTCCAAGGTTTCTACAACTAATCATCAATGCTGATCTGCCTGGAATTACTGTGGATGGTGATGTGTTCGTTCAAGCACACCTTGGCATCCGTACTGAATAAAATATCTGGGAAATATGAAGGAGGAGAGATGCCCATGTTTGATCATGTGGCAGATGCTCATGGAAACATTCCTCAAGAACTTGTGTGGGAAGATCAACAGAAGGTTTCATCAACCAACTATGTTTAAGACACTCACTCACCAGATATATTACACATACACCATCAACCTCAACCATCCCTACCAAATTCACCTGACAGCCAAAACACAGAACCTATCTCTCCTATTCACCCTCTATTACCAAATTCACCAGCCAGCCAAAACACTCAACCAATCTCTCCAATTCACCCTCTATCACCAAATCACAACAAACACCCCAATCACAACCAGCCAGCCAGCCAAAACACTCAACCAATCTCTCCAATTCACCTTCAATCACCAAATCAGCTTCAAATGCAATTTTTTCAACAACCTCCAAATCCAGAAAATTCATCCACTGAGAGCATTTACACTAGGGAGACAGAGTTAGCCTCACAAGCAAGTACAGTTCAACTGTCATTAACCAAAACGGAATCCCCTGTACTCTCAAATGAAACTAAACCAGTCTCTCTAGTCACTGACCATCAACACTACAACAACCGCATCAAGAACCGGAAGATCAAGCTATTGAGGCCAGTTCAAGCTTAGCAAGTGTAGCCCCTGAAAAAGTAAATGATGATGAGATTGCTTCTCAACATCAGGAAGAAGAAGAAGAGGCAAACTATGTTGATATGATTGCCTACAATGAAGATGATCTAAGTGATACTGATATTCCTGTCAGCAAGAGTTATCTGGTTGCTGAATACAACAAGCTGATTCACAAGTCTAACTGCAAAAAGAAAAGAATTCAAGAGCTGAAAGGGATTGTAAAAGAAAAGGATGTTCAGCTGATGCAACAAAAGCAATCATCACAAGATTAAGAGAAGATGCTCAATGCAACAATGAAGTCATTAATGCTCTGCTAAATCTTGTTGAAGAACAAAAGGAATCTATTGATAATCAAAAGGCTGAAATAGAAAAGCTTGTGTTGGAGAGCAACCAAGCTAACAAGACTATTGAAGAACAGCATGCTGAGATACAAAGAAAGAATGAAGAGGTTGAGGAGCTGAAGATGAAAATAAGTGCCCTGGAATCTAAGTCTGTCACTACATCAGTACAACCAAAAGAACCTGCAATATCCTCTAACCAACTGATTCTATACTCAAGAAAAAGAAAGTATTTGGGTTCAACAAATATACAAACAATCAATATTGAAGAGACACCCAAGAAGTCAAGGCATACATCTTCAGAACACACTCCTTTAGTGGATGTTTCACCATTAAAGCAAGTAACTCATGATGAAGATGAAGCTGAGAGTGATGCTGAATGGAAAGAGCTGATTGAAGATGAAACTAACAAAGATCAAGAAGAATCAAAGACTGATGTTCTTCTTACAACAAAAGACATTATGGAAGAGAGGCCCGAGTCATTTGTGTTTATGACCCTGATCAATCATATGTTCCCATTTGACATGGTTGAAAGAATGAACTTGACTAAGATGAAAGATATGCTGAAAGAGTTTGAGCTTGCTAGATTCATAATTCCAAATTGTGACTATGAAGCATTCACCACTTTTCAAGCCATTCAAAAAATCAAGAAAGATCTAGGTCACTGTGATACACCAAAACTGAGCAAGTACAATATGGTATGTTGGCTACAGGGTCATAACTATAAGGGTCATGAGCTTAAAGGAAGAAGTGTTGCTGAGTTGAGAAGAATGATGGAACATGTATGTCTGTTGAACTTGATACTAGAGTCAGATTTAGAACTAAAGCTCCACACCTATCTTATGAGCAACAAATCAAACTTCCTGCTAATCCTATAATTGTTGAATCTAATGATCAACATAAAGGAAAAGAAAAACTGATCAGAGAACCAAGAGCAGTCATTCCTAGCAAAGTGTGGCCATGGGAACAAGTCAGAGAAATCATAGAGAATAAGTCTATCTATATAGAATTGTTTGACCACATTACTGGTCCATCCTCTTTGGAAGAAAACAGAATCATGGCATGGATATATGATCAAGAATGGGACTGTGCTATCATCAAGAGGACATCTTGAAGAATTGAATACTTCTATGATGTAGAAACATTACTGAGACTTATTGGGAAAGACATCAAATACTTGTAAAGCCTAATCATCTCAAACTATCCAATCCATCCAAGAGGAAGAGACTTTTCCGTTTCAGTGGGTAGGATGAAAACAAGATCTGCAGACGATATACTGAAGGAGGCTAAGAGGGAAGATGTTGAACATAAGAAAAGACTTCAAAAAGGAAAAAGATCAAACATCAACTCCTCTACTATGGTTGATGATGAACTCTTAAGGAAGGTTGGGTACTCAAATAGAAAAACCTGCCATCAAAGTCATAACAGGAAATCAATACACTATTCCCATAACTGAGTGGGGATATGTGGAGAAGACAAAAGAAATGGTGCTACTAAGAAATGCTGAGGGGAAGAAAGGAGAAAGGATAAGAATTTTTGACCCAGTAGAAATCAAACTACTACACCCCAGCTACACATCATACCTACATGATAGTTCTTTCCAAAGTTGTCAGATGAAATAGCACAAAATGATTTATGCTTATATATACACATGATTCAAGTAGTGGATAAATTACATGCTAAAGCATACAAAAGAAGAAGACATGATGTTGGGCTCTAAAATAAGCCAACATTGAAGAAGTATCAGAATTAAGAATCTTAGAGGAAGATGAGCTCGAGATAGTGCACAATGAAAGTGTAATGGAAACACTCACCATTTAAGAAGATATTTTGGGCCTAAGTTTTGAGACCTACAAAGGATATGCAGAATGAAAATCAAGTACAAGTACGGTGATCAAAAGGATGCAATATCATACTTCAACAAAAAGATGGTGGCAAGATTGAAAGAACTTTCAGTTTTGAAGAGTTGATTACAAGTATCTAAGCTTAAGGGGGAGTATTGTTAGGTCTAGGATCAGGGGATCTAGTCCATTTTGTATAGGCTTAGTACTTGAATTAATATCTGTAATGAATGGTTGTAATTCATTATTGTGTATGCATTATATATATATAGGCCCCGTTTGTATGTGTGTTGATTTATGTATGGTTGCAGGTACAAATATTATACTTGGTCAATTTCTGAAATTGACTAAGTGTAAGCAACATTTATGGATGAACATTTTGTTATTCCGTAGATATGTTTCTACAAATAAAATCCATCCAAAGATCTTCTGCGTATGAACAACCATCACTGAGGATGGAAGAACAAGATTGCTTCGGAAGAACAAATATTGCTTCGAAAGAACAATGTACCCTTGGAAGAACAAGACTTCTGCGAAAGAACAAAACATCTACGGGAGTCAATAAGATTGTTGCGGAAGAACCAATGTCAACATACCACTTGTTGTCAGCTCTCCAATATCATTCCTGCATTCAGAAGTAAATCAGTTAGAATTGACAACCCAAGCCTTAATGATCTTGGGTTTGCCAGCAGTGTCTAAAATAGTTAATCCTTTATCAATAAGTCTTGAAGTTTTAGTTTTAGTTTTGCTTGATTCATTCTGAGTTGTTTCAGATGAGGATGATTCTGTTGAAGGGGTGTTCATGAAATAGATTCTTGTTTCCTAATTTCTTTTTATTCAACTTATGTTTGTTCATTTGAGGCTTTGGTTTTGATAAGGAATCTTTATGATTAAATGTATCATAATCTTTTGTTTTTGAATGAGGTATATGAATTCCCTTTTCAAAATGATCAAAGAATATATCATCATCCTTTGTTTCCTTTTCAGTCAAATCTATCCTTTTATGAGGTGTTTTTTATTGCTGAAAAGTTGATCTTTTCTTTGAAGGATGAACACTAGAGGATGTCTTTTTCTTTGATTTTGGTTTTGCCTTTTGTTCAGACTTCATCAGTTTTGAATCCTTTTCACAATCAGTAAATTAAAAGTCTGATTCAGATTTATCTGATTGTTTCTTCTTTGTGCCTTTTCTCTTGTTCTTTTTATTGAAATAACATTCCTGAGTGGAATGGTTATTTTTGTTGCAGATAGCACAATGTTTGTTGAAGTAGCATTCAGCAGTCATGTGATTGTTCATATTGCAAATAGAATAATAGCTACTGAAGTAACAATCTTCAGTATTATGGTTTTTCATGTCACACCATTTGCAATACATCTCAACTGATTCTTTCTCATAATCCTTTAATTTCTTATGGTTTGCCAACTTTTGAGGCTTTTCATCCTTCTTCAGCTTTGGAGTAGATTCTTTTTTTCCACTTTATGCAGCTTTTGTTTGTTTATTGCTGAATTCCTCTTTCGTAGATCATATACTGAATCAGCATTAAGTTCTATTGAAGATGTTTTCTTCTTCCACAGATTCGGTACTGAAGAGAGGTTCTTCTTCCGCTGATGATCGGCTGATGCCTTTTTCTTTTCTTTTTCCACTGATGACTTGTGTCCTTCCTCAGTAGAGACACTTCTCATTTCCTTCATTAGAAGAATTTTGTTGCTAATTTAGCTCTTGAAGACCTTTATTTAATTGAGCTATTCTCTTGCAGATGGTCTTCAGCATGTTTCTTTGTTTAAGAGGGTATGGCAGCTTTGTTTCTTCAAGCACTTTTGAGATTTTTGTTTCAAAAGCAATATTCTTACTCTTGTTTAGAACATCATCATGTTTATCATAATCATCCAAGTCATCCCACTCATCAAAGTCAAATTCTGAATTCAATTGATTAATCTTGTCTGATTCAGAAGACTCAATTTCATTCACCTCAGATTTATTATCAATGTTTGGTTGTTAGAACTTGTTCCTATATTAGTGCTTGGCACAAAATGTTTTGACGGATTATTGTCATTGATTCAGGCAAAGGAACATAATTATTGTTAATAGGTGGTGCCACAATATTATAACCCAACCCAGACCTGTTCTTTGATTCAATATGAGAATTTAATAATTTCTCATATTGCTGAAATGAAAGTTGAAACTTCTGAAGTTTCACTTCATTTGATGCATGATCAACCATGGATTTTTTTAAGGAAGTGGTCAGATGCTCAACTTGTGCTTTCAAACTATAATTTTCATAAACAATTTTATCTAAATCCTTTTGTAAAGAGTTAATTTTCATCTGATATAATTTATGTTCTCTTACATGGGATTCATTTAAATCATTGTTTCTTTAACTTTATCAGCCAATTGTTGAGCATGGACTCTATATCTCTTTACTTCCTCAACACATATTGATGAACATAACCTGTCTCTTACCTCACTTGCCATGGGTGGAACTTTGTTTTCCATATGAGCCATTAGAGCTTGATTTTCTTCCAAGACTTCCTTCTCATACATACTCCAGTCACAAGTTCCATCTTAAAGAATGATCAGCCTAGATTCTTTTGAGTTGCTACTTCCTGCTGGTGGATTGGTGGATAGTGGGGATGAGTTGCCCAGTTGTGGTTGTCTGAATAATCTTTGAGTTGATGAAGGTTGTTTAGCTTGATGTTGTTGATGTTGTGTTGAGTTAGCATTTTGTTGATTGCATTCTCTAGAAAATATTCATAGAGATTGCACTTGAAGCATCTTACTTTTGACTTATCAACACTGATCCGAGATGATTTGCTTGCAGCAGCCAAATTATTGTTTCTTCTTAGATATTGTTTGGCTCTATAAGCAATCATTGCCATTTGCCATTGTAGATCCATCTCCTCCACTACATCCGGAGGCAGTTCTTCTATATCTTGTTGGCATATGTTGGCAGAGGGCAATGAACTTCCTAGATAAGCTTGAAAGCTTGAACTGAAAGCTGCAAAAGCTGTTTTTTGTTCTTCAGAGTCTAGAATGACAGTGATAGACTCTGATTGATTGTTGGTTGATGGTTTTTCGGTTGATTTATCTCTTTGATCATCTGTTCTATCTTTCTCTTTTCTTGACTTACTTTGAGAAGATTTCTTAGGAGGTTTCGAAGCATAGAAACCTACTTCCTCTTCATCTTCACTCAAAGTACGAGAGTTATCACCATCATTATTGGACATGAAGGCACTTCCAGCACTTCTTGTTTCTTTAAAATGATATGGTGATACATGAGTTCTTACACTCTTGTTTCTTGATTTCTCATCCATTTCAAGAGCCTTAACTTTAGCCGCTAGAGTATCTAGTCCGACTGCTTTGAGATCTATGGTGTTCTTGAACATGGATACAGTTTGCTTCCAACTTTCTGGTAAAGTATGGAGCATTTTCTTGTTCATTTCTCATTTGTGTATTTCAACTCCAGAATGTTCATTTCTGTAACAAGTTGCATAAACCTGTGGAGTTGTTGAGAATTGATTCACCCTTAATATGATGAAATGTTTCATATTGTGAACGAAGGGTGTCCTTCCTAATGCTTCGGATTTCATCACTCCCTTCATAGAGTGTATGAAGAATCTTCCACAAGGAATTTGTTGTTTTATAATTTTCACATCTTATCAATATTTCATTTGGTAAAGCCATACTAAGCAAGTTGTATGCTTTGATATCAACTTTAAACTTCTTAATATCATCAGGTGACAGATCTTTCGTGCTTATGGGTTGATTATTATCATTATAATCTGGTCCGAGGGTGTGTGGAATATAAGGACCTTCTGTTATAGAAACCCATAAGTCAAAATATGTATAATTTACATGAATCCTGAACTTGATTTTCTAGGATTTGAAATCTGCTTTTGTTTTCAACTTCGGCGGTTGGTAAGGTGATCCACCAAAGTTGCTCATGGTAAGTTAAGATCTAAGATGTTAACTAATGAATTTGTTCAAAGGATATGAACAAGTTATTGATGTTAAAAAATAACTAAGATCTGTTATTCAATTGGTTTGAATATAGATCCAAGTTAAACTACATATTAAATAACACATAAACTTTTGCTCAAAAGCGATAGATCCAATTAGTAAAAACTGATAAATCTAAAGATTCAAGAACAATTAAACACAACTAACACTGATAGATCAATTGATCTAAATCACTGAGCACTTGGCTCTAATACCACCTGTGAATCCAAGGATCACATTCAGGAATTATCATTGTTGGTTGAAATCAAGTCAACGTTTGCGGAATCAACATTGGCTTGGTTTAATTGTTTGAGTTAAATTTTAATATTAATAAAGATTCAAGAACACGATGAATGAAACACAATTAATGATCGGACAAATATTAATTTAAATGTATTATATTAAAACATGTTAATGATTACAAATAAACAATGAACGAATGATATTGAATTTTGTGTTTGATGATGTGACGACTGCTAGGGTTTAGTTGTGTGATTTGATGTGATGTTTTTCCATCGTGGAACCGTCGCTTGATTGAAACCTAGGATCCATATTTATAAACAATAGTGTTTCTGTTAAGAAAACACCGAATCTCTTGGGATTTGAGATTGATTCAGTTAAGGAATCACTGAATCTATTGGGATTCGCATAACTGACTTGTTGACTTGACGACTTGTTGACTTGTAACACTTGTATTATTTATATACAAGTGTTGGGATTCCGCAGGAATATTGTCTTCCGTCGGTAATTGTTCTTCCGCAGGAAACTTGTTGTTTAGCAGGAAACCTGTTGTTCAGTAGGAAACTTGTTGTTCAACAGGAACTTGTTCTTCCGTAGGAGTCTTCACTTGGAATTCTCACTTAACTCCAGTTGATTGTTCATCCGCAGATGATCTTCAAATGTTTGTTACTTGTAAGCAATATATCTATGGAAGAACAAAATGTTCATCCGTAGATGTTTCTCACACTTGATCAATTTTCAGAAATTTGCCAATTATAATGTTTTACCTGCAAACATACATAAATCAACACATATATATGGGTTAACCTATACATTTAATGCATACATAATAATGAATTACAAACATTCATTACAGATATTAATTCAAGTACTAAGCCTATACAAAATGGACTAGATCTACTGATCCTAGACCTAACAAATTTTGAACCATATTATTTTATTTACTATATATATATTTGTTAAATACTGCGGATGTGATTGGAGGGCCTTGTGTAGATTATGGTAGGATATTTGTGGGCTGCAAAGAAGTTTCTACCACCTGGTGGGGTACAAAAGTTAGGATAACTAAGAGCTTGTTAGGTGATGATAAAAAGATGTTATTGATGTTGCATGTGGACCTGCTAGTTGCATTAGTGATTTTTTGTGATAATTTAATATATTTAGAATGTTTTACAGTGTATTTATTCATTAATTGTTGCCGATATGATTAAAGGGCTTGTGGGGGCTTATGGTGAGAGGGGTTGGGGAAGGGCTACCGGTAGATATGGATTTTTTACAACTTGGTTGACTATGAAATTGGTTGATCCTTGATAAGCATGATTGTTGAATTGTAATTCAAAGACTGTTGATGCTCATCCGATGGCTTGGATTGGCTCTAGTATGGTGAATAGGTCATTATAACCTTGTTGAAGAATCATTTGGGCACAATTAGCTTGAACCAAAAGATTGCGTCGAAGTCAAAGAGAGTAACCATTGTGGTTCAAGTGTTGTCTGTTATTGTTACACCAATACAGTAGCTGTTGTAGGTATTTTGGGTTATTTCTTAGTAATGATGCAAGATGTGTACTATATACTAAACAATATGTGTGCAACAATGTACAAAGTGTATTTTTACATGAGTTTTGATTGGACATCATTTGAGTGGTGTCCACAAACGTACACATCTGGCCTATTTAAGAGCCTTTTGTTGCAACGTGTGCAACCTTTGTAAAACCATGAAAACGCAAGTGCCGGAATCAAACAAAAGGTCCGAACGTCCGAGGACGAAAGAGAAAATGCTCCGCGGGGAAGTCATTTCCATCTAGGATAGCGTATTTGTACCGGTTAGACGTCGACCATGAAAAAGGTCCGAACGTCCGAGGACGAAAGAGAAAATGCTCCGCAGGGAAGTCGTTTCCATCTAGATAGCGTATTTGTGTCTGTTAGACGTCGGCCATGAAATCCATCACTATACCGAGCAAATCATGGGCATTCACATCTCGGTCAAAGAGAACTGTGCACGATTCTCTCGTGAATCGCCTTCAACAAGGTATGGCATTCAGGGTTCTATCTGGGAGGAACTCAATAACTAATGCTGAACATGCCGACCTTCTTTCCTGCAATAATAACTATTATTTTAATAATAAAATTAAATTGGTATTCTGCAACTTATATATGAATACAAATGTTTATGCTGAACATGTGGACCTTCTTTCCTACAAGAATTATTACTAGCCGCCATCGTCATCGACCATCACCACTCATCACCACCGCTCGTTCGCCGCCATCGACCACTACCAGCACACTACCACTCCTCCGCCATGGTGAATTAGAGTGAGTATGAAGTGGAAGATGAAGTCCACGAGGGTGATAACAAGATCTACAAAAACCACCACATCATAGGAGTTGTAGATCTACAAAAACCATCGCTTCAAAGGCTGTTTCCTACAAGTGTTGGTCGCCGGAGTTGCAGGGTGTCGCCCGGGTGAAGAAGATGATTATAGGTGGTTGAATAAGCATCGATGGTATTTTTAAGGTGCAGTGGTGGTTGTGGTTTTATGATGAAAGAGATGGTTTTAATGGTGGTTTTTATGATGGTTTTGATGGTGGTTTTTGGTAACAACATATTTAATATGAAATGGTTTGGTCTACGTGCAAAGGCTATCCACAAGCAAAATGAAGCATAGACTTTGTAATTTCTAGATTGTTTTCTCAAGATTTAAAACACGATGAAAACTAGAGACAATCATTTAATTTTAGATGGTGGTATCTTGTGTAGAGCGAGAGAAAGAGTAGAGAGAGAGAGAGAGTTAACGTTGGTCGGGTGAAATGAGATGAGATAGTTTAATTAATATTCTACTTTTAATTAATAATGACAAAACTACCATCACATACAACACACATGACTTGACTTAACAGACAAAATTAACGTCCATTAAAGAAAATGATGTAAATTGTTACGAAATTTAATCATTAAAAACGTTTACTATAATTTATTTAGGGGTTGTTTGATTATACTGACTCAGTAAGATCTGATTGAGTCAGAAGCTGACGTAGTAAGAAGTTCTGATTGAGTCTGTATCTGACTGAAACTTGACTGTTTGATTCAGTATCTGACTATAACCAAATCGATACAATATTTACGTAACATTATTTCCTTTGACTATATAAATTCTCCATCCAAAAATTATACACTTTTTTTTTTCATTTTCATCACAACATTTGCTTCATCTTTTTCTGTCTCTCTCGCTCTCTCTCTAAAACTTCACAGATCTTCAAACATGATAGAGGTTAATATCTCCCTCAACACTCGCCACTATCATCATCTTCATCATCAACACATCAATGGAGCTCCGGTTGACCATCATCTCCGTCCGCATCGTCACTGTCCTCCACCACCTCCTCCGCCATCGCCACTCCCTCCTCACCACTCCATCATCACCGCAACACGCCACCACCCTCCTCCTCCTCACCACTCCCTCATCTCGAACCCACCCCTCGTCAACCTCACCATCACCAACCGTCGTTACCCCTCCCACCCACCCACCTCCACCGCTACCCTCTCATCGTCGTCGCCGCCAAATCCAGCCCCAAAATCACCGGCCGCGGGGGTGGAGGAGAAGGCAGTAAGCTCAAGTGCAGGGGTGTTTGCCGGGTCAGCATTATGAAATTTCAAGTCTGGGTCAGACTTTTTGACCCGGTCAGCTTGAGTTTTACGCAGATAAAACAAGCTGACCGGCTGACCGAGTCGGCCAGTCAGCCGGATCAGCCGAAATCAAACACCCCTTAGTTTAAAAACAAAACATGAAATTTAATATAAAAGTAAAGATTTGTTAAAAAATCATTATAACAAGAGCGTATATAGTTGAAAATAAGAATACTAGATTATATCAGATGGGGGCGACACCAAATAAATAGAACTTTAGGGCTTTTCCAGCGGTTGTTGTTTCTAAAACCCTCCTCTACCGCCGGCAGCTCACCTCCTCATTCTCTCTGCTTTCGTTCGTAATCTCTATTTTCTGACATCAAAGCTTCACACACTTTCGTCATCTGATTTACGAAGATGAAGAAGCAAGAAAATAAACTGAAGGAAAAGGATTCGAAGCCGATAGAGAAACAAGCTACGGTTAAAGAAGATCAAGAAGTTCCCAGCGATTCCGATGACGGTGGTGTCGAAAGTCCTGTTGTTTCTGATGACGGTTACGAGGTATGTTCGTCTTTCGATTTCCAGCAGTTCTCGTTGATAATAACTAGAATTGGTAGTTATAGAGGATTATGTTGGTGTTTTCTTCAGCGTTGAAGATTCAATTGTTAGAATTTATCTGTGTTTTGATGAACCTGTTGAACAATAGTTTTAACTGTTATGATTAGGGTTGGCTTCAAAATGTTTTTTTTCCTTTTCAAAATGGAAGTTTTGAACGACTGTTTTTGAGTTAAGCTAAATGCTTTATGTTACTCTTCATATATAAAGTTTAATTGTTTTACAAGAGGTGTATTTTGAGTCTCTTTTTGTTGTGTTTGTTAACATTGTTGTTTGTATGGTTTTTAGAGCTTCTCTGAGGGTGATGACTCTTCAAGGGATTCGGATTCAGAATTAGAGTCAGGATCAGGCTCTGAAGAGAGTGAATTCTCAGAAGATGAGGTACATGGTAATTATCTATTAGTGAATTGGAAAGAGATCTTTTTTATGCTTTTTTCATTTCAAATCGACCAATATCAGTTACCTCAAGGTTGACACAGATTTATATATACATTTCTTCTCACAATGATGAATTTGACAGTTTAGAAAATTTGTAGGCTTTTTTAAGAAAGTTTGTAGTAACTTAGTTTTATAAATGTTATATTTAGTTGTCTCTGTTGCTATAATACCAGGATGGTGAGAACCCAACAAATGAAGGTGGATTAAGTGATGGAACTGATAATCATGATCAAGGAGATCAAAGTGGAAGTGATGATTCACGTGAAGTGGTAGACGAGAGTGATTCATCAGAAGATGAGGTGTGTTATACTGTTATTATACATTTATTTGGACATAGATTTAGTTTCAGCTTGTACTTTGGTAGACCTATGCAAAGTATGGAGATTTATGAGCTATGACATCTATGTCAGGGAATTTGCTTATATGGTTATTGTTGATACGTTTTTTGTTTAGGTTGCCCCTCGTAACACCATTGGGGATGTTCCTTTAGAGTGGTATAAAGATGAAGAGCATATAGGATATGATATTGCTGGAAAGAAAATCAAGAAGAAGGAGAGACTGGATAAACTGGATTCATTTCTAGCCAGAACTGATGATGCAAATAGTTGGTGGGTTGGAGAAATATTTTCACTGAACTTTTAACTTTTTACTACAAAAAATCTGTTTGCTTGGACATTATAAATGGGCTTTTAAACTTAGAAAGATTATAGGCTAAGTATAATAAGGGAATATGAAATAATCAAGTTACATACAACTAAGAACTAATATTAGGTGAGTAAATAACTTTGCTTGCAACGGATTGATGCTTTTGAATGATTATCTGCATTGTTGGTTCTAAGTTGCAGAATTTTTGATTTTCAGGCGCAAGATCTTTGATGACATTGAAGACGAGGAAGTAGAACTTACTAAAGAAGAAACTAAGCTTATTCGTAGATTGTTGAAAGGAAAAGCACCACATGCTGATTTTGATCCACACGCTGTTAGTGCTCTTTTTGTTGTTTTTGTGTCGAATTGCAGTGGCATATGTATAGCAGGGTGTATACCTTTTTCATTGATTAATGGCTTATTATTGTGATATTTTGCCATTTCTGCAGCCCTATGTTGATTGGTTTGCCTGGGATGGTGCTAAGCATCCACTCTCAAATGCCCCAGAACCCAAAAGACGTTTTATTCCGTCAAAATGGGAAGCGAAAAAGGTAAATATCTCCAGGTTTTGTTGCTTCTTGACATTTTTTTGCATGAGATAGTTATAAATTTCAAAGCTTCATAGACGAAACTTAAATAAAAAACTATTATAATGTCACTTAAATATTACAAGCTATGGTAATTTCAGTGCTAAAGAAGCTGCTTATCTTATTGCTGTTTTGTCATCAGGTTGTTAAGTATATTAGGGCAATTAGAAAGGGGCTGATTAAGTTTGACAAGCCAAAAGAACAACCCCGCTTTTATAACCTATGGGGTGATGAAACTGAAAAATCAGGGCATGGATTATCATATATACCCGCACCCAAACCTAAATTACCAGGTTTGACTTGCTATTATTTCAAACTTGTGCTAATTGATATTTATTTAAACAAAATTTCTACAATTCAACGGTTTACTTGCAGGGCATGAGGAATCTTATAATCCATCTCTGGAATACATTCCAACACAAGAAGAGATAAGTGCTTATCAGCTTATGTTTGAGGAGGACCGGCCTAAGTTCATCCCAAAGCGGTAATTGCAATTGTAATATTAATTCTTAGATTTTTTGTTCTTGTTTTAGTTTTATAGAAGGTACTATATATCTATATCTGTCAATCTTGTAGGTTTGCATCTTTAAGAAGTGTCCCAGCTTATGAAAAGAGTGTCCGTGAAACCTTTGATCGGTGTCTGGATTTATACTTGTGTCCGAGGGCAAGAAAGAAGCGTGTAAGTGTTGCACAAGCATTTGTTAATTTGTAAAAGTAATTTACATAACTCCCAGCGACGTTAACATTAGATTGGTCTAACTTATCTTCATTAATATTTTAGATTAATATCGATCCTGAATCTTTGAAACCAAAGCTTCCAAGTCGCAAAGATCTTAAACCATATCCAACAACATGTTATCTCGAGTATAAAGGCCATAACGGTCCAGTTGTATCAATCTGTACTGACCCATCAGGGCAGCATATTGCTTCTGGTAATCATCTTTTAAATCAAGATCTTTTTTCTTTCTTTTTAATCATGGACAGGCTTTCAGGTCCATGTCTACCCTTTGTTCACTTATTAGAACATGATCAATGTAGGTTCACATGATGGGACAATTCGTGTCTGGGAGGTTGAAACTGGTAGATGCATCAAAGTTTGGGAACTTGGTGAACCTGTACAGCATGTTGCATGGAATCCTTTGCCTGAACTTCCTATCTTGGCAGTCACCATGTAAGACCAAAAAATCAGTTCACTTTTCTAACAAAATTTTGTTGTCTTTGTTTTAAAATTGAATGATTGTTATGATTACAAATTTGAAGGGGGCAAGATGTTCTTGTTCTGAACACTGGGCTCGAGAAAGAGGAAAATAAGACGATTGCTGATCTTTTGCGTGTTGAAACTGCTCCTGTCACAGATGATCCTGGTTAGTGTTTCTTTCTGCTTTCTTTGGCTTTTTATAGATCGACTTTTATCGACTACTGTTTTATCTTCTCTTTCTGTTTCTAGAAAGTGCTGGGTCTAGTGTAAGCTGGTCACAATATGATAAATATGAAGGAATTAGGATCAAACACTTTAAGGTACTTTTATATTATTTGTTATTACTTCATTTTTAAAGAAGTGAAGGACTTAGACTATAAGTTAGTATGGAACTTCTTCACATGTTTTTGTGTTATTACAGACTGTGTCTTCAGTTGAATGGCATCGGAAAGGAGACTATTTCTCTACTGTCATGCCTGCAGATATCCTTCTCATTTTTCAGTTTATATTTATGTTTGCTTGCATGATTTTATTAGCTATCTTTAGAGGTGGAAAATGGTCAGGTTGCTGGTTGGGTAATGGGCTAAAACATGTTTCCTTTCTTGCTACCAGTTGGGTAAACCAGGAACAATTTTTTAAAAGATATTACTGCTTTTATAAATAGTTGATCTGTCAAATCACTTCAATAATAATATACATTTTGGATAAAAGAACTAGGGTAGAATTGTCTTTGGGTGGGTTTGACTCGTTTTCTTTGAAGCTAACTTTATTTTATCTGTATGGCTCTCTATAAAGAAATATTAATATGAACGAACCCGTTCGTAACTTGATTGTTATGTCTTAACGTGTTTGCTTACGTGAATCAAAAGCCGTATTAATACACTTGCTTTCGAAGAAGCTTACCCAAAGATTACCATTCAAGTTACATGGTCTTCCTGTGTCTTCAACTTTCCATCCTACAAGATCCATATTCTTTGTTTCAACAAAAAAGAATGTTCGTGTTTATGATCTTGTGAAGAAAAAGTTCATCAAGAAGCTTGAAGCTGGGGTTCGTGAAATCTCATCCATTTCTGTTCATCCTGGTGGTATGTTTACATTTCCTCTCTTGGTTTGTTATTCTAGCTTCAAAATAAGTAAAACAATAAGGTCGTGTTGTGTTTCGATTCAGGTGACAATGTTATTGTTGGGAGTAAGGATGGAAAGTTATGTTGGTTTGACATGGATCTTTCATCAAAACCATACAAAATTCTCAAGTATGTAAACAATTTATAACCCCTCAAGTTATCATATGTGTGTGCTGATGTCATGTTTCTGATGGTTTTATGTTTGATGCAGATCTCATCCGAAGGACATAACGAATGTGGCATTTCATCGCACCTATCCATTGTTTGCATCATCTTCAGATGACTGCACGGCGTATGTTTTCCATGGGATGGTGTACTCAGATTTAAACCAGAACCCTCTTATTGTTCCTTTGGAGATTCTTCATGGCCATACAAGCGTAAATGGAAGAGGTCAGTACTTGGCATAACTACAATTTTAACATAATGTAAACTTAAACGTCTACGGCTCATTTGTTGTTTATGTGGTCTAGGTGTGTTGGACTGCAAGTTCCACCCAAGGCAGCCGTGGTTGTTTACTGCAGGGGCTGATTCTGTGATCAAGCTTTTCTGCCATTAGATTTAAACATATCAACGCCCTCAGTTTATACCACACACGCAAGCGAAGAGGTTCTAGGTGTGGCAGTGGTGGTTAATCTAGCATTTGCACAAGATCATTGGTGTTGTGCTTGTGAGATTTTCAGTTTTGTCATTGTAGGAACTGTCAACAACTTTGGTTATGATTATTACTGACTTGCTGGATATTATTTTTGTTGAGGGATGCTATAAATTAAATGAATTTAAAAGATGTAATGTTGAAAACTATGATGGAGATAAGATTTGAAATTTGTTTATACAAATTCGTTTTTAGTATTTTCACACACTACCTAGAATGAGGTTTATCGTGACTGATAGATATCATAGTTGTACTTTTATCATGTATAAGTGTACTTTATTTCACACTTGTATCCGATTGATATCACAGCTGTACTCCTATTCTTTTTTAATATTTTCACACTTGTACTTTTATCAAGTACAAGGCTGTACAAGGGTAGTTTAATCAAACAAAATATAAGGTTTTTTAAGACTTATAAATGTTCTTTAACGATGCCAAACTTTAAATCCTACTTTGCTTTATTGATCTTTTGAGATACCTGCTTAAAAACATGTGTAAATGAATACTGGTGAGCTTAATGCATGCATTTATATATCACATTCTGCTATACTCCACGTTAACAGACCTAAGATTAACAATATATATGGATAGATAATATTTGTTAAAACGTCTACGAATATTCTTTGAACAAGTATGAGCTTAATGCATCCGTTCATATCGATAGAGGTGGGCAAACTTTTTTTTTCTTTCCAAAACAGTTTTGGTTGGGAACAAACCAGTTTGTGCTAGAGGTGATTCAAACTGATTCGGTCTAGAAACCAGTTTTGCTTAATCGTCCACCGACCCTGGTTAAATCATTTTGGACCGGTTCCTAAACTGATTTGGTTTTTATTGCTTAACTATTTTTTTTAAATTAAAAACATAAAAACGTTAAATAGTAACTAAAAATTCTAATTTTTATTCAATGTTTGAACGGTAAGTTTTTTTGGATCACAAAATACGTCATTTACTAACATCATAAGCCCATATATTGTCTTCATTCGTCATCGAAATTTGACCTCGGGAGTCGAGACGATTCCCATTTCAACTCTTTACAATATCTCATTGAATATTATATTTCAAAGTAGAATTCACATCATTTGAAAAGAATTTCAAACACAACTTCCAACGAGTCTTATTCAGATCTGACGGCATCTCACACAAATCATAGTTGCACAAAATGTTTTGGCTCCTCTTCATAAGATTAATCCGAACAACCAAATTTTAAGAAGAGACATCACAACCAATCAAAGATTAAACACTAAATGAAGCCATTTTAAGAGTTTTTTAACACGTGAAAAGTAGTGAACATTTTTTATATTTTAGAGTGTAAAGAATATTTTTTATTAATCAACCAAAACATCCACCACATATTTATACTAGCTAACGGGGTCAATGGCGAAAAAAGGACAAAAAAGAGCTAAAAGAAGGTTCCAACGGTCAAAAAATCCATAGATAACGGATATATATATATATATTTTTGAAACCCGGTTCATAATACAGGTATAAAAAAACCAGTTAACCAGTGTGGAAGTAGAACCGGTTTGTAAACCGGTTCAATAGTGTTGGGACCCGAACTGGTTGGGGAGCTAGGGGTTCGGGCCAGTTTGAAACTGGTCAGGGCCAAACCGGTTTGCCTCATTTCGTTGACCAGTATATGAACCGTTTGAAATCTCAAACTGGTTTTTGTGCCCACCTCTATATTTATATATCACATTCCATTTATCACTCTAAGTTGAAACATCAAGCTATTGATTATTCTTTTTTTATGAATGAGTTGCAAACAGGTCTTTATAAAACCTGATCAGTTCTGCTAACCATTTAACGAAAATTCTTACAAATCACTTCTCTGACGTCCTTTTACAAGATTATTCGATTCAAGATCCGCATCTTCAATGAAGCCTTCGTCTTTCATAGGCGTATTACGGATTCCACTCTTTCAAATGAAGAGTCAAACTTTCATTCAAATTTATTTACATCATGTTTGACCTTTTCATTATTGTTGTAGAATGAAAAGTATCACCAATCTATCTAACTAAGATGCTTTTTGTTTCGGTCTTTTAATGGTTCAGATGTCTGAATAGTTTAACATTTAATGGTTTACACTGTTTGTTTCGTGATCAAAGGTCTGAATAGTTTAGGCATTTGCTTTCAATAGTTAAACAATATATTAGCTTTTAATAATTCAAACATTTTAATAGTTCAACACTTAATGGTTCAGACCTCTTATTGGTTCAGTACTTAGAGGTTGTTTGTTTATGTCTAACCGGGCTGACCCGGCTGACTCGGTCAGTGGGTCAGCCCGTTTGATACTCGTGTGGTGCCAGCTGACCGGGTCATTTCTTCTGACCCAAACTTGAAAAAATCAATTGCTGACCCAAAAGCAACCCCCATTTGCACACCACCAACACCCAAATCCACCTCCTGCTCTCTCGATCGATCACCTCCCCTTCCCCATGTGCTCTCGATCGACCACCTCTCCCTCTCCTGCGCGACCGATCGACCACCTCCCCTTCCCCCTACGCAACTTCCCCCGCGCGACCGACCTCCCGACCTGCGCGAGCCCTAACCGAGCCCCTCCCGACCAGCGCGAGCCCTAACCGAGCCCCTCCCGATCAGCGCGAGCCCTAACCGAGCCCCTCCCGATCAGCGCGAGCCCTAACCGAGCCCCTCCCGACCAGCGCGAGCCCTAACCGAGCCCCTCCCGACCTGCGCGAGCCCTAACCGTGCTCCTCCTGACCTATGCGAGCCCTAACCGAGCACCTCCCGAGCGACCTCCCGAGCATCTCCCTGCAGTAATCATCATTTTTTAATGAATATAGATGTATATGCATATAGATATGTATGTATATGTGTATGTAGATGTATATGCATATAGATGTGTATGTAGATGTGTATGTAGATGTATATGTGTATGTAGATGTGTATGTAGATGTGTATGTAGATGTATGTGTATGTAGATTTATGTGTATGTAGATGTGTATGCAGATATGTATGTATATGTGTATGTAGATGTGTATGTATATGTGTATGTAGATGTGTATGTATATGTGTATGTAGATGTGTATATTGTGTATGTAGATGTGTATATTGTGTATGTAGCTGTGTATGTATATGTCTATGTGTATGTGTATGTGTATGTGTATGTGTATGTGTATGTAGATGTATGTGTATGTAGATGTGTATATTGCTTATGCGATTACTTGAAATAACAAATTAGCTCTTGAATTATTCTAATTTGACTATTTTTATTGATTACACGACACCAGTTAAATTCAAACTCATTAGAACAACATGGCAATAAGATTATTTTTATTATTCAGCAGAGTCAGTCAGATACTAAATCAAACAACCAAGTTTCAATCAGATGCAGACTCAGTCAGAACTTCTTATTCGGTCAGCTTCTTATTCAGTCAGATCTTACTCAGTCAGCGCAATCAAACAACCCCTTAATCATTCAAAAATTGTCAAACAACACCTAATTCTAATTTGTTAAATACACGTGGCAACGAAATAAAATCTGTTATGAATAACAGAAATGAAGAGTTTGAGAGATTGTGAACAACCAGATTAACAAGTACATTATCATTATCATAAGACTATAAGAGTACAAATCTCAGCAAGCTTAAACATTCATGATTATTGATTTCAAAAACAAAAATAAAAGTTAACATTCGTTAGATAAAAACCACCACCCAGTATTCATAATTTTTTAATTCTTAAACAGCAAACTTAACTCAACTAAAAGTTTAAAACCGAGCTAATTAACTCAGTAACTCACACGTATATAACTCAAACATAACATATAATTTTCAACCAAATTAATCACTCGTGACTCGTGTGTGCATGAAACAATATTAATTAGAGTTTCTTAACCCGTCACATTTTCAATCTCAATGCATCTGAAGATATGATGGGCTTTCGTTTTTTCCTTGAAAACAAATCTCCCACAAGTGGAATGATCGGCTTCTTCTTCACCGGAGCGAAATCCGATCTCACCGCTATCGCCTTCTCCGCCACCTCAGCTTTCGCGATCATCGACATGTTCTTGTGAAGTTCCGCGTTCAAGCTCTTCAAAGCCACCTCGGTTTCGCTCTCTCTATCTTTCAACAACTTCAACTCCTTCTTCGTCTCCTCGAGCTCCAACTCGAGCTTTTTCAACGAGTCCACGAGCACCAATGGCGGTTCCTCGGGTTCCCGGGGGGGCGAGCATGATCTCCATGATGTGTGAGAGCTTTGTGTGGATTTCCATGATGGGGTCTCTTGTTTTGGCAAGGTGAAAGGGGGCTTAGGTGATGGTAAAAAGATTTCCCCGGTCAGAAACCGCTCCCCGAAGATCTCTACCGCCTCTTTCACCGACCGGAACGCGCGAGAGGTGTCTACGTTGGCGCTGTAGTCCACGACAGGCGGTCGAGGCGTCGCATTTTCGGTATCCATTGTGGTGGAGATCGATGAGGCGAATGTGATGAGAGAGTATGTGTTGGTTTTATGATAAGGTGAATGCATGGGTTTTCTTTGCTTTCACTTCAAATGTTGGTAGAGGGCTATATGTTAGATGGTTAGTGTTTTGCTATTGTTTGAAGGCTTAAAGTGGTAAGAAAATTGACTAGTCAACTACTTTGACTCTTAAATAGTCAAGAAGTTAAGTTGGATTTGTGACATTATTGCATGTTAATTTGTTAGCTACTATACCATGTGTGTTTATGGTACTAGGTAATCATGATATGATAACTAAATCTACATTATTTGTTGTGGACTAGTGGTTGGTTGGTCTATTTGAAGTGGATGTGATCATATATAATTTCTGTTTTTGTTTGCTTTTGTTTTTTTCCTTCATATCTCTAAAACTTTTAATTATTTGAATATTTAACTTCATGAGCTAGCAACATAAAACAACAAATTTTTATTGATGAAAATATCAGTCAGAAAACCGTCAACGAAATGAGACCTATCGCTAATATGTTAGTGAAATTCCATTTCAAATATGATCGTGAGTAATGTTTTTATTTCATGATAAGCTCCACACTATAAAAGTTTACTCATACATCTTATATTTTTTACATCTTATATGTTAGTGAAATGAGACCTATCGCTAATATGTTAGTGAAATGAGACTATAAAAGTTTACTCATACATCAACATCTTATATTTTTTACAATTTCATATTCAACACATGTATAACTCCAACAAATTTATAAAATATAGGGGTGCATGTTATACAACAGCCTAATTTCGTTTTGTTTATTTTATGTTTACCCTTTATATTTCACAACTTATATATATTTATAAAATCAAATATTTAATCGTAGAAAGAAACTAAAAACATGAACATAGATTATATTGTTTTCTTGCATTAAAAAAAGAAGTTTGCTAAACATATATAAATTGTGTTTAAAAAATTACACAAAAACATGAAAGTTTTAAAATGGTATTCTTAACTAAAAATACAAATAAGTTAATCATTAATATTCAGTAAATGAAGAATTGCCTTATTTTTTTGGATGAGAATAGAATTGGCATAATTATATGTAGGGACTTTAACTTTCATTTCGACTGATTTTAATAACTATATTAGGTTGAATTCCAAACTGCGGTTTGAAAAACAATAAATCAAACCTCTGGGCAAGGTGGGTTGGAAGTAAAACTCGGTTTTACTACGCTGATTGTTTGTTTAACACTTCGGCTTTGACAGCTTGAAAGTATAAGCGTTATTTTTCCCAAAATATTTAGCTTATAATTTAAAATTTTTAAATCCATAAAGTTGAATGATAATATAATAAAAATATAACTAATATAAAACTTTTTTTTCAAAAATAATAATAAAGGTTAAATGACAAATTTAATTTAAATGATCGATCTAAGATTCTGACCAGTGAAACTACGAATACAAAATCTTAAACTAAATCATTTAAACCTCAAACCAACGAAAGCAGTCAACTTGCTTCATTTTAAACGGTTTAGTTGAATCAAGTTTTATTTATTTATTATTTATTTATTTTTAACATCAAGCTCGGTATCCAAAAATAATATCACATAAAAGGAAAACTAGATAGACGCAATCAGCATAAAGTCTATAATACAAGGTTCATTCAGTATTTAACACCAAACTAGAGGTCGTTGATCGTATTTACGTACAAACTATTAAACCTAAAACCCCCTTCACAAAACTGAAACCCTAACGATTTCACCTCTGAAAACCCTAGTACAGATGGGTGACGATAATCAACAACAGGGTGGATATCAGATCGACCTTGGGAATCTCACGGCCTTCGATCCTCATCACCAATTTTCATCTGTTCCTGATAACAGGTTAGGGTTCTTCCCGTTATTCTCATGTTTATTGTTTACAAAACGGCGTTAAGGACAGGGGCAAAGTCATATATGTTGTTAGTTGTTCTCACTCTAAGAGTAAGAGGGTTTCGGAGCATATTTGTTTTTACTTTAAACTTTTGATATTTGCTTGTTAGTGTTGGCAATAAAGCTTTGGGCTTTTTAGGTTTAGAAAAATTTGCTTAAATAAAATCACTTGATCAACATTTTGTTGAGAGTAGACATTTATTAACATGTTTAATTCTGTTATGAACCAACTAATGGCTTTATAAGTTTTAGAATTTCATGATTGGATTTTTGTCTAACAAGCGGGTCTTTTTGATATCTATGGTTCAACCGTCGTCTGAATTGGGATGTTTTAATATTGACTGCTTAGGTAAAACACTGCTATAGATCTCATATATAAGCAGCAGTCTTTTAAAAAGGTTGCTGTGAGACTTGAAATCCAATCTACAGGAGGAAACAATTAATATTGGAAATTGGTGTCATGAGTTGTTCTAAAAACCGAAAAACGTAAGCTGTATGGAATCCACTTTTATGTTGGTGCAAGACCATGTTCTTACTTTTTATCAGGCTTCTAAAGTCTTTGGTTTTGGAAGATATGTCATATTATTTTAGTTATATGTATTGCTAGTTGCTACAGTCTATATATGTGCTAATTTTATGTTATGTTAGGGAGGATCTGGTGAAGGAGTGCATAGCACATGGTACTAAATTAATTCAAGCAGTTGCTGACACTCTTTTTAACTTGCCTTCTACTGAAGATGCATCTGGGCCTATTGTCTCTCTGCCACCACCATCCACAAAATTGCCAAGAGAAAAGCCAGTATGTTTTGATTTTTCATGTTTTTTTGTTTGTATCATAGTTGTCAATAGCGAATAGCGGTAAATAGCGACAAGCCACCTATATGCTACGTAACGAATAGCGGTAAATAGCGACTGCTATTTCGTGTTTAGCGATTAAGTAGAATAATATGTAAGATTGTTTTACATTCAATAGATAAGCATGTTTAGGTATAATGTAGTAGGAAATCTAAACAAAGATCCCCAAAATAGCTAAAATACTTGATTACCAATCATCTAAATCTCATATTTACCAAATAAAAAATAAAAATAAAAATAAATAAAAAATACCGCTATGTAGTCGCTATTTACAAATAGCGACCCATTGGCGCAACGCTACATAGTGCGCTATAGCGGTCGCTATAGCCGCTATTGACAACAGGGGTTTGTATCATCATATACATTAGAATTTTGCATAAAGAACCCTTTTTCCATCAATAGTTGTTTGGATTTGTTTGTCTTCTAGGTTTATCAGCCTCTTCCATTGTTTGTTATTTTGCTCTTACTTTTATATAAATATTTTATTGAACAATGTTGAGACTTTTGCAAGACTTAAAACATGCTCCCACCATATTCAGATTGTATATTTATTTTAAATTTGAAATCTGGAACTTCTCAATCAATCAATGTAAATGTTGAAACGGTTATATATACACTTTGATATGTTTTACTTCAAAGTACTTGCCATAAAGTTCTATGCGGGTACAAAAAAACTAGAAGATTTTATATAAGGAACAAGGACAACTTACCTTGCTCAACATCCCGTTTGATCTTTATATGCAGGTTTTAAATCATTTTTCTTAAAAACTGGGGATATCAAACAGGAATAGACTTGTAAGATAGTTTCAGAGAAAAAAGTTATATTAGCTTTGAGATTTTCTTCTTCATTAATTCATTTTAGTTGGATCTAAATAATAACAATTTAGGAGATTTAGCTCAAAACTTAAAGCTTTTATGCTTGTTAACTTTGAAGTTCACTAGTTTTCTTAGTGTTCTATGGGTCTTTGCATATGTGCATCACTAATTTCTTGTGTTCTTGACTGCACACATAACACATCCATTTTCACCTATTAATTTGGGTAAAATGCATAAAAATGGCAATGTATCTTTGATTTATTTAATTATTTCCATTTGTAGCAATCTACCTTTTAAATTCTTTCATATATTTTTATATCCTTTGTTTGCAACTCATGTGAGACCGTTTAACTGCAGCTGCCAAAGCCTAAACCTCCAACAAAATGGGAGATTTTTGCTAAAAAGAAAGGTTAGTACATAACAACCTCAACTTTGCTATTGGGTAGTCAGGCACTTGAAAATCATATTAATTCATAGAACTATATTTAAATCATTGAAAACAAAACCTCCCTTTGTAAGGACCATTATATCTGCTGATCTGTTGACCCATTTTGCAGGAATCCAAAATCGAAAGAAAGACAAACTTGTCTATGATGAACAAACGGGTTCTTGGAAGCGTCGCCATGGTTATGATCGGGTAAATGATGATAATGATCTACCAATCATCGAAGCAAAGATGACGGATGGTAAGCATTTTATACGATGTTTATTTCTTTTTTGAAACTACAAAGGAAAGAACAAGTCTTTCTCAACCATCAAATTAAGCAACTCACTATCTTGGAATTTAGAAAGCTACAAACATCAAACTTGGAAGTATGAGGTTTGAATTTCTAAAATTTGAAGTGGAAGCTGTTTTCATAATGGATGAGTATAGTATTGGACTCATTTCAATTTTGGTTTTTTTGGCAGAGCCAGGAGTAGATCCTTTTGCCAAAAGACGATCAGAGAAAAAGCAACGAGTTGAAAAACAAGAGAAGAACCGTTTGCATAATTTAAAAGAGGCTGCAAAAGTTGGTGCTTTGCCAAGGTATTTACCTTTTTCCCATTATTCATGTCGTTAAGTAATCATAATTTTAGTATTTAACCATTCTGTGTGCTGCATAGTAATTTATATAATTGAATTGAACATCCCCACTTCTTTTTGTCTGTTGCAGTCATGTTCAACTTGCTGCAACTGCACTGCCTATAACTGGGACCCAAGCTGCACCAAGAAAGGTTAGCAAAGATGAATTACAAAATGTAGCAGGAATGGCAGCAACTTCAACTGCCAGTGGTGGTAAATTTGACAAAAAGTTGGCTGGTGAAAAGCCTCCGAAACATGATAAGAAATACAGGAAGGTGTGCAAACAGACCTCTAATCTTCAGCTTAATGTCAATTTCATCCAATGCTTCTATTTTATCTTCATGGCCACTTTCTTCATTTTTCCAGTTCCTACCTGTTGTCGAAGGATCTGGAATGGGTTCCCTAGAGAAGCAACAAACTGACAAGATTCTAAACAAGTTAATGGCCAAAAATTCTCATGAAATTTTTAATGTTGGCAAGGTAATATTGTTTTCTACTCTTATTCTATGTTTATTTGCTTTTTAGAGGTGCAATTTGACACCTTGCTTCTGATGGTATAGATAGGTAAAAATATAAAAATTGATCTAAAATTCTAATGGGTTGAACTGTTGAGGGGGACAAACGGGTTAAAAGTATAACCTCTTGAAGGTCACATATCACATGCCTATTATTAGCTGCGATTTGCCTTATCCCATTGGTTAGCAATGTATTGCCGACTAGGCGTGGTAACATGAATTTTCTAGTAACAGGTTCTCATAGTTAACAAAGATAATTGTATAAAACCAGTTAAATTTTTTAATGTTTGTATACATATATTTTCATTGTAATAGTACTGTTTTTAATCATATTTAAGACGCTTCTTTTCCAGGATATCCCAAGTAAACTGCCGTATATATTCTCTGAAAATTATTTTTACATTAAATCCCAGATTCACTTATTTTTTTCATTTGAAGGGTATTTAAGGAATTGGCCATATTGTGAAGTAATATACTACATGTGATTACAAAACTTTTACATTTCAAGAGTTTTATATTTCTTTTACTGAATTATTTCTTGGAAAAAGGCTGTTGACATGTACAACGCGAAGAGCGACAAGAAACGGAAAAACCAACAGGGGAAGTCCTCATCAACTTCCAGTAAGCTGAAAGTAAAGAAGAGCCCATATAAGAACAAACCGACGAAGAATCATCAAGCAAAGGAAAATCAAAATGAGAACGTGTTTACGATTATCTGAAATGATCTCAGAAGTTTTGTATCAGGTTTTTTATGACGTAAATCAGAAATACAGCAATTAGTTTGTCATCCTGGTACTTTTAGTGAAGTTTTATTTATATGTGATCTACTTTTCCAACTGTTTTGATGCACATTCTCTTGATATTCAGCATTACATATCTACCTGTAGTTAAACTTTGACTTGCGAGGTTTGAATGGGTCAAGTCAACTTGTAACTTGTACAAGTCAAATATCAAATATGATTTTTAATTATAACCAAAGAGTTTGAAAGATCTACTAGTAATGAAGTAAAAAAATTGAACAAAATAAAAACGGTCGAGTGACAGTTTAACTGTGCAACGTCGAGTCAACTCAAACACTGCTCGAAGCTAACAGAAAACAAATGATATTCTAGATAAAGTGGCAGAATGGAATGTTTAGAGAGGGTATTGGAAAGACGAGAAACTGACTTTTTTTCATGCTAAGTGAACCAAATGATATTAAAGTTTGTCATGGACTCATGGTTTCATATCAATTTTCAGGAGAGGGAGCTCTAACGAAATTAAAGGAGCCGTGTGGGAATGCGGAAGAGTAAAGGACTTGAAACCAGAACGGTTCACTTTGAATTAATAAGTTAGAACGTTTTCTGACAAGTGGTTATGATGTCAGCATAGATTTTCTAGACTCACAAAAAGTGTAATGGGTCAAGCACTTATAATATTATTTAAATCATTACCTATTTATTTTTAAATCAATGTTTATTTAATTATTAATAATAAAAACATCAACTTCATTTCGTTATAGAAATAATACGGCTAAAATAAAATGAAAACTTTATTTTCCTAAAATAAAAAGGAGAAATACATAAGATAATAAAAAATACATAATATTTCACTCGATGCCATATTTTTCCATGATATGTTCATGCAATTGATGGCTAGCTCACGTTGCGGTCCTGGATATTCCGGAATGGGTTTCGACAAAATATCTAAATCAATTGCCATTCGTCGATCTTTTTCTAGCTCCAAACGTTCTTGTATTTCGCTTTCTTGTTTTTGTTTTAGCTCTAACCGCTTTTTTCCATATTGGATAAATCTTCTAATCTTTGAGTCAATTCTTGAAACTTTTCATCGTAATCAACACCAAACGAGAATGTTGTTTGTTTTCCTAGTATTTTTTCCATATTGGATAAATCTTCTAATCGGGCATTAACCTAGTATTTTTATTGAAAGTAAAACATACTAAAAAAGAAATAAAAGAAAAAATGGTTTTTTTAAATAAGAAATTTTATAGAAGTTACTTTCGTGAAAAACCTAATAACATTTGTAATGGATGATAAAAGGTTATTGTGTATGGAGTTTAAATAAGCTAATGGGAATTCACTCGCGTGGTGCGGGAAGAATCTATATAAATACTGATAAAAAATGTTTTTATATATCACTTGTCACAATTTTAAAGCTACTAAATTTCATTTTTCCGTTTGTCTCTCCTAATAAATATCACATTAAATACAAATGATATTATTCAATTCTTTTTATATTACATGTATACTTTTTTTAAATGATCTTTTCCTTAAATGCAATTTGTAAGTAAATAAATTTTTTTATAAATAAGAATGTTTTTAAAAAAAATTAAAACTAAAAAAAAACAAAATATATTTTAAAACTTATGACTTTTAAAAAATAATTCTTATGAAACAAAAGTAATTAAATTTCAAAGTTATAATAAATAAATTATTAAAAATGGCATTTTTTTAAAAAATGGTTTGTTTTGAAACAATTGTTTAAAAACCAATTAAAAATCAAATAAATTAAAAAAAGTATAAAATATGATATCATTATTTTATCACTTGTATGTAATGTTAATCATACCTGTAACTTCTAATAAAACAAAAAATCTTTTGTCACTTGTCATTCTTTTAACTCATGTTTTTGTCACTTGTCAATTTTCTAGATATTCATAAATCATTTTTCATTCCAAAAAGGTATTATAATAATTTAAATTCTCATACAAATTCCTCTCTCTTATTAAAAATAAATTTTATTAATTGTTATGTTTCTCTCTCCTATCTAATTTTTTTTAAAATCAAACTATCTTATTTAAAAATAGATTTTATGAAATTAATTAGAAATCACTTCTTTTAATCAATATCTAAATAACAAGAAACTAAAATTTTATATAATATGAAATTTTATAAAACGTTAAATATTTTTAAACAAATTATTTTAAATCATTTTTTTTTAAAAATTATAAACAAGTGAAATATTTATAAAAAATCTGAAACACTAAAGATATTTTTTTATAAAAATCTAAAAATGAATGTTTAAAATGAAATTTTTTACATAAGAAAGTTAAAAATAGTATAATTGTTTTATTTTTTAAACAAAAGTATATATAATTTTAATTATATTTTACATTAAAATATTATAACTAATATAGTTATTTATACGTAATCAACATCATATTTTATCTTCAAACATGATTTTATAATACATAAGTTTTTATTAATAAATATTTAATATTTTATTTATTCAATCCGTGTATTACACGAGAACTAACTTAGCATCATATATGCATAAAACAAGTGAGTGTTTTCTTTATTAGTGTTTGGACTTGATAAAATAATATTATTATGTTTATAGTAAAAGGTGTAATTTGTGTAAATATTAAATATGTATTTGGTAAACCTAGTGAGCTTCACTTGGTTTTAGTGTGAACAAAACAAAGTAAAAAAACAAAAATAATATTATATATGATCCGACATGATTATAAATTAATTTTTTTAAACATAAATAAAATTAAGCATGTATTGATCAAGTTAGGTTTTTTATAAAAATTATTTAGAAACATAGTTAAAAATAAACATGTTTCAACAATATATGCATAATACATATCAATGCTCTGATGTATGCTGTAGCACATAATTTCCACATTATTTCAGTTGTTAAACCATGAATTTTGGTTGATATCGATTAAACGACAAAAAAAGAAGAAGGATGAGCGCTAATTTTTCTGTTGGACATAGTGTGTGTATGTGGTAAACGATATTTAAACATATTATGTTCATTCAAGATTTGTTTCCCTCCATACGTTCACTTTTCTAATTTCCTATTCACTTGAATTAAGACCTGATCAAAATCTAATTTTACAATTTTAAATCTTTAATCCTTCTTTAAAATGAAGAGTTCACTAAAACAAATAAAATATATACACCGTTTATGGATGTTTAATATTAACGTATGTATATATAATTTGAATTATTAGGTTAACATAATTATAAAGAAAACTATTATTATTAATGCAACAATAGATAATCAATAGACAAAAAGAAATAAAAGAATACAAAAGGTTTGAATCGTATTAATATGGTTATCGGGATATCATCCCTCATCAGACATTTAGCCGGAGAATTTGTGGTACAATCTCTCATATATAGAATTTGAGCAGGAGGCTTATAATCAATTTCATGAAGCGTAATTGATCAAAATGAGTTCTTCTAAAAGTTAAATTGTTGGGTGGAGAGGAATGATGAAAACAACTCTGTTTCCGCTATTCTTACAGATCATATTCAAGCTTGTAGTACTACTAGAACCACGATTTGAATTAACGCAGAACACCAACACAATCCTTTGTTAAATGTCATTACAAGTGGTTGGTTGTCTGGACTTCCTTACCAATTATGTAACGCCGGATCTTCATAGAAAGACACTTAAGACAACTTTTGAGACAACTTATTGGTGTATATGACGACCTACGGATTTATCAACAATACGATCTCATGATTAGAAATTAGAGATAAAAGGTTTCCTATTGGATAAAAACAAAGCCAAATGGTGTGTGTGACTAATGTATGTTTAATTTCAACCTAACTATTCGCAGTATGTTGAGACTTTTTACTACTCTCAAGTGATTTTATAGTACACAGCAATCTAAGCAATTGGCCTAATCACTTATGGCAACACACAATTCCTCATATTTCTAGAGTAAAGATTCACAATACTATCAAAGAAATAAATAAAGTCAAAGCAGATACTTTGGCTTGTTACACAAAATCATAAATATGCCTCGTTGTACAAGGTTATGGGTTAGACGACTTCTTTGATCGGCAATATAGATGTGAAAAAATGAGATCATACGATTCATACATGACACGTATATCATAAAGAGGTCACGGATGAACATACGTAATAAGCACGTAGGCCACAGATGAAAAGATGCAATAATACATAATCAAGTTGTAACCTTGTATCAAAACTCAAAACTTGTGAAACAATATAAACTCTTGGATTAAAGATGAACAAGCCAGATTTTGTATAACGCTATTCCTTCGCTTGTGTTATAATATAAGTTTAAATTTGGGCTCTTGAGTTTTTTTTGTCTTAATTTCAATAATAATAACAACGTAACATATATCATAGTTAATTATCAAGTGACATTATTCAGTGAGATATTTAACAAGTAACCAACAAAACTGGAGTCCACTCTTTCTTCTTGATCCAGATCAAAGCTATCCAAACCTCCATTAATGGCGACCCAAAAACCTCCATCAATCTTCTACCCAATGCCCTACACTCTCCTCCACCTCATCACCCTCCTCTCCATCTCCTCCCTCCTCCTCCACCACCACCACCACCTCTCCGCCACCGCCACCGCCACCGCCTCCGCCGTCTCCCACTTCGAAGGCTTCGACGCCGACGAAGACCCACAAGACGACCCCACCACCACGCTCCCCCGTCGCACCCCACCTCCCCCCACCACCCTCACAACCTCCTCCGATCTCCCCGCCTCCGATCCCGATCAACCCCCTAAACCCTCAACCACAACTTCACCCTTTGATTACTGGGATGAAGACGAGTTCGAAGGTTTTCCGACGGAAATACCACCGCCGGAAGTCGCCACTAAATCGGAACTCACTGATTCTCCGGCTGATTCTGCATCGGTTGAATCGGTGGAAACATTGAAGGTATCGGATGAACCGATTAGGTTAAGTAAGGGGATTAGGTCGTATGCGGTTGAAATTACGAGTGTGTTGTTTTTGGTTATGTTTACGATCAATTATATCGTTGGTAAGAAGGAGAATGAAACCCTAGCTCTAGCATGGGCGGCGGAATTCGCCACTAGTGGTAGGATATTCGACAAGAATTTCAGTCTGTTAGGTGTTGGTGAGGGTGAGGGTGAGGGTGAGGGTGAGGGTGAGGGTGATGGTTCGCCATTGTTGTTGAAAGAAGCTCAGAATGTGTTCAAGTTTTATGCGAGTGGGCGTCGGTTTTGCCAGGGGTTGGTGGCGACAATGGAGCTTAAGAGTCGTCATGATTTGATAGCTAGATTGTATAATGTGATTGTGCGATGTAAGGATGAGATTACTGTTGAGGTTTATATGAATGAAGATGCCATGGATCATGTGGTTTTTGCTTTGGCTAAGAAGAAAGCTGCAAAGGCTATGCAGAAGGAGGTTAGGGATCTTCAGAGGTTTGCGAGTTTGATGACGTCTGGACCGAGTGGGAGGAAGTGGGTTGCGGATGAATTGATGGTTATCGCTGAATCGAAAGAGGTGGCTGGTGATTTGATCACTGAGGCTGTTCTTGATCAGGTTGGTGCTTATGGCTCAAAATGCCTTTTTAGTGCTAATTTGCTTATATTAGTTGTCTAGATTGATAGTTATAAACTGCTATAGTATGGTAATATAATAATATCTTGTTTCAAGTGTTTTATCGTGTCCAAGTGGGTTCTTGGATCTTGAAACTTGAAAGTTGCTATAAAAGCTTCAATATTTCCAATTGGGGATTTAAGAAAACTGCAGTAGTTTCCTTTTGATTTGGAATAGTTTTTTTGAATACCATTTAGCAATTTGATCTTTGTCATCATTATAGAGAGTGGATAAATTTGAATTGTGATTGCAAGATTCATAGAATCTTTGCTTGTTATATGGCATTGATGTCTTTTAGCTAATAATTGAATGCAAAAGTTTTTCTTGATCTATATGTTGATGAGTCTAAATCTTTTAATCATGAAGGAGAAGTCGTAATCTTGTAACGATGTCATTTAATTTGATGCCAAAGCCATGTGAACTTTAATGTGGAGTCTTTAATTATAGTTGATGACCTAATTATAAGGGTTGTTTTGTATGGGCTGCCGCTGGCCCCCTCATGCAAGGGTTACCATGTTCTTACTCCCTGGTTCCTCACCACATGTTCATTCGGTCCACTAGGATGTGTTTCTATACATAATTTGTCTCTTTTATCCAATCTTTTATATGTAACAAAAGGAAATCAAGCTGAAATGTGTATTTAATAATCAGACCGATCATGAACGTTGATTTAGAAATTTAATTCCAATTGAGAACGATGATGCCATCGATCTAAACTTTGTTTTAACATGTTCAATTTCTCCGATATATCTCTACTTTTACAGTTTTAACTTTTACGTGCCATATTTTCCAATCAAACCTCATAATTGAAGTTTTGAACCATCTGATAGAAGTTTCCATTTTCCACCCTAATTGGTGATTTTTCAAAATCGTTATGTCCTGTGTTTTTAGGCTTTTCTAAAATAAACTACTTTGAAATGTATTCTTTAACTAAATACAAAACAAATATATATATGAATTAGTTTTCACCTTTGTGAGAAAATTACCATTTATTTCATTTATCACTTTATATATTTTTCTATAGAAATTTATTTGACATATACGAGTCACATTAATGTATTAACTCAAGTCTCTATCTGTATGTATATAACAAAATTCAAGTGTGCTTACATCATAATATTGCTATGTAAGCTTTTGTATCTGATATTGCTACAGGGAGTTTAAATTCTTAATGCATGTCATCTTACATAATGTATGTATTAAATACAGTCTCTTTACTACGGTTCTCGTGTTTAAGTAGAGTATACATAAAAGCAAATTTGCAGTTATATCATACCCCTGAGATTAATAATTATGGTTTTAATAACAATCTGCAGGTGTTTGGTGAAAAAGCCTTTGAGAAATTTGGAAAGTGGTTCATCTCTATGCATTTCTCAGATCAGCAGCAGAGTACACACAGGAAGATGCTGGTTTTTAAGTTTGCGATCCCTGGTGTTAAACGCATGGCTGACATGACACATATGGTGGCTCTAGTGCCCTATTACATCGATCTAATTGGTCGTTACAAACTCAGCTCACAGGTTTGTCTATTGTTTTCTACACACTTTTCAGAGTTGGTGGCAGAATGGTCGGTTGGGTAACGGACCAATGTGGGTCTTTTATGCTACGTGATAAAACAGGCTGAGTTGGTTGACCTATCCCAAAATGTTAATTTTCTTTCATAAATAATTAGTGTGTCAAATATGATTACTGAGTTACTGAATTCATATTATTTGATAGTATCATTATTTTCTAAACAAAATCGATTTGGGAGGTTTAATGTGGTAAGGCATACTTGTGGGACTGTCAACCCATTTTCTTTTTAGCCAATCTTTTTCAAGTTTACCTGTTTGATAATTTAACATAGCCCGAATCAACCCATTCATAAGTAATGGGTTGGAATTAGTCAAATTACCACCTCTACTTTTCAGTAAAAAATCTAAATGGCAATTTGATGGTCAAACTGTAAACAGGCCCGGTCCAAAACTGAAGCAGCGCGGTCAAAGGTTGCACAGAAGGTGTATAAGGAACTTCAAAATGCAAGGCAAGAGGCATTGCAGAGGAAGAAGGTGGAGAGGAGAAAGATGGCGGAAGAAGCGGAGTCGAAGCTTAATGCTGAGTCTCTTCGTAAGAGAGAAGCAAAAGAGCGTGCCCGACAACTTAAGAAGGCAATGCCCAAAATCAAGATGTCTCGTGGCGCTTAAATATTATACCGTTTTGGATTGTATTCAGGTTAGCCTGTAGTCTCCTATAAGTTTGAGCTTATATCTTTAATAGAAACTAACTGCACACCATTATAAACCTTTGATGGAGGAGTTACTTGGTTAGTATCAATCACCACATGCCTGCGTTTGTGGTTTTGTTGTTTTCAGTCTCGTTGGGTCTAGACAGCACCAAATGATTAGCTTAGTTGAGATGACCATGTGTACGGATTATAAGGTGGGTCGGGTCTTGCCTTAAATAAATTTAAAAAAGTTCCAAAAGAATATATTATTTTTCTTATTTTTAAAATGTCGATCATAGTATAAATTCATCGGTGCATTTTTATAACCATGTCTTGGGAGAATCCTTGATGAGACTTCTTGGCTTCCATAAACATTGAGCTCACACCAAACGGACTAGGAAATCCTGGATTATCATCTCATGGATGTTGTACTTCATGAATACTTCTTGGGAGTTTTTTTTCTCTTTCTTCTTTCTTTTAATGGCTGACTGGATCATTGATGGGTCATTTGTTCATCTGATCATCTCTATTATTTAGATACGAAACCTTGGGTTACTATGGGTGTTTCTTGTGATGTTTGTTGGTATGGTGTCATGATATTTAACCTTTTTTTTCATTTACCTTTTTAGTAAAAAACAAGTCTTAAAAGAAATATATGAACTTTAAAATTTTAAGAACTTTATATAAGAACTAGTGCGAGTTGCAAAGGCTTGATGTTGAACATCAAAACATGAACAATAAACATGTCATGATGGTATATTCAGAATTATAAAAAAGTTACATCATTATAAAAATAAATGTTAAAAATTAAAAAAGACAACTTTAAAAATCGTTGAATAAAAAGATAAAACTGTGTAAAATTGTCTTAGGCTCGTCATCATCGACTTAGGGGGTGGGGGTACCGTCGTCGCGTCCTCACAGTAGGGACCGGCGCCACGCGACAGCACCGTCGCTGGTCCCCCACGTCGTGATTCCCCCTCGCCAAATTACAGTCCATTGCCGTGCCACACCCCACAAATACCCCCACAATTGACGGTTTGGTTAATTTTTTGACCATTGCTCCCACCCTATTCCAATGGCTATATGCCATTTAAAAATATATTTGTTTTACTATTCTTGTTATTTTTTTGTATTTTTTTTAATTTTAAACTATTTTTTATTTTAATGTAATTTTTAATTTTAATGAAGCAATTTAAAAAATAAAAAATAAAATGGTGTGTTGTAATATGATGTGAGTGTCCTTTTAAATTGGTGTGGTGTGAGTGTCCTTCTAAATTAGTGTGGTGTGAGTGTCCTCCTAAATTGGTGTGGTGTGGTGTGAGTGTCCTCCTAAATTGATGTGATGTGGTGCGGGTATCCTACCACCCTTATAACTTGCACACAATGGGTCTCAAATGCGCATAGACACATCGTCTTTAATTGATTACCGTAACTTTGAAAAGAAGAAAGGCTTATGCAGCTCTAACGCTGCCAAACTCATTATTACAACCTCCAACACCATAATTTTGTGAACCCCAAAAACATTAAATTGGTACAAAAATTTTTTTCAAGCAACACCATAAAAAAACCATTAAACCTAAACAACAAACAACTCTAAAAGACAAGCCTAGACTTGTCATCATCAATTGAACCCGATGGGAACAAAATAAGAACCTATAGAGGTGTGTATCTTTTATGCGATGGATCTCACATGTATCAATAAAGCCCTAAAATATAAAACCTAGAAGAGAGAAACTCATAGAAACAAAGCGAGTCGTAGAAAAGACAACCACTCCCCGCCAAACATAGGTTAATTAGATGGAATCCGTTTTATCAACCGCCATCGTTGATCATTCATGCATGGTCACACCATGGCAAAATAATCTGACAAAAAGACAAACAGAGAGAATCAATGACATATATATAAAGAAAATGAACAATACGCGAGAAAGAGATAAAAAGAACGTCGTCACAACAGAGACCACCTGAAACAAGAAAACGACATCTATCGCTCCCTCTATCTCTCCGTATCCTCTCTCTCTATTTAGCACATAGAACATCATAAAACGGTAGACAAATAAAAACATTACTAAAAACATACAAATCCTTAGAGTGAAATAAAACATTGAATCAAAAGAAGAAACTTAAAACTTAAAACTTCACGGGTTAACGGTAAGTGACTAACAACATGAAAAATATCTTAACTTATAATTTTTATTATTAAGAATGAGATTGGTAAAAAGTAAAAATGTATTTTAATCATAATTTAAATAATAAAAGCGTAAAGAAAATGCGGATATTTCAGCAGCCGGCCCCAGGTCAATCGGGTCGGGTTTTCCCCAAACTAAACAGTAAACAAAGCCCTAACCATTAAACCCTCTCTTCGCCATCCACTTCTCCTCTCTCGAGAGTCTTCATATCACATTATCACCGTCGCCGCCGGCGTAAAAACCACCCTACCGTCACCGTCACCGTCACCGGCAGAGGTTAGTCCTGAATATCCTACCTTCTCACTTTCAATCTTACAAATATCAATTAACAAAAACCTACTTTATTCCGCCGTTGAATCTGCTCTTCAGTACTCGTCCTTCCGCTTTTCTTTCTATTAGTTTTCAATAGCTGAATTTGCTTCTGCTGCGTTGCATTTGGATGATTTTGTTAATTGATATTGTGTTTCGATTCTCGACAGAATTCTTATTTAGGTTAATCATGTTTTGTTGCGTCGAATAGGGAATGGGGAGGAAACGGAAGGATCATGAGGCTCAATCTGACGATGATGAACCTGTGAAATCACGTTCGAAGGTCGACGGTGGGAAGCCGCAGCTGCTACCGTCGATGATCAAAAACAAAGAGAAAAGGGCCGCTTTGTACGCCAAGCTTAAGCACGAGAAGAAGACCGAGAAGCGAAAGAAGGCCAAGGCTCGTGAAGCTTTGGAGAGCAAAGCCCTTGAGCTTGGAGAAGAGGTAGTGTTTTTTTTTTTTTTTTTTTTTTTTGTATCTAGGGTTGTTCCTAAACCGCTGAAATCAATTGAACTGTTTGAAATAAAGCAGTTAGGCTGCTTTGGTGCGGTTTGAAATATATATGGTTCAGTTTGTGGTTTGGTTGTGAAGATATGCAGTTTTGATGACATTTTAATTTACTTTATATTGTTGTTAACTTTGCAGCTTCCACCAAAGAAGATACCCCGTACAATTGAGAACACCAGAGAGGCTGATGAAACTGTATGCAGGCCTGATGATGAAGAGGTTGTTGATTGCTTCTATGGATCTTTCTTTAAATAAACTAAAGTTCTATCTGTATATGATTATGATTAAATTGTGATACTCCATGTATGCTTCTGCAGCTTTTTGCTGTAATGATGCTGATGAATTTAGCTTGGTTTTGAATCATGAACGGGTTCCGAAAATATTGATGACAACTTGTCGATTCAATTCAACTGTAGGTTTTCTTTTTTTACTTCTTTGTGTTTGTGATCTTGGATTAGAAAGGGCATCCAAAGAGATTGCTAATCATTTGTCTTGTAATACACTTTTGAATACAGAGGGGACCGGCATTGATCAAGGATTTAATGACTGTGATCCCTAATTCGGAGTATTATAAGAGAGGAACCTATGACTTGAAGAAGGTATTGACTAAGGACCTATGCTCAATCCTATCAATTTTTTGATGATATGTGCTTCTAAGATGTTTGGCCTTACTTTTCAGATTGTGGAGTATGCAAACAACAAAGAATATACTTCTGTTATTGTTGTCCACACCAGCCGTAGAGAACCA